>JAMPIV010019237.1:0-327500 GCA_024509875.1 Oreohelix idahoensis | reverse complement strand
GGTTGGTGATATATCAGGTTGGAGTTATAGGAGACAATAGATTGGAGTTAGATGCGACAATAGATTGAGTCCTGACAAGGACTGTTTTGGTTATATTGGAGTTGGTCTTATCTGAGACAATAGATTGAGTTATAGGAGACAATAGATTGAGTCCTAACAAGGACTGTTTTGGTTATATTGCAGGTTATAGGAGACAATAGATTGAGTCCTAACAAGGACTGTTTTGGTTATATTTACAGTTTGGAATTATCAGAGACAATAGACTGAAGTTATAGACTGACAATAGATTGAAGTATAGGAGACAATAGGTTGAAGTATGAGTCCTATTAGTCTTCGTCTATTCAATCCTAATAGGAAATACAATCATTATACTTAATTCCCCCCAAGATACAATCAGTAACCTGATAGGTAGTATAAATGACACACAACAAATACCAACGGTTATCGTAAAAAATATTTACCCTCCTAAGATTTTAAACTGGCCAGGTTTTGACGCGACTTAGTGAAGTAGGTTGCAGGTCGATGCCCTCAGGTAAGTTACCATAAATCAAGGTGACAGCTTCTCCCTCTTCAGTCTGTATCTCTGGCGTCAAGTTCGGGGTTGCGTGGTTAGCATAAAATCCGCCCGATTATATAGTCAAGTAACTACTTGAGGAAAGCTTTCGGTTGGTTCCTGGCGGAGCAAGTTGATTGGTTTCCTCCGGTTTTGTACCTGGTCTCATACAGCCTAATTTTATTCAGTTTTCATCGGCCATCTTGCGTGAACAAGATGGCCGTTAATTTATTCTGTCTCAGAGACTGGTGAACGTTGATCGTTGATTGGTTGAAGCAAATCTGTATCTCGACATAGTGATTAACAAAGTAGTGGGTTACACTTCGTTTCACGACATAGCCCCCTCCTTTCCTAGCTGTGACTTGTCATAGCTGACGTGTAAACCCCTGCTGTGGTTAATCCTTTTGCGTCTGTCCTTCCAGAGTACTAGGGTGTCGACTTAAAAAATCAGCTCCTACATTGTCTCTTCCCGGAATGTAATTCACGGTAAAGGAATAAGGCGCCAGAAGCAGACTCCACCTTAACAATCTCGAATTTAGCTTTTTAGATGCAGCCAAGAATGTTAAAGGTTGGTGATCGCTTTGGACAATGAAGTGTGTCCCATACAGATAAGGTGAAAATTTGTTGATGGACCAAATTAGAGCTAAACATTCCTTCTCTATGGTCGAGTAGTTCAACTCAGCTGCATTCAGCTTCCTACTGGCGTAGGCGACTGGTAAAAGTTCCTCCGGCTGGGCTTTTGATTTCTGCAAGAGAGTTGCACCTATCCCTATACTGCTAGCGTCCGTCCTTAATACAAATTCCTGTGTGATATCGGGTAGTGTAAGGATTGGTTTGCTGGTGAGTTTTGCTTTTAGCTCTGTGTAAGCTTTTTCACAATCAGCATTCCATTTGATTTTGTCAGGCTGTCCTTTCTTCGTTAAGTTGGTTAATGGTGCACACAGAGAGTTAAAGTGGGGTATGTACTTCTGATAGAACCCACATAAAGACACGAATGATCTCACATCTTTCTTCGTTTGAGGTCTGGGTGCCTTCTTTAGCTTCTCTATATTCTTTGGGTCAGGAGACATATGACCTGTAGAAATAGTGTGACCTAAGAATTCCAACTCCTTACAACCGATATAGCACTTGGTTGGACGTGCAGTCAATCCAGTTTCTCTCAGTCTGTCGAACAACATGGAGAGCGCTACTATATGCTCTTCAAATGTGTTTGTTGCAACAAGAATGTCATCCATAAAGTTAGTGATATGGGGATTTTGTAGAGGTTCCAATAATTTCCTCATCATTCTTGAAAAGATACTGGGAGCATTTTTCAGCCCAAAGGGTAGTACATTAAACTCGTAGTGTCCGTCTGATGTACTGAATGCCAGCATTCTCCTAACTTCTGGTTTCACTGGTATTTGGTAGTATCCCTTGCTTAGATCTACCTTCGATAAATACCTAGCCTTACTCAGTGTAGAGAACAGCTGGTTGGTGTCAGGTAATGGGTCCACCTGAGATTCTGTGATCGCATTTAGCTTCTTGTAGTAAATACATAACCTGTGTTCACCACTAGGCTTCCTTAATAGCACCACACTTGAGCTATAGGGAGATTCAGACTTTGAAATAATTCTCTTTTAAGAGATAGTCAATCTCATCCTTGAGTGTTTGTGCTTGCTATTGTTCAGTCCATGTCCGCAGCAATGCTTCCAGTGGACTGTGTATGGGGACGGCAATACAACAACGTTGCCGCCGGACCCACACCTATTTCTATTGTAAGGGGCAGTATACCGAAGTGGGGCCTGTCTCCATCAACTGTTTGGTACAGCCCTGGTTCCTACCTCCTATGGTTCGGGTTTGTTTCTGCAGCTTTTTTAATACTGGTTGCTGACTTTCCAAATGATCCAGGCCATGGTGTTCCGACAAATATCTAGTCGGGGTGGGATGTCTCTCGTCCCCTCTCTGTACAATACGGAGAGTTGCCATGGTTACTGGTGTAACAGTAGACTTGTTGTGATTTCGTTTTCTCGTTATCACTGCTTCTACCTGTTGTTTTCTCTTGTGTATCTTCTTTGTGGGCCTACGTCCGCAACAATGCTTCCCTAGGTCCTGTAACTGGTCTACGCTTCTGAATGAGGTTACCTGGTTACATTCTGAACAGGATTTCATATACCGACTTATGTCTTCAATTATTCCTGGCCAGTAATATCGCAATGCTATATTTTGACCAGTGGCTCCTTTTCCTCTGTGACCACTGTCTGATGTAGCATGCTCTTGCTCCATAATTTCCTCCCTATAGAATTTTGGCACTACCAGCTGTCCATGCCCTTTAGGTCCTTTTCCAGCTTGTCTGTAGAGTAGGCCATTTTCCATATAGTAGTCTCCTTTCTCTGGAGGGTTATGGGCCTTTGGCAATTTGCCAAAACAAGGCTTCAATGTGCTATCTGCTGTTTGAGCCTTTTTCATCTTTGTACGATGAATGTTTATTGGATCTCCCTCTTCCTTTTTGGTGCTCGACCTGGTATGGTTTGCTGCCATGACAACAGGTTTTATTGGGTCACCCAAAAAGACATATTTACATCCTATTACCAGCGGGTATATAGGATCATCACTTACTGCTGCTCTTATCACTCCTTCTACATAGCGAGTTCTCACGTTGATCCTTGCTATGGGAAGTGTCATGGTGCCGGTTCCCTGCATTGCCCCTTGTATGTCCACTGTTTCTGTGGTAAGTTGATCAGGGTGCACTAGGGCTGCACTCACGACTGAGTCGAATTCCAATCCGGAATCATATAAGCACTGAATTTTAGTGCCATTACATGTCACTTCCTCACAGACAGGGGGATGGTGGAGGTCATTCTGACTAACTGCCAGTTCCTTCCTTCCCTTGTTCCCTGTTGTGAGACACGCAGCGTAATAAGGAGGGTTCTTCCTTCTGCAGTCCGCAGTATTGTGGTTACTCATTAGACAAGTTTTACACCACTTTCCTTCCTTCCGGTAAGGTGTCTTATCCGATCTTAGAGGGTTTTTGTCCTTTTGGTCAAATCTTTGTTTGTTCCTTGTGGTATGGTCATTTTGTTCATATTTGGTATAGTTTTGTGATGATTGGAAGTTTTCACTCTGCTTCTTCTTATTTCCTAATACTTCTGCCTGAGCTGCTTGATATCTCTCAGCAACAGTTACAATATCTCCCAATCTCTCTGCTCCTTGTTCCATGATAAACTTCCTCATTTCTTGAGGCATGGACTCTTTCACTTGCTCCATCATTATCATTTCTTTCAGATCCTGACACTTTCCTAAACTACTCCATTTTTCCAAATAGGTTTCCAGTCTAGCAGAGAATTGGTGATAGTTTTCTCCTGGAAGAAGTTTAGCTGTTCGGAATTTCTTTCTATATGATTCTGAGTTCTTTTCATATCTCACAAGCAGTGCCTGCTTCAGGATTTCATAATCTTCCTGGTCATCTCTTGAGAGCTTCAAATACACATCGTAGGCCACACCTCTCAATCCCTGAGATAGTTTAAGACTCCATTTTTCTTTCACTAAGCCATAGGTAGTGGCTAGTCTTTCGTATCTATCCAGGTACGACTCAATGGCGTCTTCTTTCTCAACAAATGGGTCCAGATGAAAATTCATGGCCCCACTTGAGGTGCTCTGGCTGGAGCTACTCTCAGAGTGAGGTGAGCTACCACCATTATTGCCAGTATTTGCCTGAATTTCAAGCTCTTTTAATCTCAACTGATGGTCTCTCTCTGCTTGTAATTTCCTTTCCTCAGCTTCTAACCTTTTAGTTTCTCTTTCAGCTTCCAGTCTTTTGTCTTCTCTCTCAGCTTCCAGTCTTTTGTCTTCTCTCTCAGCTTCCAGTCTTTTGTCTTCTCTCTCAGCTTGCAACCTCCTTTCTTCAGCCTCAAATTTCTTTGCTTCTCTATCAGCCTCTAATTTCTTTGCTTCAGTCTCTAATTGCAACTTTCTTTCTTCCCTATCCATGTGTTTGTCCACTTCTGTTGTGACATACTGAGTGAGAGCATCACCTGTCAAATTTAATTCCTTACCCATCTGCATGATCGCAGTTCTGAACTTCACTAGATCAGCCATGGCGTTGCTTAGAGAGGGTATGTAAATTTACTATAACCAAATTATTGTAATTAAACTTAATTAATTTAAATGAACAAAAAATTTCCGTGCAACTTTGTGAGCATCAACTATTTACTGAGTACTAAATGGTACTCCTCCTAAGAAAATATTGTTTTAAAATCCTAAAATAGAATTTTTTTCAAAAAATAAAATTTATTTTCTTATGTTACCTATGGGTGGCACAAGATAGAGTGTAGATAGATGAATAGACTAAGTATGGCTCAAGATATACAGAAATATCCCAGGAACGAGCCCCCAGTGTGGCGAGAGGTTTTATTTTGGCTCTTGGATCAGTATAGTACTGACAATTACAGAAATAGATTTCTGCAGAAAATGGTGAAGTCCCAGTGTCTGAGAGGACTACTGGTATCACAAATTAGTTACGGCTGTGAATGATCTGATCTCGAAACAATAGTATAGAGGAGACCGACATAAAGCGCCACCTCTGCTGTGTAACCAATTGTGATATTAAACAAAGCAAGGAAACAGATTTTTACTTAACAATGATAAAATTGACAAGTCGTTCAAAATACAATTTCCTTATATTTTATTTAGTATATATATACACTATCTACTCTTGTGCTGAAAGGTGAATGTTGCAAAAAAAAATGGAATGAAATGAATTGGTAAGTTTACATATGATTTACAAATATTTATATTTATAAATATTACAACACGTTTTCCAATTATAGGAACAAAAAAATTATATCAGCGGTGCTGTTAATTAAGGATATAACGTTTATCAGCTATGCTGTTATTTACGTATAATTTATCCACTATGATCTTATTATTGTCTCTTGCTACGCTAATTCACGTTTTCTTCATTGACAGTTCTATGCTCACAATGCCGACAGAAATGGTACTAATGTGTACTCATCTCTCTTAAGTCTGTTCTTCTTTGTTTGGTTCACACCACCGGCAGAGTATCGTTCCTTTAGCCCACCCAAGACTGAGGGGGACCAAAGATGTAGAGTCTGGTCAACCTCTATGCTCCTGCGGAGTTCCAGGCAGCGGGATTGACTCGAACATACGACCTCAGGTTTTTAGGACACAATTAAACCTGTAACAAAGCAAAAATAGGGGCTAATTTCTGTCCTCAAGCCCACCTATTTCTAGTGTGAGTGAAATGAGCGTGTCTCCGATGTATGCATGTGGGATGAATGACAACATGGCTCAGTATGATTTAGCAATAGCGAGACAAGACAGGTGTCTACTTGCAAAACATTCTTTCTGATAAACTAATACATGGATACATTCAATAATATAGATTCAATACATGAATACATTTTATACATGAATACATCCCATAATATAAATCAATACATGAATAAATCCAATAATATGTACACCTAGGTGTGATACAACAATGTCCTTCCCCCTATACTATATCACGCCCTCTCTGACAATAGCTGGTAACATATATCCTAACAATATTGTTATGTTCTTATGATAGGAGTATATGAGACGAGGACTGGTTGGTGATATATCAGGTTGGAGTTATAGGAGACAATAGATTGGAGTTAGATGCGACAATAGATTGAGTCCTGACAAGGACTGTTTTGGTTATATTGGAGTTGGTCTTATCTGAGACAATAGATTGAGTTATAGGAGACAATAGATTGAGTCCTAACAAGGACTGTTTTGGTTATATTGCAGGTTATAGGAGACAATAGATTGAGTCCTAACAAGGACTGTTTTGGTTATATTTACAGTTTGGAATTATCAGAGACAATAGACTGAAGTTATAGACTGACAATAGATTGAAGTATAGGAGACAATAGGTTGAAGTATGAGTCCTATTAGTCTTCGTCTATTCAATCCTAATAGGAAATACAATCATTATACTTAATTCCCCCCAAGATACAATCAGTAACCTGATAGGTAGTATAAATGACACACAACAAATACCAACGGTTATCGTAAAAATATTTACCCTCCTAAGATTTTAAACTGGCCAGGTTTTGACGCGACTTAGTGAAGTAGGTTGCAGGTCGATGCCCTCAGGTAAGTTACCATAAATCAAGGTGACAGCTTCTCCCTCTTCAGTCTGTATCTCTGGCGTCAAGTTCGGGGTTGCGTGGTTAGCATAAAATCCGCCCGATTATATAGTCAAGTAACTACTTGAGGAAAGCTTTCGGTTGGTTCCTGGCGGAGCAAGTTGATTGGTTTCCTCCGGTTTTGTACCTGGTCTCATACAGCCTAATTTTATTCAGTTTTCATCGGCCATCTTGCGTGAACAAGATGGCCGTTAATTTATTCTGTCTCAGAGACTGGTGAACGTTGATCGTTGATTGGTTGAAGCAAATCTGTATTTCGACATAGTGATTAACAAAGTAGTGGGTTACACTTTGTTTCACTGGTTGAAGTGAAAATAAAGCCTATTTTGGGTTTTTGACCGAACTTAAATAATTTATTTCTCGATAACTAAAGATAATTAAAATAAAAGGGATATCTCAAATTATAGCGCTGATAATGCTTAACATATACACATAGAGATTCCCTCATAGAAAAATTATCTTAGAAAAATTTAATTTAGTAATATTTTCACATCAGGTTAAGATCAAATTTAATTACAAAAAAATTAACCCCATTTGAATGCAAAGGAATAACTAAAGGAAAACTATATAGAACGATAGAGAATAATTGGCCGTTTAATTATCAATTTTGATAATTAAAATCGGTTCACAAATAACTATGATATAAAATAAACAAATTCGGTCAGATTAGACAAACACGCTTAAAACTGCTCAAATTCTATAGCCTAGGAAATAGTTAATTTTTTTTGACTCGTCATCTGATTGGTTGGGGGTAGTGTGAATAAAAAAATTAACAACTGCTTGTAAAGTCCGCACTGATTACACCAAGCTGAGTGTAGACAACAGAATTTAAGGTCTGGTGCGACTTGTTAGCACAAGTGGCTGACCTAGGTAGGTATTAATACAGTTTAGAGGTGAAATTGATAGAGGCAGATGTTACATAGAAGGGATTGTCCTTCTTATTTCAGGTTGTATTACAAAGTACCTCGTTGCTGCAGTAGTCTGAAAGGAAGAACATGTTGGAGTGAGTGCTCATGCTACAATTTGAAGCTAGCTCCTTTTCTTCAGTCAGGAGTCACAACGTTGGTGTACAGGCCTAAGATCAACAAAAACAGCTGCAATAATCCTTTTACAGATAAGTCCTTTATAAAAGCACTGATACCCCATCCTAAAACAAAATTTCACCTATAAGAATATACCACCTGGGAGTGATGAAAATAACAGACCTTACAATATATAATTAATGATAATATCAAGAACTGTGGGTATATTCATTCCAGTGACTTTTTTTGTTGTACAAAAATGGACAGAGTTTCCCAAAATATTTATTTTTGCATGTAAATAACCTTTTCTTGATTTTTTTGAGAATTCCTGTCCCAACAAGATTGAGGTACAGGAATAATAAACTGTAAATATATCTATTTTCAGGCAGTCTTGCTTAAATTTCATTAAAGTTAAAGTTCTGTTTTGAAATACATAACTGTGATAATACATTACCCTAGACACTTTGCCAAATAACAACACACAGGTAACACACTCTTGATGAGATCTCAAGAGGTAGCAGATAGGGACCCAGAGAACCTCATCATCATCATTCTTTACTCTGGGAACTTACATAGCTGGACCTCACCTTGATTGTCTATACACCCTTGCTCTTTTCAGAGAAGGGGGTATTTCTTATAAGACCAGTCTCTTAATCTGGCACTATCCTGGTATCTTCTGATACATCTATTTGTCCAGGATATCCTATAATTAATAACATCAAAACCTCTTATCACAACACTAGACAACAGAAAAACAACAGACGTGAGTGGCTTACCCAGGACTCGAACCCAGAACCTCCCGTGCGACAACCCCGCCTAGCTATGCAAGCGAATCACACTATCCTCCCTGCCATCTTAACAATATTCACTAAGATGTGTTTCTTTTAACCAATACTGGAAACGCCGCTGTGCCCTGTTTTCGGTGTCATCTGTCTATCTAAATTTGTCAGCATCAGTGCATTCTGATACCACTCATTATTGGTTAGTGAGTCCTTTTGTTTAGGCCAAGGTTGTGGAGTCGGCCAAACCATTTCCCACTCCGGAAATTTTAGAAGTTCGACTCCAGGTTTGTTAACTAGTGATATGGCAGAAAATTATGCACTTATATGGAGTTATATGTATATATATAAGTATGGTATGTGTGTGAATAAATGAATACGTAGCTTTAGTAGACTACATTTTAAACTATTCATTCATTCATACAGTAATACAAAATAACAAATCATCCACATCTGCACATAAATGACTGCTTTGCCAAACACCATGAGGAAAAATAGTTTTTCATTTTAACAATTACGGGAAAATTTCCAAAGTATATAATTTATTTTTATTTCCTGTGTGCTTTTTCTAAATGTGCCAACAAATTTCCAATTGTGATTAAAAAAAACTTTATTTATGATCAAAAATAACTGAAATTTTCCTACATTTGTAAAAATGGATGTACTTTAACACGAAAGTGGTTTTAGGAGTTCTAAAATATTACTTCAAATTTTTTTAAGCGCCCCCCTTCCTTGCATGGATCAAACATGGATCAAACATGGATCTGCCTTGACCTAAGTCTCCTAAAATTCGGAGTCAGAGTAGTTTTTACCGACCGACTCCACGACTCAGACTCCACAGCCCTGGTTTAGGCAGTTAGTATTTACAAAATGTCTTAACCACGCAATTTGACTGAGGGGAGTAATCATTGAAATATTTGGCTAATTGTTAGAACAACCAAGAGGCTAAAGACCTTCATAAGTGGGTGCTTGCTTAGATTAGAAGTATTGAAATGATATGACACAGCCGATAAGATAGTCTGGCGCTCTCTCTTCCAAACCTCTACACCGCACGGTAGAAGGGGAACGACTAAGTAAGTAAATAAGTAAGAAATGATATGACACGATTAGTAATATGGAAGTGATGACAACAACCAATTATGTGCCAGTGGAACAAGAGGTCATAAGATGCTGGCGATGGATGGAACAATCACTGGGGAAACCTGTTGATAGTATTACATAGCAGTCCCTGTTCTGGAGTTCCCGGGGTCAGAGTGGTAGATGGAGAATGAAGAACACAAGGAGAAGAGAACTGGAGAGAAACATGACAGGAATGGCGGAGGCGTGGAAAGACCTTGAGCTGATGGAGTTGGATAGGAAGACTTGACAAAAGTCTGTTGAAGGCCTATGTTCCTTGGGGAGCTGATGTGGGAGGAACGAATAAATGATGAATTGTTAGAAACAGCCTGAACCATTACAAACTTCTCTGATGAAACGTGACTCCCTGGGGGATTATATTTCCATCAGTGCAATAGCTTCCGCGCATGGTAGACTAGTTACACCACGTGATCCTTTATTCATAGCAATGGATGTACTGTAAAACTTGTAATTACCAGATAAGGTTCAAATAAGAGCGGTATGTCGCAAGAGGATGGAATTTTGTTATGAACTTGCATGAAATGACAATTTTAGAGGTATTTCTGTACCTATTTAGACATCTGCAGCATATATGAAAGTAAGATTAATGTTTGGCAAAGGGATGTCTCCAATGTTATTAAGATTGTGTTATGTATTCTTGTTTGTGTCTACTTACTCTTCAAGTTTTGTCTGATCGAGGCAGCTTTGGTCCTGTTGTGAAAATCGAAAGGCAGTTCAAATAGAAGATACAGCCGTAGTGAATGAAGTGTTAAAGCTTTACCTATATTAGTTGTATGAGGTGGGGTGACTGGTTCCCTTCCTCGCCACTTTTGCCTTCCCTAACTCTCGAGCACAGTCAGGAACTCATGTTTACGGCTGGGTAGGCCGGAGCATGACGCGACCTTGTTTCGAACTCAGTTCTTTCGCCCCGAGAAACTAGCGCTCTAAGCACGCTGTTACTCGGGGGCTCCTATTGTGAACACCCTGTTTTTTTCAGAATTTTGTTTCAACAAATAATTTCTTTTTATTGTATGTCATTTAGTCGTGAAAGAAAACTTAATTCTAACGGTCTGTAATCTGCTACACTTCACAGAGTTTTGTCTGATTAAAAATTTTTTTTTTTTAATTTCCGTTATTAGTATTTTTTTCCTCACTCAGATTTTTGTTTCCCCCCTCCACTCCCCACTCCCTCTTTTTTTCCCATAAGGAAGGGAAACCCGAGGCCTGTAAACAGTAAATTAATATTAGACAAACATAAAGCTATGTTTTCAGACACTCGTAAGAAATAAAGAAGTAGAACACTTGGACAACAGAAAAACAACAGACGTGAGTGGCTTACCCAGGGTTCGAACCCCGTACCTTCCGTACGACAACTCCGCCTAGCTATCAAGCGAATCACACTGACCCCACGGCCAGCTAGGCATCCCCAAAAAGGATGCTTTGCTGACTATTTATCAGTACGAAACACACAAGATAACACCGGAAGTATACAGTGGGCAACTCAGCCCCTTAATGACGCAATCACTTCTGTTGTTCCTCTATTAACAGTATGTGTCAGTCCAAACAAGACAAAGACCTTGATACTGGGTCCAGTAAATAGTAGAAGACTTAAGGACAGTAGTATAGAACAGAGGGTAGGTTTCTGGTATTGTATAAACATAAATAACACATAAGGAAGGGAAACCCGAGGCCTGTAAACAGTAAATTAATATTAGACAAACATAAAGGTATGTGCTAGGCGGAGTTGTCGTACGGAAGGTACGGGGTTCGAACCCTGGGTAAGCCACTCACGTCTGTTGTTTTTCTGTTGTCCAAGTGTTCTACTTCTTTATTTCTTACGAGTGTCTGAAAACATACCTTTATGTTTGTCTAATATTAATTTACTGTTTACAGGCCTCGGGTTTCCCTTCCTTATGTGTTATTTATGTTTATACAATACCAGAAACCTACCCTCTGTTCTATACTACTGTCCTTAAGTCTTCTACTATTTACTGGACCCAGTATCAAGGTCTTTGTCTTGTTTGGACTGACACATACTGTTAATAGAGGAACAACAGAAGTGATTGCGTCATTAAGGGGCTGAGTTGCCCACTGTATACTTCCGGTGTTATCTTGTGTGTTTCGTACTGATAAATAGTCTGCAAAGCATCCTTTTTGGGGATGCCTAGCTGGCCGTGGGGTCAGTGTGATTCGCTTGATAGCTAGGCGGAGTTGTCGTACGGAAGGTACGGGGTTCGAACCCTGGGTAAGCCACTCACGTCTGTTGTTTTTCTGTTGTCCAAGTGTTCTACTTCTTTATTTCTTACGAGTGTCTGAAAACATACCTTTATGTTTGTCTAATATTAATTTACTGTTTACAGGCCTCGGGTTTCCCTTCCTTATGTGTTATTTATGTTTATACAATACCAGAAACCTACCCTCTGTTCTATACTACTGTCCTTAAGTCTTCTACTATTTACTGGCCCCAGTATCAAGGTCTTTGTCTTGTTTGGACTGACACATACTGTTAATAGAGGAACAACAGAAGTGATTGCGTCATTAAGGGGCTGAGTTGCCCACTGTATACTTCCGGTGTTATCTTGTGTGTTTCGTACTGATAAATAGTCAGCAAAGCATCCTTTTTGGGGATGCCTAGCTGGCCGTGGGGTCAGTGTGATTCGCTTGATAGCTAGGCGGAGTTGTCGTACGGAAGGTACGGGGTTCGAACCCTGGGTAAGCCACTCACGTCTGTTGTTTTTTCTGTTGTCCAAGTGTTCTACTTCTTTATTTCTTACGAGTGTCTGAAAACATACCTTTATGTTTGTCTAATATTAATTTACTCTTTTTTTCCCCCCTTACTTAGTCTTTACCCTGCATGCCCGGATGCAGAAGTCATTTTGCACATTCACTGATTACAGCCACGACGATACACGGGTTGTATTATATTTTTTTACTTTAACGTTTTTTTTAAACTTAGTTCTCGCTTTCTGTGTTTTCTGTTTTTTGTTCTTTTGTCCCGAGGGCTGTAAATGAAGGCAAGGGTCTTTGTCCAGTTAAGACGCATTACCTTTTTTATGTATCTTTTATTTATTTTTTAACTCTCTGTGTTATCAGAGCTGTTATGTTATTGTTGATCAGAATCGACGTTACTGCACACCGGGCAAACCCATAGGTGCTTAGTCTCCCTCAGTAAATGTCGAAGGGTATGAAGGCTAATTGTTCCTGTTGCGCGCTGGTTGTATACACGCCGTAGGCATCCTCTTATACGTCCATCCCTGCTGGTCTAAAGTTTGATGACAAGTACCAGCAATCTTAGCGTTGATGATTCATCGATTGCAGTGTTATTCTCTAACAGGCGATCATTAATTGCCCTCAGTATCTCTCCCTTATCCATATCTAAGGCACCTTCTATGGGTGCTCTTGAAGCTGGTGTATCAGTTTACCCCTGCATGGCCGGGATGGTAGGTCCACGTCAGTTCCTGAAGGTTCGAGCCTTCTTTAGAGGTTTTCTATTCATGCCGGAGCTGTTGTTTTTCCGTTTTTTTTTTGTTTGTTTTTTTTAAATATCAAGTGTTTCCACGAATGTCTTTTTTTTTTCTTCATTTCTATAGTCTGTCTTGTTTTGTGAATAAAAATTAATGTAGGAAACAAAAAACGAAGTATAAATACGGAAACAACAATTAACAAATTGAGGTAATGACAATAAATACAGACACCAATAACAAGATTGCGCACGAAGAAAGAAAGAAAAACACCCATATCAGATTTAGAATCCTACCTGTATCTTGGGAGCACCAGAGACAACATTTAAGGACCAGACAGTGCTATCGAAATAAGAATACAAACGGCGTAAGGAGCTTTCTTTGCATTGGGATATATATATATATGGCTATCCAAAAAAAAAAAAATCAAGTCTATGGCAAAAATTAGAATTTTGACCCCAATTATCAAGTCAATCCTGTTATCTTAAATGCAAATCTCAAGTCAGTCCAATTTAGTACCTCTTAAAAATGGAGAACCTCAAAAATAACAACCACGAAGTTGCAGACTTTGATAAATGGGTGCTTGCGTAGAATAGAAGGATTGTAGTGGTTGGGACAAGATAATTAATTTAGAACTGATGACAAGAACCAGGCATGTGTCAGTGGAACAAGAGATGGCAAGAACCAGGCATGTGTCAGTGGAACAAGAGATGACAAGAACCAGGCATGTGTCAGTGGAACATAAGATGACAAGAACCAGGCATGTGTCAGTGGAACAAGAGATGACAAGAACCAGGCATGTGTCAGTGGAACATAAGATGACAAGAACCAGGCATGTGTCAGCGGAACAAGAGATGACAAGAACCAGGCATGTGTCAGCGGAACAAGAGATGGCAAGAACCAGGCATGTGTCAGTGGAACATAAGATGACAAGAACCAGGCATGTGTCAGTGGAACAAGAGATGACAAGAACCAGGCATGTGTCAGTGGAACATAAGATGACAAGAACCAGGCATGTGTCAGCGGAACATAAGATGACAAGAACCAGGCATGTGTCAGTGGAACATAAGATGACAAGAACCAGGCATGTGTCAGTGGAACAAGAGATGACAAGAACCAGGCATGTGTCAGCGGAACAAGAGATGGCAAGAACCAGGCATGTGTCAGTGGAACATAAGATGACAAGAACCAGGCATGTGTCAGTGGAACAAGAGATGACAAGAACCAGGCATGTGTCAGTGGAACATAAGATGACAAGAACCAGGCATGTGTCAGCGGAACAAGAGATGGCAAGAACCAGGCATGTGTCAGTGGAACATAAGTTGACAAGAACCAGGCATGTATCAGTGGAACATAAGATGACAAGAACCAGGCATGTGTCAGCGGAACAAGAGACGGCAAGAACCAGGCATGTGTCAGTGGAACATAAGATGACAAGAACCAGGCATGTGTCAGTGGAACAAGAGATGACAAGAACCAGGCATGTGTCAGTGGAACATAAGATGACAAGAACCAGGCATATTTCAGTGGAACATAAGATGACAAGAACCAGGCATGTGTCAGTGGAACATAAGATGACAAGAACCAGGCATGTGTCAGTGGAACAAGAGATGACAAGAACCAGGCATGTGTCAGTGGAACATAAGATGAAAAAAAAGACGCTGGCAATGGATAGGACACATAAGGAGAAAACGTGCTGATAGCATCACAAGGCAGTCTTCGTTCCGGAATCCCCAGGTTAAGAGAGACAGAGAGAGACCGAACAGTACAAGGGCACGTGAACTGGAGACAGAAATTAAAGGCACGAGCAATACCTGGAAATACCTTGAACTCACGGCAGGGAACAGTTAAAGTTGGCACGAGTTTGTTGAATGATTATGCTGTCTGCGGAGCTGAAATGTAATTGATAAATTAGTTAATTAAAAAAGAATTTCCCGTTAAATGATCAATGAATATCTATTGTAATACTTTGTTACTGAAATGGTATGTGAACTCCAATGTCAGCATGGAAAGACTAAGAGTTAATGTGCAGGGTAAGAGGAAAACTAGACAGAACATTGGATAAGTAAATAGAATGTTACTAGACAGAACAAAGAATAATCAATTAGAATGTAACTAGACATAATAAAGGATAATCAAATAGAATGTGACTAGACAGAACAAAGGATAATCAAATAGAATGTAACTAGACAGAACAAAGGATAATCAAATAGAATGTAACTAGACAGAATAATGGATAATCAAATAGAATGTAACTAGACAGAATAATGGATAATCAAATAGAATGTGACTAGACAGAATAAAGGATAATCAAATAAAATGTAACTAGACAGAATAATGGATAATCAAATAGAATGTAACTAGACATAACAAAGGATAATATGAAAGAATGTAACTAGGCATAATAATGGATAATCATATAAAATGTAACTAGACAGAACAAAGATAAATCAAATAGAATGTAAATAGACAGAATAATTAATAATCAAATAGAATGTAACTAGACAGAACAAAGGAAAATAAAAAAGAATGTAACTAGACAGAATAATGGATAAGTAAATAGAACGTAACTAGACAGAACAATGATAAGTAAATAGAATGTAACTAGACAGAACAATGGATAAGTAAATAGAATGTAACTAGACAGAACAATGGATATGTAAATAGAGTGTAACTAGACAGAACAATTGATAATTAAATAGAATGTAACTAGATAGAACAATGGAATATTAAATAGAATGCAACTAGACAGAACAATTCGTAAGTAAATGGAATGTAACTAGACAGAAGAATGGAGAAGTAATTTGAATGTTACTAGACAGAACAATGGATAAGTAAATAGAATGTAACTAGAAGAACAATGAATAAGTAAATCGAATGTAACCAGACAGAAGAATGGAGAAGTAAATAAAACGTAACTAGACAGATAAATGGAGAAGTAAGTAGCATGTAACTAGACAAAAGAGTGCACAATTACATAGAATGTAACTAGACAGAAGAATGGAGAAGTGAATAAAACGTAACTAGACAGAAGAATGGATAATTAAATAGAAAGTAACTAGACAGAAGAATTGAGAAGTAAGTAGAATGTTACTAGACAGAACAGTGGATAAGTAAATAGAATGTAATTAGACAGAACAAATGATAAGTACGGTAAATAGAATGTAACCAGACAGACGAATGGAGAAATAAATAAAACGTAACTAGACAGAAGAATTGAGAAGTAAATAAAACCTAACTAGACAGAAGAATGGGGAAGCAAGTAGAATGTAACTAGACAGAAAAGTGCACAATTAAATAGAATATTACTAGACAGAAGAATTAAGATGTAAGTAGAATGTTACTAGACAGAACAGTGGATAAGTAAATAGACTGTAATTAGACAGAACAAATGATAAGTAAATAGAATATAACCAGACAGACGAATGGAGAAATGAATAAAACGTAACTAGACAGAAGAATGGAGAAGCAAGTAGAATGTTGCTAGACAGAAAAGTGCACCATTAAATAGAATGTTACTAGACAGAAGAATGGATAATTAAATAGAATGTAACCAGACAGAAGAATGGAGAAGTGAATAAAAACGTAACTAGACAGATGAATGGAGAAGTAACATTCCCGCAGTAAAAATGTTATTTAAAGTCTACAATTCATCATTCATCTCCCTTCATATCCCTAAGGAATCCAGGCCTTCAACAAACGTATGCCAAATCTTCCTGTGCCGTGCCAGGTCTTTCCATGTCTTCTTCACTCCTTTCTTGTTTGTCTCCCTGTGTTTTATGGTCTCCTTGTACCTAGGGTCAGAGTGACTAATGATGTATTGCGTTCGCCTCTAATTTTAAAGGTACCGGGTTTGCTCCCAGTACAGGGAATATAACCAGTGGTTCCTGATGATGGCATACTCTCTTTCCCCCCCCCCCCCCCCCCCCCCCGATCTCCTGGGTAGTGAGATCTGATGCCTAGCGATAAGGGCGACAAAAGAAGTCCCGTGTGCAAGTTGCGCAGGTTAAAAATCCTTCCCAGTTGGAAATCGTAAAAAGTAGGCCTTTCAGCCGCAGCCCTGGCAAAAAAAAAAAAATTGAAAATTAGGAAACCTACCCACCACACAAATATTTATAGAATGCGTGATTCACCAAAAGCTTACGCGCAGTGACAGTGGATGAAACTAAGTCAAGTCAAGAATGTGTGATTCCTGTATACACACATTGGGATCCTAGCTGGTGCTACGGAGTTCGTGCACTGTGCTGAGATCCTCCTTGTGTGATCTAAGGGAGGAGATCGGAGCACTGATGGAGTTGTCCGTGTGCAATGAAGATGGTCCTTAAAAACCAGAACCAAAGAAAACCTTGAACATGTCTTACCATGGGGAGTCCAGACCAAGTGCTACCTTGTAATACTATTAACAGATTTCCTCAGCGTCTGCCCTATCCATCGTCAGCGTCTACTTCTCATTTCTTGTTTTTCAGTTAATGGCCATTAATTAATACATTAATGTTTTCAGTATGCAATCAGCCATGTCGTTTTCAAGGGTGCATAGGTATGTGATTACACGCTTCACGCGTCCATCCATCTCGACTTACTGTGACATTAACACGTAAATACTACAACCTTTATCCCAGTCACGGCGTCTGGCTTCCAATATTCCCATTATCCTGTTCACTGCGAATTCCATGACACCTCTGCTGGAGAGAGGGTTTTTTAAAATTATTATTATTTTCGTATCGCCTACACCTTTTCCAAAACATGTTATTAATTTCTTTTTTTTAAAATGAATTAACATAAAATAAATCAATAGTTGGTGTGCCACTGACCTAACAAGGTGGAAGCAATTTGTTGCTGCCCTACAAGACGCCACCATGCGTGATGGCCATTAACTGCTTTGACAATCGGCGGCTAAGGATTAAAGAAGAGTGATGCGTGATGCCATATGATGATGGATGGCATCCGCATGTCTGGTTTTGTGTAGTGTGTAGATGTGTTCAGTCAAAACAATGTTCATGCAACAATAACAGGGCAATCCACATAGGACGTCAGTAAACTCACGACGTATAAAGTCAATGAGTCTTGAAACAGCCGTTGACGTTTTTCTTCATTATTTATTGTGGACGCCACAGTGACAAAATGGTTACGCAAATGTGTAGGCACATCAAACAGTCATTATCACAGCAACATTCAATACAGCAATAAACGGTAGACAGCATTACAATGATGAGTCAAATGCATGTTATATTTCAAAGTGCTGTAAATGTAGTCAGGTGGAAAACTCCATCCTTTTCTATAACAGCCAGGAGATAACCAGATGTATGAGATCAGTTCACTCTCCTTAGTTTGACTTCAGCAAGACAGACACGTCTGCCGAAGTATAAATAATGTCCTCAAAAATATCCTCTAGATAATAAAGGTTTTCCAAACCTAGTTCATTTAACAAAGTAGCAAGTAATGGTCCTTGGTACCTGCATCAACCGATGCAGTACAATGCAGCGACATGTGAGCTAGGAAAACATCTCGTGACGACGACTTTCGCAGACAGGCTATGAATCGAAATCGCTCACGACCCAAAATCAATAGAGTTAATGAAAGAGTCAATTTACCTTGCTTTCATGAAATACACAGAAATATCACGCCTCCCGACATGTGGGAAACACTAGAGGTATTATCTCGAATAAACGAAATATCCATTAAGAGGACTACACATCCCTGACAGAACAAAAATAGCGGAGATCCCCTCTTCAACGAGGCATCTCTTTCGCCATTCCAAATCGCTCACTCCCACTAGTGGTGGGCGGAAACCGATCGACAAAGAAGCAAGACAAGTCATGCGCAGTCCAGCGCAAAACGACCACAGCTCAAACTTAACTGCATTCGATACCAACGCGAGAAGACAAATGCTTACCGAGAAAAGTGACTATAAATTCCAAGCAGTTGTTGCCCTTGCGTTATAAAACAGATATTGAAATAAAACGATGTTGCGAGAATTTATCACGCAACATATCACCACCTCCTCCCGATAAAAAAAAATGTGGAACATATTTTTTTTTCAATATCAAAGAGCAAGCGATAAGCGGCTCAAAACGCACGAATTATGCGCTGATAATTAACTAAATTGCCAAACAATAGGCTAATTATAGAGTGTCTGGTGAGGATATACCTCAACAGAAAAATAAATATGTCTCAAAAAATATTCACATCGGGGAGGTGTCACCAACACACATCACGTTAGCATGTAAACACAATATACGTATGAAAGTTACTATAATCATCATTAAACAGCATACTCTAATATTGTCTTTAAAAATGGATGTACAAATCTGATAGGAAAATTTAAATAGTACATTCTTTGACATGTAATGACATAAGTACATAGCAGAAGAAGATGACAACAAAGCACGATAGTGTGTACATATAAAGTAAGTACAGATGTGCTAATCTATTGTAGAAATATAGGTGTGTTATGACTCTGTAATATATGGAAATATAGGACAGAAGTATTAGTTGGAGTCATGTGGGCATCTAGACAAAATGTCAGCCATCACATTATCCGCACCACGGATAGCTCGTACCGTGAAGTGAAAAGGTTGAAGAGCTATAGCATATCGAGTGGATCTCGAACTCTTCAAATTCTTAGTCTGAATAGCTGTAAGAGCTTTCTGATCAGTCTCTAGAATGAAATGTGCGCCCAGGAGGAATCTTTGTAGCTTTAGAATTGACCAAACCATCGCTAACAACTCACGGTCTAAAACCGAGTAGTTCCTCTCTGCCGCATTTAGTTTTCTAGAAATGTACATAACAGGATGCAGAGTATTTGCATATTCTTGCATCAGTGCTGCTCCAATCCCAGTGGATGAAGCATCACTCCGAAGAACAAAAGTCCTATCAAGAGTAGGTAATCTTAAGATGGGAGGAGAAGAAAATATATTCTTGATTTGGTCTAGTGAAGATTGGCATTCTTCAGACCAACGGACCAGATTAGGCGAACCTTTCTTCAACAATGTTGATAGAGGTGCCATGATCGAAGATAAATTTGGAATAAATCTCCATAAAATTGAATTAAACCTAAGAGACTCCTAACTTGTTTCTTCGTTTTAGGAACAGAGATGTTCAGTATTTTGGAAGTATTGTGGTCTTCTGTCTTCAAGAGACCATGACCAACACGATGACCCAGGAAAGAGATTTCACCAAAACCAACAAAAGCTTTAGAAGGTTTTGCTGTCAAATTATTCTCACGTAGAGTGGACAGTAAGTCATATAACCCTAAATAGTGATCTTCCCAGGTATCACTGAAGAGACAGATGTCATCTAAGTATGCGATGACATCCGAACGATGTGACAGAATTCGACGCATCATGCGAACGAAAGTGGCAGGGGCGTTCATGAGACCAAAAGGCATAACATTCCATTGAAATAGACCCCTAGGTGTAGAAAAAGCAGTAAGAGGTTTGGCATGCTCTGCTAAAGGCACTTGCCAATAACCTTTAGACAAGTCAAGTTTAGTGAAGAATCTAGAATTAGAAAGTCTAATCAGTAGATCTTCTAACAAAGGCATCGGTTCAGCGTCGAACTTTGTGACCTGATTCAATTTGCGATAATCAACGCAAATTCGTATGTTCTTATCCTTCTTCCGGACAATAACCATGGAAGAAGAATATGGTGAAGTCGATGGTTCAATTATATTTAATTGAATCATTTCATCCAATTCCTTTTCCACTTGCGACTGAAAGTGTATAGGAATAGGATACGGCCTAACCCTAATTGGATTATTGTCGGTAAGAATTATGTCATGTTCTATGACATCTGTGTGTCCAGGAATGTCAGTGAGAACATCCTGAAATGTTTGTAACATCGACGAGACTTGTCGATGTTCGTCACCAGAAAGATTAGGAGAAACAGAAACGTTTTTCCAAGATTCCGTGGAATGTAATGGAACCACTGGAAGGGGAAGGTTGACATCAGAGAAGGTAGCTTCCTCATCCTGAATGACAGACAGGGATGAATAATGACCGTGAGGTGCAGGAGCATCATCCGTTGCCTGGAAAATAGGCAGCAAATAGTCCGGACGTTCGTGAAATTCCGAAAGCATGTTTATGTGGAAAGTTTTATGCTTTCCATCAATATCGACCACATAGTCAACATCGGAAATCCGAGAGACTATTGCATACGGACCTTTCCATGCAATAAGAAGTCTATTTTCCCTACTGGGGAGTAGGACGAATGCTTTGTCACCTGGACAAAGTTGTCGTAGACATCTATTCTTGTTAGCAAACTGCCTTGCCTTCTCTTTAGCAATTTCTGATGAAGCAGTTGCTAGCTTACATGCCTCAATGATCTTTTGTCTAAGAGCAATGACATACTCATATGAGGATTGAGTTTCATCGCTAATATCATCGGCAGTGATGAGATCGTGTAATAAAGACATAGGGCCGCGTGGACGCGCGCCAAAGACAAGTTCGAAGGGAGAAAATCCTTTGTGTTCATTAGGGACTTCTCTATAGGCAAAGAGAGCCGCGGGTAAAACCCTGTCCCAATCTTGAGGATGATCTTCAGTTATCTTACCAAGCAAAGTCTTGAGCGTTCTATTCAGACGCTCAACTAACCCACTAGACATAGGATGGTAGATACTACTGAGAGATCGTTCAATATGTAAGGTAGACATTACCTGTGACATAGTGTCAGATATGAGTTGAGTGCCATGGTCTGACAATATTTCTCTGGGGAACCCCAAGCGAGAAAATATCAACCCAAGAGCATCTGCGATATCTGTAGTAGATATGCTCTTAAGAGGAATAGCCTCTGGCCAACGTGTGCACATATCGACACATGTAAGGATAAACTGATGTCCTCTGGCCGACTTGACCTTAAAAGGGCCAATAATATCTATGGCCATTTTCTGAAACGGCCGAATAGGAATGTCAGCAGCCTGGATAGGCGCAGCATGTCGTGGTCCTCTAGATTTGACCTCCTGACATACCTTGCATGATCGGCAGTAAATACGAATGTCCTTATTGACAAAAGGCCAAAAGAAAGCCGCAAGGACTCTCGACTTCGTACGGGCAAAACCCATATGTCCAGCACATTGCGAGTCATGAGCATGTTGCAATATTTGGACTCTCATGCTCTTGGGAACAAGAATTTGCGAATGTGCCGACGTAGCCGAATCTTGTACCATACGTACAAGTACGCCGTTTCTCATTGCAATCCAAGATTTTCTATTTGTATCCTGATTCGGATCACCTTTCTTCGCAAGAACGAAGAATTTTTTTAAAGAAGAATCTTCTTCTTGCAATTTTATGAAAGAGTCACGAGTGATTACTAAGTGACTATCTTGGCTATCAACTTCATTATCACTATTCAGTGAAGTTTCGGGTGTTTGTAGAGCTTGTGCTCTTGTAACTACTGCATTTGTAGCTTGCATGTTATTATGTTCCCAAGCAGCAATCTGCTGTGGGGTACACTCCCTAACTCCGTGAATACGACCAATAATAAGGTCCGCAATAGGATTAGGTAAGAGACAAGCATGCACATCTCCAGTAAAGAAAGGAGTGGCAATGCGAATTACAGCAGTAGGATATTTTTCTAGAGTGCCGCCAAATGTGACACATTTAATAACCCTTCCTGTAGCACAAGATGGATCTACAAGCGATTGTCTAACACCAATAGTGGTGCATCCGGAATCGAAAAGTAGTGAGACCGGAGTATCATTAACAAGACCCTTATGTAGAATTAAAGAACCCCTCCCGTCATGCGCAACAGCAGCAGGAAGAGCGGGAAGTGGGTGACCACAACTCAAAGTAGTTATGGTACCCGGTTCGAATAAAGTACTGCATTGGGGGCATTTGTTTGCTCTCTCAAAGTCAAAAGCAGAACTAGTGACAGCGTCAAAGTTTTTACTATCAACAACATGATTACAGGCTGCCTCAGTTTCCTGTTGTACAGCATTAGCCTGCTGATATCTCTTTTTTTTGTGTTGAGATCTACCCCGACTATTATTACCTCTGAAGTTATCAGAGTTATTATTATCTCTGCAGTTATTATTGTCTCTATTGTAATTGTTATACTGGTTCGAATTCCAGTTTCCACGATTACTATCATGTTCACATTGATGCGAACATCTATTTGTTTGGTTTTGAGGTCTTCGGCAGGAATAACCTCTATTACCATATCCTCTTTTGAAATGCTTATAATTATTAGGGTGATAGTAACGAGTACTATCAGGTTGTCTCCAATTCTTCGAAGAAGAATCACCATGAAATTGATTTCCATGATTTTGACAGAAATTACCGCTACTCTTTCTATCAAAATTTTGTTGGGATCTACGAGCAAAGTTTTGACCATACGGAGCTGCCGAAGCAACTGGTAAACCTTCTTTCACCTTAGAGTTACCCATGGTTATGTGTGGGTGCGCAGTTACGTATTGGCAACAGAAATCTTCCATTTCTTTTATTGTTTTAGGTTTACGTTCATGAAGGAAAGCAAGGAAAGACTCATTGACAGACGACATGACTTTGTCTCTAAGTATTAAGTCCATAAGTCCTTCATAAGTTTTTTCCGTCTTAGATAGTTCAACCCATCGTGAGAAAGTAATGCGTATTCTTGCAATAAACTCGGAGAATTCAACTCCATTTTCAGGTAACATGTTTTTAAATTGTAGACGATAGCCGTCTTCGTTAAGCTGATATTTCTTTAACAAAGCGGCCCTGACAACCTCATAATTGTTCTTGTCAGGTTCATCCACCATATTTAATATACTTAGAGCTTTACCTGTCAGTATCCCTGATAACTGATAAACATATTTTGCTTTGTCTATGTTATGAGCTGTACATGCTTGTTCAAATCTGTCCAGATAGAACATTATGTCATCGCTGGAAGGACTAAATGTTGGTAACTTAATCTTAAAAGTATCATTATTAGCCTTACCAGAAGATGAACCCTTGTTTGAATCATTACCATTACTCATGCTTGTCAATTTCAATTTTTCCAACTCTAAAGCTAAGACCTTTTCTTCATGTTCCATTTTTGCTTTCTCTTTCCTCTCATCAGACTCTCTCTGTAATCTTCTTTCCTCAGCCTGAGCCTCTTTTTGAAGTCTTTCATTTTCAGCTTCTTTTTCAAGTCTTTTATTTTCAGCCTCTTTTTCAAGTCTTTTATTCTCAGCCTCTTTTTCAAGTCTTTTATTCTCAGCCTCTTTTTCAAGTCTTTTATTCTCAGCCTCTTTTTCAAGTCTTTTATTCTCAGCCTCTTTTTCAAGTCTTTTATTCTCAGCCTCTTTTTGAAGTCTTTCAGCTTCTAGCTGTAGCTGGAGTTTTCTCTCCTCAGCTTCTGATTCCCTTTTTTGTTTTTCCATTTCCATTTGGAATCTTTTTTCATCCACCTGCATCTGCAGTTTCTTTTGTTCAGCTTCCATTGCTTTATCATATCGAGCAGTTGCAAATTCTTCTAACTTATCGCCAGTCTTCCCAAGCAATTTACCCTGCTCAATAAAGTGCTCAAATGTAGACATGTTGTCTAACATATGAGTCCAAAACCTGAAATAATTAACTAATTTATTTCAAACCTAAGTGTAACAAGTCTTAATTAAGCACTTGTATATTCACATCACCTTATATTATCCCAGTCTCTGTGGGAAACAAGTCTCCAATCAAAGAACTTGTATATGAAATATCAGCACTCAATTCTTGATCATAAGTGCACTTCTCATTCAATAGTGCACGACACTATTCATCATTCATTTATCATCAGTATAGTAGTAACAGTGCATTAGCATAGCCCATTAACTAATTACTATAACTGTAAACAATGACTATGTAAACACATGCAGAATGTAAACATTGAAAATGTAAACAATACAAACAATGTAAACAATAACAATGTAAACAATAACAAAGATCAGCAACAATACAAAAACTTTCGCAGAAATCAACTAAAAATAAAGCAGAAATTAATGAAATATCACAAAAAATGTGACGATATCTGCGATAGAATTAAACAAAATACATGACACCACAGTGTATAAACAAAAATGTTGTATGAAACTAAATTATAGACAAGAGTAGGCTAACAAACACAAACAAATCAAAACAAAACTAAAGAATGCGAAATAATAACGAAAACAATATTAAAACATGTCATCACAGCTAACATAAATAGCAACAGAAGTCGCTTAGCAAATTCCAGTATTGGAAATTTGCAAACCTTACAGAAAACGCTCATAATAGACGACCTCTATGACGTGGCATAATCTAACGGAGACACCACCCAACCGAGAACCCGCTGAAATATAAACATATAAATATACAAATAACATATAAACATAAAACATATAGAATGAGATGATACACAGAAGACTCAGCAGAAGTATAAGGGCACAGTTTACATACAAACAGGCCACTTAACTTATAGGCTTCCAATCGTAGAACAGCAGAAAAAACGGATGTCAATCAACGTCCTAAAGAGCGAAGCTCCAACGATGATGGCACATCTGAACTGCTTCCACTGCTAACACGATGGTACAAGAGCTTCTGACATACTGTGTGTTGAGTTGTTTCGGCACTTGACCTTCTAATCCAAAAGTAAGTTGATGGAAATCGGTACTTGGCCTTCTTCAGAAAACAACCCGTTTCAACCGGCACTTGACCTCAAAAAACGACAGCACTGGAACCTTGACAGCAGCAACTTGCTTGACTTGCGTAAAAGATAACAGCAGTCCGAGTTATCCGGCAACATGTAACAACGCCGGGTACTGTCAAATTCTTGTTTCCGTCAAAAAATTGAAATTTGACTTTTACCGGGCAACGCCGAGTACTTTGAAAATTTTGAAGATGTTGACTGTATTGAAGAATGTTAATTTCTTGAAGGATGCTGATGAATTCTTGTTGAAAATGAAGTGGGTAAGGGACCCCGTGTTTGCTGGTACCAGAATCAAACCAGCTTATGGCCACCAAATGATGCGTGATGCCATATGATGATGGATGGCATCCGCATGTCTGGTTTTGTGTAGTGTGTAGATGTGTTCAGTCAAAACAATGTTCATGCAACAATAACAGGGCAATCCACATAGGACGTCAGTAAACTCACGACGTATAAAGTCAATGAGTCTTGAAACAGCCGTTGACGTTTTTCTTCATTATTTATTGTGGACGCCACAGTGACAAAATGGTTACGCAAATGTGTAGGCACATCAAACAGTCATTATCACAGCAACATTCAATACAGCAATAAACGGTAGACAGCATTACAATGATGAGTCAGATGCATGTTATATTTCAAAGTGCTGTAAATGTAGTCAGGTGGAAAACTCCATCCTTTTCTATAACAGCCAGGAGATAACCAGATGTATGAGATCAGTTCACTCTCCTTAGTTTGACTTCAGCAAGACAGACACGTCTGCCGAAGTATAAATAATGTCCTCAAAAATATCCTCTAGATAATAAAGGTTTTCCAAACCTAGTTCATTTAACAAAGTAGCAAGTAATGGTCCTTGGTACCTGCATCAACCGATGCAGTACAATGCAGCGACATGTGAGCTAGGAAAACATCTCGTGACGACGACTTTCGCAGACAGGCTATGAATCGAAATCGCTCACGACCCAAAATCAATAGAGTTAATGAAAGAGTCAATTTACCTTGCTTTCATGAAATACACAGAAATATCACGCCTCCCGACATGTGGGAAACACTAGAGGTATTATCTCGAATAAACGAAATATCCATTAAGAGGACTACACATCCCTGACAGAACAAAAATAGCGGAGATCCCCTCTTCAACGAGGCATCTCTTTCGCCATTCCAAATCGCTCACTCCCACTAGTGGTGGGCGGAAACCGATCGACAAAGAAGCAAGACAAGTCATGCGCAGTCCAGCGCAAAACGACCACAGCTCAAACTTAACTGCATTCGATACCAACGCGAGAAGACAAATGCTTACCGAGAAAAGTGACTATAAATTCCAAGCAGTTGTTGCCCTTGCGTTATAAAACAGATATTGAAATAAAACGATGTTGCGAGAATTTATCACGCAACAAAGAGGAAGAAATCAAACGTTACCCCTCTATTCAAGGAATGTAATAAATTATCTCTGCAAGACACGACACACATAATGAGGTCAAGGAATGTAATATATTATCTCTGCAAGACACGACACACATAATGAGGTCAAGGAATGTAATCCATTATCTCTACAAGACATGACACACATAATGCGGTCAAAGAATGTAATAAATTATCTCTACAAGACACGTCACACATAATGAGGTCAAGGAATGTAATAAATTATCTCTACAAGACATGACACACATAATGAGGTCAAGGAATGTAATAAATTATCTCTACAAGACACGACACACATAATGAGGTCAAGGAATGTAATAAATTATCTCTACAAGACACGACACACATAATGAGGTCAAGGAATGTAATATATTATCTCTGCAAGACACGACACACATAATGAGGTCAAGGAATGTAATAAATTATCTCTACAAGACACGACACACATAATGAGGTCAAGGAATGTAATAAATTATCTCTACAAGACACGACACACATAATGAGGTCAAGGAATGTAATATATTATCTCTGCAAGACACGACACACATAATGAGGTCAAGGAATGTAATCAATTATCTCTGCAAGACACGACACACATAATGAGGTCAAAGAATGTAATAAATTATCTCTACAAGACACGACACACATAATGAGGTCAAAGAATGTAATAAATTATCTCTACAAGACATGACACACATAATGAGGACACCAGTCTTTGTTCTGGGATCCCCAGTCTAGGAGAACGAACGAACGAACGAACGATCTTTATTTTCAAAGGGTTGAGAATTGGGCACGCAGGCCCGTCTGACATTCTGCCCTTTCTTTCTCTCGTCTTTTACACTGATTTCATTTATTCTCACATACATTTTACCCATCAATGTTAAGGAATTCAACGTTGTAAATGTAAAATAATAGCATACTCACATTCACAGTATCTAATTATAAACACGAAATAAAATATGTTGAAAAGTACAAACTAAGTATCACCATGAAATAAAATATGTTGAAAAGTACAAACATCATCATTAAACCTACATTCGATATTATATCATTTGTTCGGACAAATACTCACATTAGGGAGGCAGATAATCAGAACTCATAAAGTATTCGAAAAGTCTACGATTGTATGAATAGGGACTGAGGTTGTTATTTCTTTAGATAATGTGGAAGATAGTTCCAAAGATGAGGAGAGATAGGAGAAGGCCATAAAACACACGTAGACATAAATTAAAGATATAAAGAAGGCATGAAAACACGTTAAGCGTACATAGAAGGACTGGGAACTAATTTATAGAAGACGCATGCTCCTTTTGGGAGCTAAATGTTAAAGTTAGTGAATAAATCCCCCGCTCTTTTATGTCTGACACGGCACTGACATAGTTTTATTTTACAGTGCGGAATACATTCGAACAAGTACATCGCAAATAACCAAATAAAAAGACGAGACAAGAAAAATACGAAAACCCACGTATATATTCACAAATGTATTTTATAAAGCGTACATCGTTATTTATAGATGTCCTATATTTTAATGAATTAGTTTGCGGACAAAGACCTGAAAAGTCAGACCAGATATTTGTCTCTCAAATTAGAACAAGTACAAATTTATTACCACCGATCAAGCTAAATTAAGATCTAGTTTGTGCGTTAGGTTTGAAATTGAAAGGAATATTAAATAAAATCGTCGTTTCTGTTTATTTTAATTTTGTGTGAAGCCGAAAGATGCATTAATGTATTGATTTTCTTCTTTGTAATCTTCCTTCTTCATTTACGGTCAATGCCTTGTTATTTTATTTATTGATTTGAACATTTAAGCAGTGATGAAGAATAAAAGAGAATGAAGACAAACTAAAACGATAGCCTGAAGGGAGTACTACTTCTGATAGTCAGATTACCTCCTATTTCAATGTTCTGCATAGATTTTCCTATTATTATTTTTATGAAGCAGTAGGTGGTTTGGTTTGGTTTTTTTTAAAGACTATCTTCATTGTACACAGGACCTCCTATTTTTTCGCCCTTATCCGAGAAGGTTAGGCATCCGATCTCACTGTCACGGATTGCCTCCCCTGCTTTGCAGTAGTGGTCTAACAGTGACCAAAACTCAAGAGTATCTAATATTGGCTTCCAAGGTATCTACCTGCGCGCAAGATTACTCTTCGCAGAGATGTAGGTAGAAGATTAATGCCACTTCTACCTTAAGGGAGCATTCACAAGATATTCCCAGAAGTCAAGAAGAAAAGCTGCTTAGGGCTGAGCAATTTGTTAACTTATTATCTGGTCCGTTGCCTTTTGAGAAGGGTTTAAGCAATGGTTTAGCCCGTTCAAGCTCCCAGTTGGTGTAATGCAAAGAAATCTCTCTTGTAATGTAAAGCTATGTTTATAAGTAAATATATGTTTAGTTGTATATATATATATATATATATATATATATATATATATATATATATATATATATATATATAATATTCTGGTTCATACGTTTGCTTTCATATATATAACTGAATCAACTATTATTGTTTAGTTTTAAAAAAAACATGTAACAAATTTAATAGTGAAATACTCTTTAACAGGTTAAAATAAATATGGAAAGATTAGTGGAATTGTGAAGGATATAACGTTCTCATCATTGAGACGTAAGTGGAAATTTAACTTTATACTTAAAGTTTAACTGGAATGTCCTTTTTGCAGGTGCCTTTTAGTTAGCATTTAGCTTGTATGAGTGAGTCCTGCAGCTGTGGTTTATCAATTCTGTGATAACGAAAGCCTTTTCCACACTCTCTTCCACTGAAGGCGGTTATGATGGATGCTTTTCTATCACACTAGCTGCGTTAGTACCACGAATCATCTGATGGCTTGTAACCACGAACTTTCGACAAATAGAAAGAAACAAATGCCTGCTGAGTACATGTGTTCACTGCAAACTAACAGGCCCATTGTCTTGCGCTCCACCCACCAATGTTAATCTCTCAGAAGAATTAAATTCCCGAGCACACAGTGTAACTCAGGGAATATGATGAAAGTTCACCCATATCCTTCTTGGTGTTAACTAGGAAATAGCGTCTGGAGTGCGTGAATAACGATTTGCCTGAATTAAATGAAAAAGGTACATGAATCTCAAAAGATAATATGTTACACCTTAGGCACATGTGATGTAACATCACTCATTACTCATCACTACTCCCGTCGGAGTCTGGGGTCGCTCTGCTGTCGGGTTTCCCGCACGACTCGTCAGGAACAATCACCAGCGCTTGCTGTAGTGGGTCATGAATATACTATTTTCATATGTTGAGGCTGCCACCCTCATGTATGTATCCACTAGCAAGAAAACATGTTAAATTCACGTTTGTAAAAGAAATGATCACAGCTTACCCCAAATTGTTGGGAATACACAATCTCCCTGCGCAGATTTCAGATGGACGCGAGCAGTTTCGGTGCATATGCCGTCGAATCAATTTCGTCTGAGAAATTCCTCTTATGACTGTGTTCTATGAATCACTTGGCCTGGGAAACTAATAATTCCTCTTCGACGGGTGTTCTGCGATACACTTGGTCTGGGATATTATTTCTCTTATGAAAGATGATCCAATTCCAAGGTTTCCAGTCCTAATATGTAAAGTCCTGGTCCTGAAGTTTTACAGTATGTGTATTTAAATATGCAGGTTTACTCTTAAAGTGTCAGAGTTGCCCAAATACTCTCGATCTGTCACTCTTGAAATAGTAATTCTAGGTCCGATCCTTCTCTTTCTGGCTGCTTGGGAGTAGCTCGGTTGAAGCTGCGAAGCTATCTGTTCTGTATTTCTGAGTTCACTAGATTATATCTCTCATTCTCAGTTCAAATCACAGATGGTGTTTTCGCTGAATGTTCCAATAGAATGCATTGTTTATTCCGACATCTCAAATCAAACCAATCAAATCTCTCTATCACTGTTTGGGTGGGGAAGTTTAAAACTTACTTTCTTACTTACTTAGTCGTTCCTCTTCTACCGTGAGGTGTAGAGATTTGGAAGAGAGAGCGCCAGACTATTCTATCGGCTGTCTTCTTCCTGGCCTGGTTCCATTCTAGTCCTCGGTCCTTCAAAGATTGTCATGTTCCATAAGTCGTAGTCCGTAGTCCGTTCCAGTTCGTCGCCTTTAGAATCAGTCCGGTTTTCTCTCTTATATTGCTTGTAATCATAGTTTAAGACAAACAGGTGATTGGCCTGTTGTGCCTTTGCATGGTGGAGGGGCTGCCTCCTTACGGCCTCCATGCAGGCCGCCCTCCTCCTTTTTCATCCGGGCTTGGGACCGGCATAGGCGGAGTTGCGTGTTTAAAATATTAATTTTATTATCCATGCGTGACCTCTTTACAATAAGAAGTAATATTGTTCCGGCTGCACCTATCTGCCTCCCACAATATTGTGATCATGTTTTCCTGGCGTAATGTCTTCCGCCAAGATGTCTACCCCGACAGGTTATCCAATTATCGCCTTTATCTGCGTGCCTCCGCCAGACAGATGTCTGGTCAGACAAAGTTGTCATCTTTCCTCGTACGCACTATACAAGCTTGTGTCAACACTTTCAGCAGCTTTTCACTGGGGTCAAAATGCTGGACCGAAACATTTCAAAACGTGGTCAGACTGAGCGAAAGAGATAAGCGGGTGACCGGTCTGATGACTGGATATTGTTACGATAATACCACAGTTCACCTGGCGGAACGTAAATACGTCTGAGGAGTGGTAAACAAGATAAAGACAGTCCTATAGTAAATACTTCCATAGGGGAGTGGAGTGTTAGAGTCTTTCCCTGCTATAATAATAATAATAATAGCCCCTTCAGTCATAACTGACTATGGGAATGCGCCCCTGAGGTGGCAGCCCTCAGCTGCTTATTTCCTGGTGCTCCTTTCGACGTTTTCTCCTCACCTCTGCTTCTTGTGTGAGACTCTCTTCGCCCAATCTGAGGTGGCGCCATAAATAGCATCGCCACTTAGTGCGATCAGCAGCTTCATCCTCCCATGTTGCTGGATCCATATCCAGTGCCCTCATTTCTCTCTTGCACACATCTTTGAACCTCAGCTGTGGTCGCCCAACTGTTCTCTTGTCATCTGCTAATTTTCCGTAGAAGATATCTTTTGGGATGCGACCATGTTCCATGTGGCGAACATGGAAAAGCCAGCGAAGTCTGCGCTGTCTAAACAGCGTATACATACTTTGAAGGCCAGCACGTGACAACACCTCGACATTTGTAACTTTATCTTTCCACGAGATGCCGATGATGCGGCGTAGTCACCGCAAATGGAAGGTATTGCGCCTTCTTTCTTGCTTAGCATAGGTCGTCCAGGTCTCGCTGCCATATAGGAGTGTGCTGGTGACGCAGGCATTATATACCGCAGCTTTGGTCTTCATTGTGAGTTTAGAGTTTCCCCAAACACGCGATGTGAGGCGGGCAAAGGTAGCTGCAGCTTTGCCAATGCAGCTGTCGATTTCTGTATCCAGTGAGAGTTTGTCATTGATGTCAGACCCTAGGTATGTGAAGTGATGCACCACTGCCAATTCATAGTTATCGATAGTGATAACTGGTGCAGCACCCACATCCTGACTCAACACATTCGTTTTCTGTAGACTTTCCCCTGCTATATTCAGCATCAAGAGAAAAAAAAATGGTGCATAAAATATTCCACATAATAATGAATGAAAAGGCAAAAATTATGCCAAATAAAAGCAGTTAAGAGAAAACTGAAGAAAAAGTGAAACTGACGGAGTGGACGTGAGATCGCACCACCGTATCGTCACACTCACTACCCAGGAGACCAGGGGGAAATATGACATCATTAGTTCTGAAAAAAAATTCCATAAATAAATTCCTTCGACTGTGAATCGAACTTAGAAGGGATGCTTATTGGCGAGATACCCCCATTTTGACGATGCGGCACATGCTTGGATTGCTGTAAATTAGATCCAGATATGCGATGGCCCAGGCAAAAGCTTATATCCGAATAACCACGGACAAAGGCGTCCCCTGCATGGGAACGTAGCTGACATCAAAAGAAGTAAGAATAAAGTAGGGGATGTCATGGGTGGCAACTATTAGGTGACCACAGTTGAAAATATATTCAGGGGGGGGGGAGGGGGGGGGGGAAGTGGAATAAGTCAGGTGAGAACTGAACGAACTACCAGCAAGTCATAATCAGCCTTGGAAGAGAGTGCAGAACTTGGGAAAATGGGAGGGCACAGCTGGAAATTGATCCGCTAAGACATGATCATACTGGGGATGATGATGCCATTGTGTTTACTGATGGGTCTATAATCAGTGGTGAGAAACCAGGGTGGGAGCAAAGAGCAGAATCGTTGCTGAACACATAATAACAACTTCCAGCTCGAGAGTGAATGTAAAGGCAGCTACTGCAGCCTTAAGGCGGCTGTCTGAAACGTCAAGTAACAAAGGCAGTTATTGTTTCAGACTCACAATCCATGCTTCGGAAGGTCCAAAGTGGATGGCTCCAACATGAAAGGAAAACCTCCATAGAAGTCTCGAATCTTCAGGAACGGATGTGGGTCTACTGTCTTGGTCATGTAGGAGTACGTGGCAATAAAAGAGCTGACAGACAAACATCAAGAGCACTCATAGAAAGTGAATAGGACATGGAGAAGGGAAAGATACTGAGAGCAATCAATAATCACCGATTAAAGAATGACACTGAAATCGATGAATCATCAAATTTAAGATTGCTGGAATTTGGAATCAAACGTAAGACCAGCAGAGATGGACGAATGAGAGGATGCTCTCAGCGTAAATCCCAACCAGCGCGCATCAGGAACATTAGCATTCACTCACTTCGACGTTTGCTGAGATGGGTTTCATTGGAATGCAATGACGTCAGTTCTGTTCAACAATGAATATAACAATGACTTGTTGTTGTTTTGTTCAATTCTGTATTCTAATGTTATTATTACACCCGGACACGTGATACACAAGATGAGAAGTACGTATCTCTACGTGAACATCTGAAGAAGGGGCTCTTAACATATCTTGTGCCATGAACCCCTTTGATTGCTCGGTGAAAGCTACGGACCCCTTTGATTGTCCGGTGAAAGCTACGGATCCGTTTATAGCAAAAAAAAATTACACAGACGCATAATTAAAACTGTTGCATATAAATAATGCATTATGTAACAAAGAAGATTATTAAGCTGACATACAGTCATACTGACATGCAAAAACAATCTGTGAAAAAGAAAATATTTCTTTAAATGCAAAAATCTATGATAATTGTCGAGTAGATATATTGGTGGCAGTAAAAATTCAAGTTTTTAGGTTGTGTATACGGACCCTCTAGAATTCATTCATGGATCCTCAAGGATCAGTGGACCACAGGTTAAGAATCCCTGATCTGAATGTATGGCCATCATGTTCTTGTTGACATGCCACTTTTCGAACCAACTAGCAGGACAGACTTTATAGATAGAAAACTCTTTACAGAGCGTTACAACAAGCAGGCGGTCTGGTTATAATATTATTTATAAATATCAGAGGCGGTTCCCCGCCAGACATGCATTCCAGCCCATTATCTTCTTCACACTGTAAGAAGTTGGGCCTACTTGCGTCATGATTTCTAAGTGTCAATCTCCTGTTGTCTTTTTCAAGCCTGCGCTGGGAATTTAACTCACTCCACCTTAACTGTGACTTTCAATTTCTCTCCTGGTTTTATCCATGTTGCCAGCATGAGGAAATTGGGAAAGGAACCATTATGTTGTATATAAATTACTGTCCTGAATTCGAAAGCCCGTTGTGCTTGCTCCACGGCCAAGACGATGATCTTGACTGTCTTTTCACACCCTATAGTTTAAGTAGATAATACACTGAGGGAGACACTGCCATTTCCCAGCCATTTGCACAGTCAAGAAAAGATGGTAAACTAATATTTGGTTTGGGATTTGCCATTACATTTACGCTGGACCGTACAACTTTGCTTCCCATGAAATGCTGTCGATTTCCATATTGATCGAAGAGATTTAAAAGTAAAAACTGCACTCGCATCCCCCTTGGGAGGTTAAGCTGTGTACTTCTTCATTAATCTTTCCATTGATGAAACTACGATTCTCTTCATTTTTGTTCGCAGTAATATAACCACATCTATTTCTAATATAAATTTGGGAATCTGACTCAGGCTTCTGTCGTCGCCGTACAACCATCATAATCATCATCATAATTTTCTTTGCGCTCCTCATGTAGCATGGACCACTGCAGCTGATCATATTGCAGTAAGCCTGCACCAAGGATTTACATGCTCTTGTAGCGGTTGTTTCTGTGGCAATTTGTTTAACATGAGATTGCCAGTCCTATGTACAACTTCATATTAACTCTTAAAGAACGGGAGGCCAGTAGTTGAGGCCGATTTTCCATGGCGCTCGAGTTAGACGAGTTTTCGGTGCCGGTATAATTGAATTAATTTTTTTTTTTTTTAAGTGTTGTCCCAATTTTATATCTTATAAATCCTTATTCAATTTCCAATAAAGCTGTGCATGTCTTTACCATATTTTAAAATAAAATAAAAACCTTGGAAAGAACTGACTCCTAAACTTTAACACTGTAAGAAAACTGAAAGCGACTGAACATTTCTTACGTCAGATATTGAAAAACTACTTCGTCCTTTCACAGTTAATCGTCTTGTACGTATCTGATTGTGCAGTAGCCTATTTTTCTTTCTCTATTCTGAAACCTCCGGAAAGTACATTGGGTTAGCAATACAGTATCTCATTGAAATGCACCGACTAACTTGGAGTATTTGTTCTACTATTTGTTTGTCTTCCCTACATGGACACATGTCTGTCTTCCCGAATTTCATTTTATTGAACAAATCTGCAGTGGCCGCTTCTTTTTCATTTTGTAGTCGTTTCCTCTTCTACCATTGGGTATAGTAGAGGGTCCCCAGAGAACACAATGTCTCTTAGGATGTACGTGCAGTCATATACTAAGACAATCAGGTGATTGACCTGTTGAGTTTGGCCTTGCCCTCTAATAGATTGCATTATATCGCTATGAAACCGTTGATCCTTCTTGGTTCCATTCCAGCCTTTACACAGCAGTTATAACTGCTTGGCTTTCATTCCTTTTCTACCCGAAAGTGTAGAGGTTACCCGGAGAGAGCATCATCTGAACAGACACGCAAAAACTGCATCGCTGTATGAAACTGGTAGGGCTCGTTACCGGGAACACCACACGAAGTCTTTCGAAACAATGTTCGCCTGCTGCGAGGCCAGTTCTTAGTCTGAAAATTATTACTTGATCTCTTCTAGGTAAATTGTAGTATGCTTCCGGTGTATCTGACTCTGAGTGCTTTCTAATTTTTATGTGAAGTTTTTTTTTTTTTATTTCATCTTTTATTTTGCTCCGTTTTCAGCTTGAATTTTGCTTCCCCTCTGTTTGGCAAAGCTTATTCTCATTCCAAATATCTTGCTGTGGGCAGGAATCCACTCCACTGTACTTTCAATTTGTTGAGGTTAAAAACTTGTTTCCATTAGTGCTTCTGACAGCTAACGAATTCATAATGTTTATAATTCCGCAGGGCAGTAATATTTTGTCGCTTCTCCCTCAGTGATTTAAATTCTTTGACAATTTTCTCAATGGCCCCTGAAATATTAATTTACTTTTCGTTCTTTAACTGTATGTATACATCTCCACTTACATTTTTATGCAGCTCTTGTAACTGATCTCTGTGCATATAAGTCGATTCTTTCTGTGGTTGGTTACATCTGTATAATGTATTTGTAGTGGTTTTTGATGTTATTGCGTGGTTGTTATGTTACCTAGTGTCCTGGATGAGGTCAGCTGTGAAGGCTCCTGATGATAACAGTTTATGTGAGTTACAGAAGGCCTTTCTGCTACCACTTATGACCTCAAACAGACCTATTCTACTATTATGTATGTTAGCTACGTTAAATGTCTAGGGTACTGAATTGTGATGTGTAGGTAATTAAATATACAGACACACACATGTAAATACTAAGTCTAATACTAAGAATAATAATCTCTATGATAAAATCAACTAACACTGTCTTTAAAAGTTTAGATTGTCAATTTTTTAAATTTATTTAGTCCTGAACCAAATGTTTCTTCTGGTCAGGACGTATGAAATAATATGTATTTATCAATAAAGGTGCATATATATATTGAACAATCAAATGAAAATTTTATACATAAATATATGGTTACATTGGTTAATATTAATATTGACTACAGTGTCTTTGGAAAAACTAGCACTGGATGTTTAGTTGGGGTGGTGTCATCATGCCCAATCTCTGTTTTATCATGTTCATTGTCCTTGAAATATGGACTGAGTTATAGTGTTTATACAACAAGATTTTATTTCTTTATTTATTGTGGACACGGTTGATGAATCCACAGCAGGCCAGGTTTTCACTTATCTGGCCTGTGACGATGCAGTACAGAATTCTAGTGGCCCACTCCTCACAGTAGCTGGAGTAAAATGTTAGGCTGCTTCTGCCTCCACTCTTGTACTTCTACAAAAGCATCTGGCACTAGCGTAGTGCCAGACCAGAAACTCTGAAACCAAAATTTGTGCCATGTGTCACACACTGCTTAATGCACCAATTTTACACACACAACAAAGCAAACAGAACTTACAAAGATTGGGTCAGATCTCTCTGACCAACTCAGCACATCTCACCCAAGTGGTATCAATAGTACCAGTTTCCAAAGACTGCATTGCATCCGAAATATGTTCAATAGTTTCCTCTTCCATCCAATAAGGTGGGTGTTATGTTCCCACTGATCTCAAATATAGATCTGTCTTCTATAGTCTTTGATATGCTTTCTATTATTATGTGTTTGTCTCTAGGCCCTGGCTGTCGCTGGGGACCTAGAATAAGCACTCACTGGTCGTAATCATTTTTCATGATATGGCAGTATCAATCACTCAAAATATTAAATGTTAAATAAAAGGGTTAATGAATTTTTCTCCTTACCACAATTCAAAATGAGAAAACACAGTTACGTTGTACTAGCAAAACTCAGCTGAGCTGCTGGCTATAGTATGGCGTCCCACTGATAATATATAATATCTTCTGGAAATCACTCATTTAGCATTAACAAACTGTGTTTAAGGACAGTCTTTTAAAAATGGCACAAGCGTGCGTCTCTCTTTCAATAATATAAATGCTTTTGTCCAATCAGCGGACTTCCCCTCTACCTTTTCAAATATTCAAACTAAAAGTCCAATTTCAGTCCAATCTCAGTCTAGTGTGTAGTATTTTTCTGTCGGTCCGTCTGTCTCATCTTGGTTTTTCCCAAAATTGCACTTGTTTTTTGGACTAACTACAAGAAAAAACTACACAAATCTGCCCCACTTAGTTATACGATTTCTATGCTAAGTTATTTTTAGCTACTATCCTCCTACTTTGCCCCTAATCCACTCGCAGTTTGTTTTTTGCATTTTTAGGCTCAAGGACGCCAAAATGTAACTTTAGTGAAAATATGCACAAAAAAACTGTTCGCTAGTCTGTATTGAATAATAGAGTCTTTCGTCAATATCTTCCGTGTTATCTGTCCGTCTGTGTAATTAAAAGTATATTATTTGTCAGATTAAGATGGGCTATCAAACTAGCTAGTTTTTATTCTCCTAACTTTATTATTAAAGAATAACCTACTTTTCTCAAGGTTAGTTTTGAAATTTGTTTTTGAACCTTCGTCCACGGCGTTTGCCGCTATATTCAAACAAAACAACCAATTACCGTAAAACGTCCAAGATACGACTGTTTCTAACAAGAGCTAAGGTCGTTTTTCTACCAATTTCTTACATTGTGTCAACTAGTGGCGTAATTTTTTCTTTAAAGCTACAAATTGCGTCTTTTAGACTTTTAGATTAAAACACGTATTCCGACCGTCATATTTTTTCCTTTTATCTCCGTTTCCCTCCCGTCTAAAAGGGTAAACCGTTTAGTCTGCATGTTCTAACTAGTTAGTTTCAATGGCGCTAGAAAACGCTGGCGTAGGCGAGAATGTATCATCGTATCTTACGTATAATTTTATCCCTACATGTTATTTTACCTATTATCTTTATAATTGGAGGAATTTTAACGTCGCATCACTGTAATTTCACCACAGTATTCAATAGCTACATTTTTCCTCTCTGCATCTAGCGTCTGCAGTGGTGTACTAAAGGGGGTGCGAGGGGAGGTCCGCCCCAGGTGACAGCCAGCAGAGGGGTGCCACGGGACACTATCATGACAGTACTGTACTGTTTAGAAATTTACTTTCAAGAATAAAATATTCTTCTGTGTGTTCTCTTTTTTGGGGGGGGGGGAGAGAAAGGGGGGGGGGGTACCAAAGGATGGATCCGCCAAATACTTTAAGTACGCTCCTGATAGGTTGGCACTTATCGCCATTGTTTGGTATGCCATTAATCCACTTACAGAATCTTGTCCTCCTCTCTGGCGAGAAAGGGCTGCTTATTATTAGAGGTTCTTCTTTGTTTTGGCAAGATATGTACAATTAGGACATGTTCTTTTGCCTTTTATTTTCGTTGCAAAGTAACCTCTAAGAAGTCTAACCCGGCCATATCCTCTCAGTCTGTCATTGATTGGTTGGTTTGTGAGCCTTTTACATTTATCAGCCTGTTGTAGTGCTCTGTAATCTCTTATGTCAATCAGTAAAAATAACACACAAACATATCTAAATGTATGCACGTATCTATCAACCTATGAGGTACACAGATGACAAGAACCAGACAAGCGCCAGTGGAACAAGAGATGAGAAGAAGACGCTGGCGATGGATAGTACACACATTGAGGAAACATGTTGATAGAATTAAAAGGCAGTCCTTGTTCTGGAACCCCTAGGGTAAAAGAGGCAGAGGTAGACCAAGAAACAATTAGAGAAGAGAACTGGAGAAGGAAATGAAAATGGTGAGGAAAACGTGGAAAGAACTGGAGCTGACAGCACGTGACAGGAGGACTTGGCATGTGTTTGTTGAAGCCTTATCCTCATTGGGGAGATAAAGGGGGTTGATTGATTGATTGATTGATTGAATGATTGATTGATTGATTGATTGATCGAAGAGGCAAGGAGTAAGAGTAATAAGCAAATTTAACATAGGAAGAAAACAAAAGATATCTATTACGCTACGAGCCAAAGATTATAAAAGTAAGAAGCATATTTATCATAGGAAGAAAACAAAAGATATCTATTATGCTACGAGCCAAAGATTATAAAAGTAAGAAGCAAATTTATCATAGGAAGACAACTGAAGTATGCATGTATCTGTCACGCTAAACGTAGGAGATTAAACATAACCAGTAAATTAAACAGAGGGACCTAAGACGCGTCAACAGTGAGGAATGCAGTCAGCGACCCAGAGCTAGACTGCTTGCGTCAGGGTTAGCGAACCAGAGCTGACCAAGACCATACTCCACCTCCAAGTGGTGGTCCTGGAAACAGTAGTAGGGATCGAAGATGGAAGGCTAACCCGGTCCCAAAACATGCCGTGCTGAAGTCGGATGTGTCGGCCGAAAGGCGCAAATATCGCAGCTTCGCTGTAAACGGACACAACGCACCCAACGTCCTTTTCAGGACGAACGAAGAAGAAGAAGAAATTTAACAGAGGAAGACAGTAAAAAGGTCGCATGTATTTATCAAACTATGAACCACATCGAATTAAAAGGGATACGGTAAATTGAAAATAGAATGACAACTAAATGTTTGGAAACATATTTCAAGCTATGAGCCAAACAGAATAAGAGCAATTAGCATATTTAATTAACATAGGGAAGCAACCGAATGCTCGCATGTATGTATCTATCAAGGTATGAGCGAAAATATATGTTGGGAGATTTAAATATGCCATTGTTCATTACACTGAGATTGTATAGTCAACAATTTAACAACCGGCTTCTACAGATATCAACATCTTCATTATTACACATCAGGTCCCCAAGAAGGATAGACCTTCACAAATTCTTGCAAAGTCTGTCTATCCTGTGCTGTCCGTTTTAGGATCGTTTCGTTTCTTCTTTGCTCTTCAATGTTTGTCTCCGGCTCCTTTCTTTATGTGTTTTTTTTTACCTCTCTTAACCTGGGGATCGAAGAACAAGACTGTCGTAGATTTGTGATAGGGGAATTAAGACTTAGGTTGGTCCCTTCTGAATAGAAATAGAACAGGTGATAGCTCAGTGGGAGATAATATAAGAAACAGATTTTTCACGAGTGAGATGGTGGAAAATAATTGAGTCTGTCCCTGACACTCGAGAAGCTTCTCTCGGTCAGCCTATCTCTACGACAGATCTAGATTAGTCAGACAGTCTACTAGAATATATATAGTAATATATATATACCCTTCACATACACACACACATAAGTGACGACAGTTAGACGCACAGACGTGAAAACTATATCAATGGAATATAGATATTTTGGGACGAGCTGACCGACACACTTGAATAAGTTTATGTAAATTTTATTTGTCGTAAGAAAATTCACCACAACTATAAATTTGAATATCAATTACATGTAAATACACATAGGTTAAAGAATTACTAAAAGAATAGACCCATAGGTGTAATCCTTTCCCCCTCTGTTGAGCCCACGATCCCGTTAGCAGAAAAGTTATAGCCCCCAAAGAGTCACAGATATATACGCTATGGTCTAGGATTTCCCTCTACAGTTAAGAACAGAGTTGATATATTAATCTATTCTAAGAGGAAAACATCATTAGCAACAAACTTGCATAAAGAAAACACAAAGTGGGTGCATAAATTATACTATAAGGGAATCACTCAGTTCTGCTTTCTCTCTGTTCATTCACCAGTGGCCACTGACATTCTTTCTTACCTACAAACTTGATGTCTTGCACCTTCAGGCGCAAACTTTAGGACACACAAACACAGTGAATCCGTGTTCTTTTTGATAAAGAGAACCCCAGCTCTGCAGATACAGGTTTCATCCAATGTTCCGGGGAGCATTCACTTTACAACTATATTTTAGGATTACTGTTTATGTCACTTGAATCAGTTCAGGTAAGAAATTTTAAATGGGCTCACAATGTCAGAATCTCGAGGTTTCCAGTACTTAGGAACTGACAGGGTGGTAACTTCTCTCAATATAAAATTCTTGGTCACACCACAATTGGTCAAACGTCGGAAATGTTACTTTTTGTAATTTGTCTCGCCACAGGGGCTGAATGTACATGAGATTTAGGGAAGAAATATAATATGGCTCGATAAGCCCAGTTACTGCTTCTTCTTCTTCGATCCTTAATCACCGACCGTCAAAGCAGTCAGTGGCCATCATGCCTAGTGGCGTCTTGTAGGGCAACAACAAATTGATTCCACTTTGCACGGTCGGTGGCCATCCTTCGTACAGTGCCCCAACTCTGGTTCATTCTTTGCATCTCAGCCTCCACAGTCCTCCGCCAAGTTGTTTTTGGTCGGCCTCTCTTTCGCTTTCCTTCAGGGGTCCAAAGCATAGCTGTTCTTGTGATGGCATCGGGGTCTCTTCTGAGGACATGACCAACCCAGCTCCAGCGTCTGCCAGCTATGATGGTATGCATGTCCTCTTGCTTGCTACGAGTAAGCAGATCTTGGTTGGTGCCAGTTACTGCATTTAGTCTTAAAGTTCGTGAGATGGGCACTCTGTCTCTTTCTGGATGCAAACACAATGCCAGACAGGTTGTAACCTGGAAACCCAAGTATTTAAGTACAAAATGTTTCTTCTAGGTTATTCTCATATATACTGAACCACTGGTAGATTTTGGGCTTGACCCATATACTGTATAAAAGAAAAAGAAACATACAGAAACTTAATCATAATATTACACACACCTCCTACCCTACCCTCGTGTAAAATATAATATTCACTTCGGTTATATAACTTAAATCAGAAACTATAAGCTTAGCGCTTGTCTCATCGTTTAAAACTTCCGTGAAATAAATTCTAGTCATTTAAAAACAAAAAAAATCAATCATCATGAATTAGAAATACGTACATATTCCGTCAATACTCAATGATGAATCAGTGCATTTACCAGTTAGCTAAAATATTCACTGACTGGTTACTAGCAATTTAATTAAATTTATTTATAGTTGAATGATTTTTAGCTAGAAATTATAATTTATTCTGCTATCCACTGTAACACAGTAACTTAGAGAATGTGAATGACTGGCCTAACTGGCAAAACACCCTGCACAAAACTCTAGTGAAGATAATATTCGAACTAACAATTAATCACTCGACAATACGAGTCGCTATATTTACCTCACACAGAACTACTTAAGACTATTCTCCAACGCAAACTGAGATTTAACTTAATAAAGTAATCTAGAAACGCAGCTAGATATGTCTAGAGAAACTGCGGAGTCTGAATGCATGAAGTCTAAACTGATGGGGTTTAAATATAGGAAAGAAAGAAATTAGCCCAGACTTAATACATTTAGCACCTACGTCCAGATTTACATATTTCTTTCTCATTCTGCGAATCAAACGAATTTCTTCGCACCAGTGCCGAAACCAGACTATCTGTGTTGCGTACGGACTCATTTGAGATCCGACGTAACGTAATAGACCCGACACGTGCGAGATTTCCTCGTCTTACCAGATCACCCTATTACTGCCTGCAGACTATGGTCGTAAACGCAATATGAGCGAGCTCGTCTTTGATCTCAAATCTTTCACCGTGAATAATTAACTTATAGGCGAACAGATCAGGGAAAAGTGATAGACAATGGTCTTCCTTATTATCCCTGTCGAGAACGAATTAACATGATTCGATCTCTCATCAAAGAACTTAGCTAACCACAATAAAATGCGTTGCTAAATTAGAAAGGAAATGACAAAGGTTTAAATTGCTAACAATGTAGCGTATGCGAAAGAAAGGTAAAGGAGCGAAAGAAAGGTAAAAGACAAGTGTAGAATAAAGAAAAGATATATAAAATCTATTAATCATAATACCTCTGCCACAAAGACCTGTTGTGTAATGCTATCAACTAGGTACTCGAATGTGAGTCTCAACTAGGTACTCGAATGTGAGTCTCAACTAGGTACTCGAATGTGAGTCTCAACTAGGTACTCGAATGTGAGTCTCAACTAGGTACTCGAATGTGAGTCTCAACTAGGTACTCGAAAGTGAGTCTCAACTAGGTACTCGAATGTGAGTCTCAACTAGGTACTCGAATGTGAGTCTCAACTAGGTACTCGAATGTGCCTCTCAACTAGGTACTCGAATGTGGGTCTCAACTAGGTACTCGAATGTGAGTCTCAACTAGGTACTCGAATGTGAGTCTCAACTAGGTACACGAATGTGAGTCTCAACTAGGTACTCGAATGTGAGTCTCAACTAGGTACTCGAATGTGAGTCTCAACTAGGTACTCGAATGTGAGTCTCAACTAGGTACTCGAATATGAGTCTCAACTAGGTACTCGAATGTGAGTCCTATCCAATTTTGGATTCTTCTTTTCATCTCTTGTTGCACTAGTATTTGTCTGGTTCTTGCTATCAGATCATTGCTGATTTTAGCATACAATTCCAATTCCTCTGTTCTGAGTGTCGTACATTTAGATAGGTATTAGAGATATATTTGGTACCGTCTGAATAGAACCGAAAAAGTGGGGTTGTCTGAGAAACAAAGTGTAAGAATACATTCCACGAGTGAATAGATTAAGGTGAAGATCTGTCTCTGGAATGAGTGAATTCTCTAGTCCAGCCTATCTATACGACTATCTTTTGGTAATAGACAATCTATTACACCTCCCTATAAATACAATTATAAGTTAACTACTCACACACACACACACACAGTTATGTGACAACAGGACTCACAAACGCGAAAACTATGTTAAATGGAGATTGGGGCTGACCAACACAATAAATTAAGTTTTGTTTAGTTTATTATCACTTAAACTTTACAACATCAAACATATAGAAATCAATATAATCATTGTGTACAGACATAGGAAAAAAAACCAATAAGTGCCCTCCCCTCTTGTTGAGAAAAGATCCCAAAAGAAGTTACTTACTTAGTCGTTCCCCTTCTACCATGAGGTGTAGAGGTTTGGAAGAGAGAGCGCCAGGCTATCCTATCGGTTGTCTTCATCCTGGCCTGGTTCCATTCTAGTCCTCGGTCCTTCAAAGATTGTCTAATGTTGTCCTCCCAGCGGAATCTGGGTCGTCCTGGGGATCTGGATCCTTGGCTCTTTGTTTCCCATGCTTGTCGTGGTAGCCGATCTTCTCCCATTCTGCAGAAATGACCAAACCATCTTAATTGGGACTGTTCTACTTGCGTCTGCACGGGGTAGGATTTAAGGCCTTGACGTATCGTCTGGTTGCGTACCATGTCTCTTCTTGTTACTTCAACCACTTTCCTCAGATACCTCATTTCTGAGGTTTGGATCTGGCTTTTGTGGGTTGTAGTCATTGCCCATGACTCGCATCCATATGTCAAGACTGGGACATAGGTGGAGCGGTATACAGCCATCTTCGTTTTCTTACCAACCTCTCTCCCGCTGAGGAATCCTCGATTTATGGCCTGAAAAAGTCTCCCAGCTGCTGCTTTTCGAGTAACCAACTCTTCTTTGATGCCTCCCTTTCGGTCTATAATAGCTTCGAGGCATTTAAAGCGGTCGACCTGCTCCAGGACCTGTTCTCCCAGCTTAATCTGATGTCTTCTTTCTTCTCTTGATATCACCATGGATTTTGTTTTAGAGCTGCTTATGACCATCCCTCTCTTCTCCAGCTCTTCCTTCCAGACTTGCAGGTTGGATTGGAGATGTGCCTCTGATTTAGCAATCAGGGCAACATCATCAGCAAATGCCAGCTCAGAAATATAGACCTGTCTCATTTTCCAGTACCCCACTGAATACTTTCTTGTTCTCTCCTTACATGCCTTGATGACATCATCCATGAGGAGTATGAAAAGGTAAGGTGATAGGATATCCCCTTGTCTTATACCAGTGGTGGTCCTGAACTCTTCTGACTTATGGTTTGCTGTCCTCACATAATTTCTGCAAGACTTGTAGAAGCTATGTATAGCATGAATCAGAGGTGCTGGAATATTCTTCCTTGCCAAACAGTCCCAAAGTTTGTTCCAGTGGACCCTGTCAAACGCCTTTTCCAGATCTATGAAACAAAGATGGATCTCACTCTTATACTCAAGGGCCTTTTCACTCAGCTGTCTGAGTGTGAAGATTAGGTCTTGAGTACTTCGGTTTGCTCGGACCTCATCTAATTGTAGCTCAGCTAGGCGTCGGAGTCTCTGCTCTAGGATTCTAGAGTAGATTTTACCAGGGACACTGAGAAGGGATATGCCTCTATGGTTTCCACACTGTCGATTGTCACCCTTTTTTGAAAATTGGTGTTATGATGGCAATCTCCCAATCCTTTGGTATGGTCTTGTTGTACCACGCTGCCTGTAAAACCCTTAAGAGCAGTAGGTCGCCTGATGCTCCCATGTACTTAACCATTTCTGGTGTTATACCATCATGCCCTGCTGCTTTGCCCATCTTGATTTTCTCCACTGCTGCCTTCAGTTCTTCCATCTTTATGTCATCTTCATCACCATTGGTTTCGTCTTCTGTGCTAGTGGTTATCATTTCTGATGCTTCACCATGCTCACCATCCAGGAGTTCTGAGAAATATTCTTTCCATCTTTCCATTACTTCCTTCGGGGCAGTAAGCAATTTGCCTTGCTTGTCCTTTATAAATTTGAGAGGGCATTGTTTTTCCTTCCTCATGTTCTTTAGGGTCTTATAGAACAATTTCTGGTTTTCTTGTGCATCGTTTTCTAGCTTTTCTCCAAATTCTTCCCAGGATTTCTGTTTTGCTGCTAGCACTTTGTTCTTTGCTTCTGTTCTGAGTGTCACATATTCTCTATATTTTTTCCATTTGTCCTGTTGTATTTTTAGCTCCTAAGTATTGTTTCCATGCCATTTCCTTCTCTCTTATTTTCTCTTTGACTTCCTCTGTCCACCGAGGTGTCCTCTTTCTCGTGTTCCCAAGTCGGACTTCACCGCATGCTTATGCAGCAGCTGTCTTTATGATATCCTTGAATTTAATCCAGAGGGTTTCCAAGTCATCAGGTCGTTCTTCTGTGTTGCTCACCGCTGCAGCAATAAGCCCCTGATATCTGGTCTTAATTTCTGGCTCTCTCAGCTTGTAGGTCCTAATGCTCATTTCTCCCGCTCGTTTACTTGGTTTCTTGCGTGATGTTGGGCAGTTCCTAGGCTGAGCAACTCTTTCAGTTGTTCTTTTGATTGTTAGCAGGTAGTGATCACTTCCAATCTCTGGCCCCCTCCAGACTCTAGCATCTCGGACATATTTGAATGAGCTTCTCCGAACAATGGCATAGTCGATCACTGACTTCTCATTCTTTGTTGGTTTACATCTAGTGTATGCATGTATGCGCTTATGGGGGAACTTTGTGTTTGTAATGATCAGATTCTGCTCACTGCAGAATCTAAGGAGTCGTTTTCCATTGCCATTGAGAGTATCTTCTCCATATCTTCCGATAACTCCACCCCATCTAGCATGGTCATTTCCAACTCTGGCATTAAAATCTCCGAGCATGATAACTTCATCTAGGCAGTCATCCACTGTCCTTTGAAGCAGCTCGAAGAATTCCTCCTTGACCTTTGCTCTCTCATCCTCATTTGGCCCATACACTATGACCAGGTTGACTATGGTTTCTCTTTCTTTTAGTTTTACGACCATAATGCGCTACGAGACAAAGTTCCATCCCTTGATACTATCTTTTTGATTTTTGGCCACAATGCAACCCACGCCCCATTTAGCTCTTTCAGATGTGGGTACACCACTGTAGAGCAGCGTGTTGCCATCGAGATCCATGACTCCTTGTCCTTTTTTCTTTGTTTCCGTTATAGCCAGGATTTCTAGTTTTGCTTTCCTCATCTCTTCCACCAGCTCCTCTTCCTTTCCATTTATACTTCTTGTGTTCCAAGTTCCATAAGTCGTAGTCCGTAGTCCGTTCCAGTTCGTCGCCTATAGAATCAGTCCGGTTTTCTCTCTTACGTTTCGCATAATCAGGTTTTAAGACAAACAGGTGATTGGCCTGTTGTGCCTTTGCATGGTGGAGGGGCCCCAAAAGAAGTTAATAACCCAAAAGGTCAAAGATTAACACTAGGATATAGAATAGACTTCATGGGTGGAGTAGGAGCAATCTTACTCAAGGGAATGTCCATCCCTAGTACACAAAGACTGAGACGGTGAGTGAGGCGGAGGAATCTGAGAAGATCAACGGCTCGCAAAGCGAAACAGCAAAGTGTGTGGCGCACTAGAGGCATGTTGGACATAGAAAAAGACAATGGCTAGCCACCGTGGAAGAGATTGGGGCCTTACCACGTACTTCCTACAGAACGTAATGGGATCACAACAACAAGATAAGAACCGATATGTAGAGAACTCTCTGTCCACTGGGGAAGAATCTACTGTACAAATTAACAGGGAAGAGGCAACTCCTCTAATGAGTAAGGAAGTACATAATGACGAGTGTTCCTTAAATTCTGTTGAAAGGGAGCATTCTGAGAAAGACCACCTAAAAACTAGTAGGAGAAGCCTAAAAATAGGAACATGGAATGTTAGAACTCTAAACGGAGAAGGAAAGCTGGACAGTCTTATATTAGTGGCAACCGACATGAAACTCGATATACTGGGAGTTGCAGAAGCAAGACTTTTGGATACAGGCTACATAACAAGAAACCAGTACACGCTTATACACTCAGGAGGAGAAAAACATGAAAGAGGGGTATGAATGTTGATAAAGAAGGAGTTAGAAAAATACATATGTGGATACTGGACACACAATGACAGAATGATGTTACTAAAGATGAGAGCAAAGCCATTCGACATATCAATCTTACAAACGTATGCACCAACTAAAGATCACAGCGAGGAAGAAATAGAAGAATACTATGAAGAGCTACAACACACACTTAAACCAGTCAAATCTACAGATGTGTTGATAGTAATGGGTGATATGAATGCAAAAGTAGGAAAAGGAAAATACAAGAAAATAGTAGGACAGTATGGATTAGGGACAAGAAATGATAGAGGAGACAGACTTATCCAGTTCTGTGAAGAAAACCAGCTGGTCATATGTAACACCTTTTTTGAACACCACCCAAGGAAATTATACACATGGAAAAGCCCAGGAAATGTAACACGTAATCAAATCGACTATATCATGATAAAACATAGATTTAAGAACAGTGTCACAAGTGCAAAGACACATCCTGGCGCCGACATAAATTCAGATCACAATCCAGTTGTCATCAAAGTAAATATAAAGCTGAAAAGAGCTGGAAACAGAAGACAGAAGGAACCCCAGATAGAAATATCAGCGCTGAAACAACCAGATATAAAACAGAAATATTTAATCGACGTCAAAAATAAATACCAACAGTTATTGACAGAAAGCATGGAGCAGTATAGAAGAGAAAACCCAGAAGAAAAAGCAACCGCAAAATGGGAATGCTTAAAAACAAGCATACAATCAGCAAATGCAAATTTACCTAAAAAAGAGTCTAAGAAAAATCAAATTTGGATGACAGATGACATCTTGAATAAAATGGCAGAAAGAAAGAAAGCAAAAAACACTCCAGAATATAAAACAATAGACAATGACATACGTACTATGTGTAGAGAAGCAAAAGAACGGTGGATAGAAACAAAATGCAAGGAAATAGAAGACTTGGAAGCAAAGCACATGACAAGAGATATGCATGAAGAAATAAAGAAATTATCAAATCGGTCGCGGTTTGCACAAGGAGGAAGCTGTATCAAGAACAAAAATGGTGTAATATTACTTGATGAGAAAGACAAATCAAACAGATGGGCAGAATACGTAAAAGAACTATTCGAGGACAACAGAGGTAAAAAACCATCACCAGATTCTAATGAAGGCCCAAACATTCTCAGATCAGAAGTAGAGAATGCCATTCATATGATACAAAAAGGAAGATCAGCAGGCGTGGATAACATAAAAATTGAAATGATAGAAGCTCTGGAGAGCTTTGGTATAAATACAATCACAGAAATATGCAATGATATATACAATACAGGATATTTACCACACGACATGAAGACATCCGTTTTTATAACATTGCCCAAAAAACCAAATGCAACAGAATGTTCAGACTTCAGAACAATCAGCCTGATGAGTCATGCAATTAAGATACTGCTCAAAATCATACAGGAGAGAATAAAAAGTAAAGTAGACAGCGACATCCAAGAAGAACAGTTTGGTTTTAGACGGAACAGTGGAACAAGAGAGGCAATATTTTGCCTAAGAAGATTAGCAGAAAAATATACAGAGGTCCAAAAAAGTATGTATGTGTGCTTCATTGACTATAAGAAGGCTTTTGACAGAATCCATCATGAGAAAATAATTGAATGCCTCAAAGACATAGGTATTGATGGAAAAGATATAAGAATACTCAGTAACCTTTATTGGGAGCAAACTGCCACAGTAAGATCGGGAAGGAATTATTCACCATACATAGACATAAAAAGAGGTGTCAGACAAGGTTGTGTGCTGTCCCCCTGCCTATTTAATTTATACACCGAAAAAATTTTCAAACAGATACAGGAAATACCAGGACTGAACATCAGTGGAAGATCAATAAACAATCTTAGATATGCAGATGATACCGTGTTGTTAGCTGAAAGCGAACAGGAGTTACAAGAACTAGTGAAGCAAGTGAACAGTATAAGTCATGAATATGGACTTGACATTAATATTGAGAAAACTAAAACTATGATAATTAGCAAAACAGACAATAAACCCACATTAAAGATAAGCGTAAATGGGAAAATCCTGGAACAAGTCAAGAGCTACGTATATCTTGTCATATAATAACAGAAGATGGCAGATGTGAAACAGAAATCAAGAAGAGAATAGGAATGGCCAAAGCTACATTCAACAACATGAAACATATACTGACATCCAAACAGTTATCTCATAAATTAAAACTGAGAATCATAAAGTGTTATATATATTCTGCATTTCTGTATGGTGCAGAAACATGGACGATGAATAAGCATTTGGAAGAAAGAATTGAGGCTCTTGAAATGTGGATATATAGAAGAATGGGGCGTATCTCATGGAAAGAGATGAAAACAAATAAGGAGGTCCTAGAAAATCTAGGTATGAAAAGAGAACTAATGAGAGAGGTCAAAGTTCGGCAGCTAAAATACTTTGGCCACATAAAAAGGCATAACACCTTGCAGAAGACCATAACAGAAGGGAGAGTTGAAGGCAAACGTGCAAGGAGAAGACAGCGCTATAAGTGGGAAGATAACATCAAGAGATGGACGGGAAAGAGTCTATCAAAGTGGTCCACCAAGACAAGAGACAGAAGACGTTGGAGATCCATTACAGCCAACCTTCGTTGTGGAGATGGCAACTGATGATGATAGAATAGACAGTAAAGCAAAGAACAAAGTTCCTAGTTAATCTATCCCGTAAATAACAGTATTTGCAAAGAAAATAAAGGTAGGTACAGTTTCCGTAACTAGAACGTATTCACTCTCACTCTGTCATTCGTGGCCACATCAATCACGCCTTACCTAATACTTGGTTAACAACCTCTTGAACGTAAACATCAATGTACATGTATCATAATCCAGTGTTGTGCTTCTCCGAAGTGAGCCCCAGTTCCTCCCCGAATAATAATTTTCCTAATGGGGAACGCCTACGTTGGTGGTGGGTTATTGGATATGAAAATGTCACATCAGATAGTTCATGTAGCAAAATATAAACCGCGATCTGGTGTTCACAGTAGATAGTAGACATTACTTCCAATAGCTAAAGGAAACATCTAGTTGGTAAAGTGTTAATAAAGATGATGAGGGTATAACCTATCGGTTTTTCTCTCTGGGGTTGAGTGCCGATTATGAAACAACGTATTCTCCTGGATAAATTCACTTGAATACACGACTGCCAGTAGTCGGGAAAAATGTTATATATATATATTTGGCCACAGCGGGCTGATAGAATTGAATGCAAAAATCTGGGTATTTTGTATGTCCAGTTACGATTACTCTTATTGTTTATATTTTTGGTCTATCTCTGGATGAAGCAAGAGGACCAAACAGGTCAACATCGAAGACCCGATAATAATAAGAATTGTTACTGGTGCTATTAGACCGCTGGCAGCTGGTTTTTGATCAGCACTAAATTAGGAAGAAAACAAAACATTTAACCGCAATATCAATATCCTATACTATTACGTGTAAGGGTATGATCTCTTATCATCTCCGTCATATAATTAAATTAAAAGGCACACATGTCTTAGGCTATCTTATCACGCTTCGCTCAACTGGTACAGGTTGGGTTTTAGGTATGCGCCTTTTCCCTCCCGCCCGGTAAAACACTCGGCTCACAATTTCCGTGTTAATTTAATTATGATTACTTTAACAAATATCGCTTGTCATTACTAGCTATTTGTTTCGCCACATGATATTACACTATTCACTTACATAATTACACATAATGAATTAGAAGTGAATTGTATTCCGTCAATTACCAGTTGCCTAGTGTATTTATCGGTCAATTAAAACATCTCTTTCTGTGTGATAGCGGGTGATTAAATCTACATTACAACTGAAACAAAATAGCTATGCGTTATTTAATACGCTAGTCTTAGCACCTAGAAAATCCCAGTGAATTATAATGATAAACTTAACACATTAAATCACGTAAATGCTAATTTCTATTACCGCAATCAGAAATGGAACAATCTCCACGGAATGCTGTAACAAACTTTCACAATGGCTCTAGAATAACGAGCTAGATTGTCCAAAATTTCTGAGCGACTAGATAACTGACTTTGAGAGGACGGAGAATTTATACAGAAATGGTGTTATTATCACTAAAGGGTGCGATAATTCACGCCTTCGGTCGTATCAGAGAAAATCAACAAGTTCGACTCCCGAGGTAAAGGATTTTCCTGTTCGCTCGCTCGCGATGCCGAAACGACATCACAAGACCTGGCCATGCGAACAGGCCTTCTTTGATTTCATTCCTCTGCCGTAGATCAAATAATTAAGTCCCCTAGGATCACGAACATCAAATGTGGTCGGTAAATATTATTATCGCCCTTGCATTTGCTACCGACGTCTGATGTGTCACTATCGATGATTGACATCTCAGCTCGCTTGAGAACTCATGTAAACACCCCGGTTCGCTCCCCTCTTGTTAAGACTGCCGGGTGCGAAAATTTGTAAACGCTCATTAGCGCATGTAAACAGGAAAAATAGGCGTGGCTTCACAGTGAGTCTATAGACAGCGAATTGCATGGTTTTTGCGTAGCAAAATTATGAACCTAGATGGGGAAGCAAAGGTGGTCGGATCATTGTGGCTATATTTATATATATATGTGAAATTAAGCAGCACCCATTTATGAAAGTCTGTAACACTTTTGTTCTCGTTTTTATGGTAGGGTTCACCCTCATCATCATCACCCTTCAGGTCCCCAAGGAGCATAGGTCTTCAACAAACCTACGCCAAGTCTTCCTGTCCCGTGTCATTCACTCAAGGTCTTTCCATTTCTTCTTCACCTCCTTCATATCTGTCTCCAGTGTTATTCCCCGTGTGTTCTTTGGTCATCCTCCACCGCCAGCTAATCCTTCTTATCTCTTGTTCCACTGATGTTAGTTTGGTTCTTGTCATCAGTTCCACATTAGTGATCCTGTCATACTACTTCAATCCTTCTATTCTACGAAAGGGCACGTCAATGAAAGTCTACAGCTTTTTGCAGTGGCGTATCCTGGTAATGCGAGCTAGGCGTGCTGCTACTGAAAATGAATATGTACGCCTATTATTTAACTTCTTCCCCTCTTAATTTAAAAACCAACTATATTCAATTACGCAACGATAGTTATTAGGGGTATATGTCAATTATCTCCGAAATACTAATTAACTTACAACTTGAAACTCACTGTCACTGTAATAATGTGCATTCCCGGCAACTAACAAAAATTAATCACAAAAAACACTGGACGGACACAACCGATTTTTACAACTCGAGAGCTGCGAGACCACCGCACGCATGTTCGCATTGTATTTACGTATCTGGCCATGACCTCGATCCAATCAAACCAGTGTTTAGACGTGAATCCGAAAGTGCCGCACGCATTGTGACGGAATTACCCGAGAAACTTCGGGCGATTGCTAACAAATAAAAACTGCACTATAAAAAGCGTCTGGGAAACTGAAACTAGATTATACTTGTAGATTCTATGCGGGAAAATCCGTTATCCTGATGCGTGCGGTCCGAAAGCAGAACGTTAGAAGAGAAATATTTTATAGAATAATAAATTAAATTTTTATTTTCCTTCGGGCATAGGTGTGCGCAGCACGCACAGCACACATAGAGAATACGCCACTGGCTTTTTGGTTGTTGTTTTTGTTGTTCTCCATATTTTACTGCTATACAACAGAACTGACTACTAGTAAAGTTGTGCTTCAATAAATAAAGTTATTACTGGTTATTATTTCTTTCTAGCATCATAAATCTTTTAACGTTTCAAGATCAAACGCGCTTATCGATCACTTTTAAATAAGTTCATTTCATGATTAACCATATCTTGCGAAAACATGCAGATATCACTACATGACATGGGGTCAAAGGGCGAGAGGCCAAGCGCCGCTGGAACAATAACAACAACCACAATAACATGCTTTATTTTATACATACGCACACATACATACACTCATAAACATACACACTCATACATATATATATATATATATATATATATATATATATATATATATATATATATATATATATATATATATATATATATATATATATATATATATAAAACAAGGACATTTTTTCCAGTCCATCATCATCAACATCAGCCATCAGCTCCCCGAGGAGCATAGCCCTTCAACAAACTTATGCCAAGTCTTCCTGTCCTGTGCCATCAGCTCAATGTATTTTCCATGTCTTATTCGTGCCCTTCATGTCTGTCTCCAGTTGTCTTCCCCATGTTTTCCTTATGTCCCTCTACCTCTAGGCTTTTTGTTTGACTTTTAAAAAAAAACCAATTCTGTCGCCTTTCAACGCTCTGTTGAGCATAGTTTTTCACGTATTTCTTTTCAAGACTTCCTGTACTCGGCATCCGAATTCATTTCTGGTTCTTGTGATATGTTCTCCTCTTAAAATATTTTAGGGTCCATCTCTGTTGCAGAAATTCTCATGGATAAAATGTTGAGTAAGAAAATCGATCTCCATTAACATCTCAATCATGTAGGATTTTCTTCAAACGTGTGTAGTGCCAGAATTTGATATGGTTGAACCTTCCGTAGCTGCGGGAAAACAGATGTAATAGTATACTGTTGTTTTTCCACATGAAATGAAAAGAAAAATATTATGTGATTTATATATTTAATCTATTTATTAAGGTCGGTAACATATGCAACTGGTAGTTAAAAGCACGTGAATTAGGAATGCTTTCATGAATAATTAATTTCACGCGCTTTTTTTTACACAATAATGCATTGTTATTGTTATTGGTGAACAGAATCGACATCATTGCACTCCGGGCAAACCCCTAGGTGCTCAGTCTCCCTCAGTATACGTCGAGACGTGTGAATGCTTACTGTTCCTGTAGCTTGCTGGTTATAAACACGACGGATGCATCCTCTCATACGTCTATCTCTGCTAGCCTGACGTTTGATGCCTAATTCCAATAGTCTTAACCTCACACTGATTCATCCATAGTAAAAATAATTATTTTGAATATAACCCGCATCAACATTAGAAACACAGCACATACATAGGCAAAAATGACACAGAAATAATGCTTCATGAATTTTAAATGTTATTATAAATAGTAGAATAAATTGAAACTTAACATTTCACATCTGTTAATAGCACTGGTCTCTGGCAGCAAAAGTACCGGTGTCGAATCACGGTACTGACACGCTCCAGTCTACCAAGTTGTAAATGGATACCTGACTTTGCTGTTTGAGTTAGGGAAGGAAAAGGCAGCGATGAAGGGAACTGGTCACCCCACCTCTCGATGCTGGACCTAGTATAGTGAAGTCTCTAACACTTCACTCCCCTGGGGCAGTATCTACTATGGGACAACCTTTACCTTTTTTCTAAAATAATCATTAGTTTACTAGATTAATGAGTCTTCTGGCGCTTCTTATTTTGAGTTATGCTTGAGAAAATGTTTAACAATGGGATTTAGGTTTAGTATTAATTTTACGCTCCCGCCTGCCCAGCTGTAAATGGGTACTTGACTCTGCTCTTGAGTCAGAGAAGGCAAAGACAATGAGGAAGGGAACTGGTCATCTCCATCTCATAAAGCTGGAGCTAGTACAATGTAGTCTCAAAAACCTCTTTCCCCTACGGCAGTATATGTTACTGGACTACGTTTACCTTGAAATCGCAGATAGATTACATGAAAATAGTCTCTTAAAAATTAAAAATAACATAAAAACAATCCTTGAAAGCAAAACAGAAGCCCAGAAAGAGCATCACACTGATGTATAACTAGTTACAACTTAGGTTAGAAGCAATAACACACACGGAGCGGAACAACCAGTCAGAAGCGTCAATGGAAACCAACTAAACGTTCAGCAGATCGGTGGTACGCGAGCTCCAAGCCATATGACAATGAGACAGCTGATTCAAGTCATATGACAAGGACACATCTTACTGACTTGTAAAAAGGGAGAAAAACAAACAGAAAGCTGAAGTCAAGGACAACCAGAAAAGAATTGTAGACCAATGTACTATTTTTTAAGCTGTAAGGAAAATTAGAGATGGAAACGTGAGCTCGTGGGGGGAAAAAAAGCATTCTGCGCTCAACTGATAAAAAAAAGCAGATGGTATGATAGGAACCTCTTTATAGATCTTTACAATAGGAGGTAATCTTCCTCTTCTTTGTTTACTTTCAGACGTCAACTTGAATGTGTTCAAAGAAAGCAGTGCTCAGTTTGAGGCTGTTGGTACCTCTTGAGAGTTTTTTCCTGAAATGGTACTAGTAACGGCCATATATGCTTTGTTCTTCATTTGTTGGACACTTCAGCAGCAGATGTTCAGAAGTCGTTTTATTAGTGCTACAGCTTAACTCATCTCTAGTTCCTATCTTTAGCTTGTTGGATAGATGGCATCTCAGTCTGTTGTGGCCTGTGCGGAGTCTGAAAATAACCATTTGTTCACTTCTGCTAAGCTGGTGATATGCATTGCATCGTTCTTCTGATGGCATGGATGCTCTGCTTCTCACTTGTTTCTTTATCTTCTTCTGATAAAACGCATGGCCTCTTCATAAGTTATTCTTGTATCAGGCTGAGGTAGCTTTCCACCTTTCTTTGTCAATCTGTCAGCCTCTTCAATGCCAGGGATCGTTGGAATGTGATGGGATGCATTGTATCACAACTCTATTAAATCGCTGACTTACTTTATAGAGTATTGCTATTAAGTCACTAAGGTCTGCAGTTTTTTTTTAACTCCTCAGCGCTGTAACTACTGACAGCGCATTTGTGAAGAAAGCTACTTGTCTCTCATTGCTCTCTGTGGTGAAGTGGGATGTTATAAATATTTATAGGGGACTTAGTGTACTGACTGAGATCAGCTGTGAAGGTATCTATATCTAATAAGAGTAGTGTATTATAGATAACCTTACTTGCTGCCACATATGTATACCTCAGTCAGAATTATTCTGGAATAGTGTGATGACTACGTTATATGTCTAGGGTATGTGTATGATGAAGTGTAAGTCATAACAACAACAGACAGATAAACAATTTAATTTATTCCACCACACTTGACAACACTGTGACACTCACATACATATAACACTCTATGAGAATATCTTCAAGGAGTCACTGATAACTTTTCAAATAACAATATGTATTCAGTGCTGTCATGAATGTATATGTGTCCTGATTCAAATACAAAGGGAACCAGGAATCACAATCAATTTTAATTACAAGTTATATGTACAGAATTTATTAATATGAATCTTGTAGTGACATATATTATTAATCGTATCCTATGTGTGTCAGTTGTGTAGGAGTAATATGAGGTAATACTGGTTTTGTTTTGTTCAAGCTCTGTTGGTATTTGTCATCATGACTTCAATAGTTTGTTTCTATTGGAACTAGTATTGGAGATGTTCTCAGTTCCTGGTATTAAAACAATTAAATTCCCCTCTTAATGTTATTTTTACAATGTCATTTTAAGATGGGGGTACATAATGTTGAGCTCCATGGCCACACTCTCTTATCTTTCGTGATGACTGCAGTAAAAGCCTCCTCTGCTCGATTACTTTAACGAGTTCTGGAGCCACCCCACTGGTTGCTATATGGACCAAGGAGTATGCTGTCCACCGCTGGCTTCAGCAAAGCTCTGACCAGGTGCTGCTCAATAACTTTTAGACCACGGTCCCTGAAACAAGAAGGATGTACCTTCTACGTCATAACTAATTTATACTCTCTTTCTACACTGAGCACAATACATCACAAACATTGAGTTCAGAGCGTTAGGCCAACTGTCAGCTTCATCTGAAATACTTTATACCAGTATTTCCCTCCCTAATGGTTACTACGCCTCTGCAATTCCAGCATTATTTCTTTCTAGTCAATCATCTAGGTGTCAGTGTACTGTTTGGCCATTCCATGCAGTTTTAATTTCCTCCGACACCTTCTGTTCAGGCTGGAGCATTATAGGCTTTACATCATGTTTGCTACTGAACTACACATATATACAGACATAAATTATCAATTTACATTCAATTTTCATTAAAAGATATTGAATATTTCAAGCTTACCACAATTCATAGAATAATAAACAGTTTCGTTGACTGGCAATGAATATAGCACAACTCCGATCTGCCGATGTCCCAGGCTTTATTTTATAAAAAATATACACTGGTGCTCAACGCACTGCTTCTTAGTAGGTTTATTACAAGATGTGGCAATGAACAGACGCTCTGAATTGAGTATATTCGCAGCTCTACCCAATGAAACCATGTCTACACATCTTTTCAAAAAAGTACTCCTTTTTCACGTTTCCCCTGACAACACAAGATAGTATTTATAGCCCGACCAATCGTGTTTAGTCTTACATTTGTTGCGCTCCAATCAAATAGGAGTTTACATAAAGACTCATTTCCCGTACAATGGTGGCCTAAAATTCTGCCACTGAGCGATTCTGATTTTGGTGCTGTCTGACACCCTCACTATTTTATTTTGGCTATAATTTGGTAATTCCTAGACTATTTGCGTAACGTTTTACATATTATTTGTCAGCAAGTCCTAAGGAACCCAAATATACAAATTTAATGGAGCTAAGTGGCTGCGTTCAAAATATGCAATTTCTTCTACCTCCTGTTTCGAAGATGTGCTGTCTGGGTACTGTAATGTTTTCAAACGTAAACCAGTATAATGTCATATTTCCAATAAGCGTTTTTCAGGATTTTAAAACCTAACTCTCGGATGGGTAGTGTATTTTATCACTGTCGATTTGAAATAAAGTTAGTGCATGTGGCCTTACACGCGTGATGGCAGCAATTGTGTATCGCGCGACGCGTGTTTAGTATTGCATGCTTCCTGCCTTCATTCGCCCCTCTCTCTCTCCTGCTTTATCTGTCTTTTTAGTTACGCCGTGTATAAAATGGAATGAATGAAATATTAAATTTAGGTCATTGATCAGTTTGCGTATCTCAAGGTTGTTCCAAGAAATACAGTACACGTTTCATTGAAGAAAGCGGGTAATAATACAGTAGGCTTTTTTTTCAACGTGAAAGCGTTACAATTTGCAGACGAATGAGAACACAAGGGGATTTTGCGTACAGTCATTGTGACAGCACTGTTTCTTTTACCATTTCTCTTTTCTTTATTAAATGTATTTGTTAGGCTTTATATTTACCTGATAATTTATATATGTGGATTAGAATATTCCACGACATCTCCCCTCTTAAAACAGACATTATATGTCAGTCCTTTATTCTATATACACATAGAGAAATTTATTATTATTTCTGGGGTTTACGGTGATTCTCATCACACGGATGGCGGCTTAAAAAATCCGCTCCCAAATTTGTTTTTCCAGATATATACTCAATGCTAAAATTATATGGAGCCAAAAGTAAGGACCATCGGAGTAACCTAGAGTTCTCATGCCTAGCCTGTGCTAGAAACGATAAAGGTTTGTGATCTGTTTGCAACTTAAATGCCTTCCCATATAGATAAATATTGAATTTCTTTATTGCCCATATTACTGCAAGACATTCTTTTTCGCTAGTTGAGTAGTTGATTTCAGCTTTATTCAACTTTCTGCTAGCATATGCCACTGGGCTTAATTCCCCATCCAATGCATCTGATTTCTGTAGTAGAGTTGCACCTAACCCAATATTACTGGCATCCGTCCTTACTATGAATTCTTGACTTAAGTCAGGTAATTTCAAAATAGGTTTACTTGTGAGCTTTTCCTTCAATTCTTGGTAAGCCATTTCACATTGTGGTGTCCATGTAATGCGATCTGGATGTCCTTTACGTGTCAAATCAGTTAACGGTGCACATATGGAATTAAAGTTTTTGATATACTTCTGGTAGAAACCACATAATGAGACAAAGGATCTCACGTCCTTCTTGGTTTGTGGTCTCGGGGCTTTCTTTAGTTTCTCTAAATTCTTTGGGTCAGGGGTCATGTTTCCCTGATAAACTGTGTGTCCCAAAAATTCCAATTCTTTACATCCAACGCAACATTTGGTTGGTCGGGCTGTTAAATTTGCTTCCCTAAGTCGATTAAACAGCATATTCAGAGAGTCAATGTGTTCCTCAAATGTTTCTGTTGCTATAAGGATATCATCCATAAAATTTGTTATACATGGATTATTCAGAGGATCCAATAATTTTCTCATCATTCTAGAGAAGACACTAGGCGCATTCTTCAATCCAAATGGCAATCTCTTAAACTCATAGTGTCCTTCTGAGGTACTAAAAGCTAGGTATGGTCTAACCTCAGGCTTTACTGGAATCTGATAGTATCCTTTACTCAGATCCACTTTTGAGAAATATTTAGCTTTATTTAGTCTGGCAAACAGCTGATTTGTATCCGGCAATGGATCCACCTGTCCTTCTGTAATAGCCTTCAGTCTCCTGTAATCTATACAGAGTCTATGTTCTCCAGAGGGCTTCCTTAAGAGTACAACACCGGAACTATACGAAGATTCACTGTGCGAAATAATTCCTTCCTTCAACAGATAGTCTATCTCTTCCTTCAAAGCTTTCTCCTTAGCAAACGGAATCGAATATGGTTTCATACAGACAGGTGTGGGGTCTATCAGTTTCATATCATATTCCAATAGGTTTGTATGCCCTGGTCGGTCTGTTAACACCTCTGCATGATTATTTAGAACCTGTTGCACTCTCTCTTTCTGAGTTTTCGTTAAATGTGTACTGATTTTCACCTGTGCTGCTGTCTCACAGGGGTGTAATGGATATTCAAATGATGAAAGTGGTTCCTTTTTCATCTCCATGGCGATGGACAAGGTCAACAAGTGTGTCTCTTCCTGATGTTCTCTTTCCAAATATTTCTTCAGGAGATTCACATGATAGATTTTTTCTTTCCCCTTCTTATCTATCTTATAATTTGTTCTAGACACCTTCTCTAAAACTGTATATGGACCTTGCCATCCAATCTGTAACTTATTCTGACTCCCGGGGAGAAGAAGCAGTACCTTCTCTCCCACAGCCAAATCTCTGTCTTTCGCCTTCCTGTTATAATAGGCAGCATGTTTCTTCCTGGCTTGTTTCAAATTTTCATTGGCAAGTTTCCAGCCAGTTTTTAAACGAGTGGTCAGCTCATTCACATATTGGTATGAAGATGTAATGTTTTCCTCTGCCTTTTCATCAGTCCACGTTCTTAACAAAGCTTCGAGTGGACCTTTTATTGGCCTTCCAAACAATAATGTTGCCGGGGCCATACCGGTTGAACTATGGGGTACCTCCCGATAAGCAAAGAGGGCGGCGTGCAGGTACTGGTCCCATGTATCTGGTTTTTTGTGTGCCAACTTTCTCAGGATCGACATCAACGTGCCGTTAAATCTTTCCACTTGGCCGTTCCCTTGGGGATGGTACACACTACAATGGAAGTGTTTGGCCCGGAAGATCCTGAAAACTTCTTCAGTTAGTTTCCCCTTGAACTGAGAGCCATTATCAGTCAAGATTTGATTGGGAAAGCCTAACCTTGTGAAAATTGTGAGCAATGCCTCTGCCACATGTTTAGAATCAATCGATGACAGGGCTACTGCCTCTCCCCACATAGAACAAGTGTCCACCAGAGTCAGAATGTAGCTGTTCCTTCTCTTGGTTCGGGTGAGAGGTCCCACAAGATCCACGGCAACTCTCTCAAAGGGTGTTCCCACTATGGGCATTTCCCCCAGAGTTGCTGGTGCAGTCCAATGTTTAGGTGCTACTCGTTGGCACTCTGGACAGGATTTTACATATCGTTTGATATCTTCAGTTATTCCTGGCCAGAAATAGTGACAAGCTATTCGCTGTCCTGTTGCGCTGATTCCCATATGACCACTGAAGGGAATCGCATGCCCTAGTTCCAACACTTTAGTCCTATATGAGGTGGGAAGGACCAGCTGTCCGTGACCATTGGATTCAGAACCAGCCTTCCTATATATCAGTTTGTTCTTCATATAAAACTCTCCCTTGCCTGGAGGTGTATGAGATTTGGGCAACTTCTTGAAACATGGCTTGAGTGTTTTGTCCTCAGCCTGTGCCTTCCTCATCTCATCTGGGTGAGTATTTATTGGATTATCCTCCTCCTTTTTTGACTGTGATCTGGTCTGCACTGTTGCCAATATCACTGGTCTCTTGGGATTCCCCAAGAAGACATATCTACACCCCAATATTAGAGGGTAGATTGGCTCATTTATCACTGCTGCTTTTATGATTCCTTCCACATATCGCGTTTTCACTTTTATTCGGGCGACGGGAAGTGTCATGGTAGCTACATCCTTGGTTGCAGTTTGAATCTCCACTGTTTCTGTGGTGTATTGTTCGGCCTGCACCAGGTGAGAACTCACAACGGAATCGTAATCTAAACCGGTATCATATAAACACCTTATAGTGACACCATTACAGATGACATCTTCACACACTGGGGGGTGGTATGGTTCCTGTAGTTCTTCAGGTTTGACCTTCTTTTCCTTTTTCCCCGATGTCATAGCAGCACAATGAGGAGGTTTCCTTCTACAATGGTCAGTGTCATGATTGTTCATCTTACAATTTTTACACCACCTTTTTCCTTGGTTGAAAGATTTTCTTTCATCATATTTCCTTTCATCGAATTGTGGGGTTTTATTTTTATTTTCATACCGTGGCCTATCAAACTGGTGCCTACCTTTGTTTTGATCCCTAGGATCAAATTTATTAAAGTTCTGTGGTGCCCTAAAGTTATCCACCTGTTTCTTTTTATTATCTGTTACCTCTGCTTGAGCTGCTTGATACCTTTCAGCAACATTTAGCAACTCACCCAGCCTCTCTGCACCTTGTTCCATGAGAAACTTTCTCAGGTCTGGAGCCATGGACTCTCTTAATTGCTCTATAAGGACCATTTCCTTAAGATCTTGGGTTTTCCCCAGAGAAGTCCATTTCTCCAAGTATGTCTCTATTCGTGCAGAGAACTGGTGATAGGTTTCACCTGACAGTAGTTTAGCATTCCTAAATTTTTTCCTATAAAATTCTGCATTCTTTTCATATCTTAACAAAAGAGCCTGCTTTAGCATGTCATAATTTTCCTGATCACTTCTGCTCATTTTTGCAAAAACTTCATAAGCTGCCCCACGAAGTCCTTGAGATAACTTTAAGCTCCACCTTTCTCTCTCTAACCCATACGTGGTAGCTAATAGTTCATACCTATTTAGATAGCTCTCTATATCATCGTCTTTCTCAACAAAATGATCTAAATGAAAATTCATAGCTGAGGTTGAGGCTCCCTGGCTAGCAGTGGCATCAGAGGCAAAGGGACTGGCACCATTTTCAGGAGCATGGCCTTGAAACTCAAACTCCCTTAGTCGTAACTCATGTTCCCTTTGTAATCTCTTCTCCTCCTTTTCTGCTTCCCTCTCTGCAGTCAATCTTCTTTCTTCTGCAGCTAATTTCTTCTCTTCTCTTTCTGCAGCCTGTCTTCTTTCCTCGGCTTCCAATGCCTTAGCCTCTTTGTCAGCCTCAATCTGCAACCTCTTAGCCTCAGCCTCAATCTGCAACCTCTTAGCCTCAGCCTCAATCTGCAACCTCTTAGCCTCAGCCTCAGCCTCAAATTGTAACTTCTTAATTTCCCTTTCAGCCTCTAACTTTCTTTCGGCTTCAAACCTTCTTTCTTCGCGTTCAATAAATTTGTCACATTCAGTAGTGACATAGGCAACCATAACTTGCCCATCTAATCCTAACTCTTTTGCAGTCTGAACAGCAGCAGATCGAAATTTGGCTAGGTCCGCCATTGTCTATCAGGTAAGTTTATACACTGTCTAACTAACAATTCAATCTCTAAATATATATCTAATGGACAACACAGGCACCGAGAGCTCAACCTTATTTAATTCCACCCAAGGATACCTTTTAATTCTTATTATTCCCTGAAGTGAATTTCCCCCAATATTTGTAATAGGTAAAGATTCAAAATCCCGAGAGCGAGATCCCAATATATGTGGTGAAGTGGGATGTTATAAATATTTATAGGGGACTTAGTGTACTGACTGAGATCAGCTGTGAAGGTATCTATATCTAATAAGAGTAGTGTATTATAGATAACTTTACTTGCTGCCACATATGTATACCTCAGTCAGAATTATTCTGGAATAGTGTGATGACTACGTTATATGTCTAGGGTATGTGTATGATGAAGTGTAAGTCATAACAACAACAGACAGATAAACAATTTAATTTATTCCACCACACTTGACAACACTGTGACACTCACATACATATAACACTCTATGAGAATATCTTCAAGGAGTCACTGATAACTTTTCAAATAACAATATGTATTCAGTGCTGTCATGAATGTATATGTGTCCTGATTCAAATACAAAGGGAACCAGGAATCACAATCAATTTTAATTACAAGTTATATGTACAGAATTTATTAATATGAATCTTGTAGTGACATATATTATTAATCGTATCCTATGTGTGTCAGTTGTGTAGTAGTAATATGAGGTAATACTGGTTTTGTTTTGTTCAAGCTCTGTTGGTATTTGTCATCATGACTTCAATAGTTTGTTTCTATTGGAACTAGTATTGGAGATGTTCTCAGTTCCTGGTATTAAAACAATTAAATTCCCCTCTTAATGTTATTTTTACAATGTCATTTTAAGATGGGGGTACATAATGTTGAGCTCCATGGCCACACTCTCTTATCTTTCGTGATGACTGCAGTAAAAGCCTCCTCTGCTCGATTACTTTAACGAGTTCTGGAGCCACCCCACTGGTTGCTATATGGACCAAGGAGTATGCTGTCCACCGCTGGCTTCAGCAAAGCTCTGACCAGGTGCTGCTCAATAACTTTAAGACCACGGTCCCTGAAACAAGAAGGATGTACCTTCTACGTCATAACTAATTTATACTCTCTTTCTACACTGAGCACAATACATCACAAACATTGAGTTCAGAGCGTTAGGCCAACTGTCAGCTTCATCTGAAATACTTTATACCAGTATTTCCCTCCCTAATGGTTACTACGCCTCTGCAATTCCAGCATTATTTCTTTCTAGTCAATCATCTAGGTGTCAGTGTACTGTTTGGCCATTCCATGCAGTTTTACTTTCCTCCGACACCTTCTGTTCAGGCTGGAGCATTATAGGCTTTACATCATGTTTGCTACTGAACTACACATATATACAGACATAAATTATCAATTTACATTCAATTTTCATTAAAAGATATTGAATATTTCAAGCTTACCACAATTCATAGAATAATAAACAGTTTCGTTGACTGGCAATGAATATAGCACAACTCCGATCTGCCGATGTCCCAGGCTTTATTTTATAAAAAATATACACTGGTGCTCAACGCACTGCTTCTTAGTAGGTTTATTACAAGATGTGGCAATGAACAGACGCTCTGAATTGAGTATATTCGCAGCTCTACCCAATGAAACCATGTCTACACATCTTTTCAAAAAAGTACTCCTTTTTCACGTTTCCCCTGACAACACAAGATAGTATTTATAGCCCGACCAATCGTGTTTAGTCTTATATTTGTTGCGCTCCAATCAAATAGGAGTTTACATAAAGACTCATTTCCCGTACAATGGTGGCCTAAAATTCTGCCACTGAGCGATTCTGATTTTGGTGCTGTCTGACACCCTCACTATTTTATTTTGGCTATAATTTGGTAATTCCTAGACTATTTGCGTAACGTTTTACATATTATTTGTCAGCAAGTCCTAAGGAACCCAAATATACAAATTTAATGGAGCTAAGTGGCTGCGTTCAAAATATGCAATTTCTTCTACCTCCTGTTTCGAAGATGTGCTGTCTGGGTACTGTAATGTTTTCAAACGTAAACCAGTATAATGTCATATTTCCAATAAGCGTTTTTCAGGATTTTAAAACCTAACTCTCGGATGGGTAGTGTATTTTATCACTGTCGATTTGAAATAAAGTTAGTGCATGTGGCCTTACACGCGTGATGGCAGCAATTGTGTATCGCGCGACGCGTGTTTAGTATTGCATGCTTCCTGCCTTCATTCGCCCCTCTCTCTCTCTCCTGCTTTATCTGTCTTTTTAGTTACGCCGTGTATAAAATGGAATGAATGAAATATTAAATTTAGGTCATGGATCAGTTTGCGTATCTCAAGGTTGTTCCAAGAAATACAGTACACGTTTCATTGAAGAAAGCGGGTAATAATACAGTAGGCTTTTACTATCAACGTGAAAGCGTTACAATTTGCAGACGAATGAGAACACAAGGGGATTTTGCGTACAGTCATTGTGACAGCACTGTTTCTTTTACCATTTCTCTTTTCTTTATTAAATGTATTTGTTAGGCTTTATATTTACCTGATAATTTATATATGTGGATTAGAATATTCCACGACACTCTCCTCTGCCATCAGGACTTCTGCTGCAGTTTTCAATACTTTTGCTTCTGCTCTGAAGTTACTTGAGAGTTGTCCTGTTGCCGCTTAGACCTTTTTTTAAGTGTACCGTTGCTTAATTCAGAAAAAGTCCACCACTTTCATTTTCTGTTGCATTAGTTGCCGAACCATCTGTGTATGCATTGGTCCAGGTGTTGCCACATTACAATGAGACAGCTGATTTAAGACATGTGATAATGAGACAGTTGACTAACTTGCTAAAGTGGGAGAAGAACAAACAGAAAGAAGAAATCAAGGACCAAAAAAAAAATTATTTTAGACCAATTATTTTTTTAAGCTGTAAGAAAAATCAGAGAAAGAAACATGAGCTCATGACAAACAGAAGCATACTACGCACAACCAATAAAAGAGCAGATGGTATGATAGGAATCTATACAGAGCTTTACAATAGGAGGTAGTGACCATCAGAAGTGGTCCCCCCGTCGGACAAGTTTGTTCAGACCCCTTTTGTCTCTTTTACACTCTAAGGGAGGTGGGCCCACTTGTGTCATGCCTCCCAAGTGTTAGTCTCATGTTGTCTTTTTTGTCTGCGCTGGGAATTGAACCCATTCTACCTTGGTGCAACTTTCAACTTCACTCCTGGCTTTATCCGTGCTGCCAGCTTGAGGCAATTGTAAAAGTAACCATTATGTTGTAAATAAATTACTGACCTCAGTTCCATAGCCCGTTGAGATTGTTCCTAAGCCAACATGATGACCTTTCTCTGAGCCTCTTAAGTGCCCTTGTTCTTGACTGTCCTTTCAGACCCAGTAGTTTCAATAGATCATACACTGAGGCAGCCACTAGACCTCTACAACTATGACTTTTGCTGTGAATCCACCACGTCTCATGTCCATGACCAGGTCATTATACTTGGTCGTGGTGATATACCAACAAGAACCACTGAGATCATTATCTTTGGTTGACTTGTCTATATTGTTCTTGTCGTTTTTGAAGTTCATAATCCTTAATCTGGAATCTCCAGGGTTAGAGAGACAGAAGGAGATCGAAAAAAAAACACCCTGGAAAAGAGAACTGAAGACAATAAAACATATTAAAAAGATATTTTAAACACAGGCTTTTAATGCACTAAACAGCCACAAATAATTTTTCACGGAGTTTATAGCTTGCAGTCAAAAAATGTAACATCAAATTGGTAAAAAGCTTAGTGCGCTTAAGCGCTTATCTTATATTTTATCCAGAAGTGTCTAATGAAGTATAAATCAGAAGTTAATTTCATGTAGAATCAGTGCCCCAGGCTTTTTTGTCAATTTGATGTTACATGAAAGGGATGACGTGTGTGTGCGCGAATGCGTGTAAAATATATAGATAGCATCTCTTACAAATACCTTTTCTTGGTAATAGTTTAGCAGTAACAGAACTACGTCGTAGGGGTTTCCCTGGTTATGGAAATTTATTTGAGGGGTTTCGTGTTGGAAAAACAGTTGAGAACCACTGTGTTAATCATTTTAGAAGTTATCGCTCACAAACAGCTCAGTTGTGCAAGTCAAGTTAATTCCCTGTCGCGAAATTGGTTTCAAGCCATTGCAAACGGGTTCAGTTAGATTTATAAACCCATCAACGATCGAATGACCGCTTTCAAAATGGCGGCGTATCACCGAAATGTGTATCAGACAGGAAATCGCCAAGGATAAATAAAAGCAGAAGGGAATCAGTATGAAAAGGATTTTACATTTCAGTACAGGGAAGGATTGTGTATAACTGCATATAAGAAGGAACGGTAGGAAGTTCTCATTTACGGAGATATATGCGTATTTCGGCTGCCCACAGTTACGCTAAAAGCGTGTAACCCACTTCTGTTCTAAATATTAAAATCAATAAATAACAGTTTGGGAATTTACATGGATAGGAAGATAGAGTTTTATCAGCTGTATAAAACTAGATAAGATGGAACAATATGGATATTATATATGCCAAGAATGAGTAAGGCAAAATTTCAGTCGACGCCCAGATCGGCTGAAATCAATGTTCGGGAAGGATTTCTCAGGCCTAGGTTTAAGCTGTGACGTCGGTACCCTCCGATACGTCCGCGCTATAGTATTTAAAGCGTATCGGTAAAACTGGAGATTGCTACACCACCTGGAGAAGATGAGGGGATGGTTGGAAAGAAGAGAGAAAAGGGCAGCTGCAAACGTCCACGGCCTAGACCCTGAGCGTGAGAGGGTGAAGAGACTGATACAGGGGATAGAACAGACGCTGGAAAGGAAAGAGAAAGGAAAACAGGAGCTTAGATCCATGTTGCCTCCACCACACGTACCCGACTCTTCTGCAGAAACCCGGTCTACCACAGAGAAGCTGCACCAAACACCAATGACACCACCACACGATGCCGAGAGGTCACCTGCAAACACTATAAAGGAGGTGGAAGAGACAACTCTTCAACACGGACCGGCTCAAGAGGTAGACAAAAGTGAAGAACAACAAGACGTCACCTCACAGCCAGCTGCTGATGACGGGACAACATCATCTGAACTAGGCGAATTAGACCCAGAAGATATCGCAGAGACCGCTATGGACGAACTATACAGAATGCGTGAAGACAGAGACGAGTTCCTTAGTCTCACTGCAACATTGAAAGAAGCACTATTTGAGGTGGCTCCAGTGTCAGACATCGAGATACGCCGGAATTCAACAGAGAATAGCCAAGTCCCCCGTGGTGATCAAGAGAAGCAAAATCATGAGCAGACAGAAAGGAGATGCCGCTCAGGCGAACTACGAAAAAGCAATCACAAAGAACAGGACCAAGAGCGCAAAATAAAAATTACGCAGTTGTCCGAAGGAGAAGCCACACTCAGGGCACTCCCGGACGACAAAGTAATCAATGTCCTGGAGAAAGTAGTAGGCAAAAGAGGCATAATAAGTATCAGAAGGCACCAACAGGGAGTAACACTTGCCCTGAATGATACAGAAAAGACTAAATCGCTGATGACTGCTCTGACATCCGGGCCTAAAGAATATCAGCTACCACACCGGATCAAAATCCAAGCAGAAATCTACACTGAAACCAAGAGAGTAGTCATCAAAGGGATAGACACAAGCCTGTCAGACACAGAGGCCCTCAGCTACATCCAGGCCGAAAACCCTCGGTACAGATTCACACACGCAGAAAGGCTTAAGTCCTGGAACAAAGAGGACACCAGACTGATAATAGTGACTCTACAAGGGAAAACAGTCCCGGAAAACATCACTATCCAGAATAGACCTCGAAGAACACATGCCTACATCCCACCAGTGATGCAGTGTTCAAAGTGCCAGGGATTTTCTCACACAAAAAACACGTGCAGAAAAGAGACGGTCTGCAGATACTGTGCGGGCAGCCACGAATACAAAGACTGCCCAAAGGCAAAACAAGACCGCGACTACAAAGCACCAAATAACAATAGAAAATATTCCAACTGCCTCGGAAAGCACGGAGCACGATACAGAGGGTGTCCCGAATACCAACAAACAAGGCAAATAATTACAGTTGCCGTTGGAAAGGGGATATCGTACCAAGAGGCAAAAAACACACTGATTTCAAGTACTCAAGGTAATACGCGCCAAGACAGCCTAACAGAACAGGTCAGACAGCTCACGACTGAGGTGAAAGATCTAAAACAGCAACTGCGAAAGGAGAGAGAAAACCGGCACCCACACAAAGACAGAACATCAACGGCCAGATGTGAAGAAATCCCTGATAGCTCGGAAAGCGCGAAACAACAACAATTCATGAACGACATGAAAATAATACACCAAGACATGAAAAGAATTCAACAGCAGGTAGAAGAAGATATCAAGAAGCTGATAGAACTGAAAGAAGGAAACGAAGAGGTACTGAAGAGAATAGAAGCAGAAAGAATGACCATTGAAGAAATAGCATCAAACACAAAAGATATTAAAACGAACGACCAACCAGACGAAGAAGTCATCGAGGAAACGCTGGAAAAGCTACTCCCAACAATTATAGAAAAAGCGCTATCTAAGATACAAGAGCAAAGAAAGACACAAGAAACAGAAACAAGGAGGGCAAAAGCACACAAAACCACACAAGACAGATAGTGAGGCAGGACATAAAAAACACTATAAGCGGCAAGGCACCACAACCGGACAAACAAAGAGGAATCCAGACAGCCAGCTAGTGGTCCTTTTCAGGACCAGTCCTTTTCAGGACTAGGAAAGTGACACCAGCGAAGATATCAACACACTATATACCCCAATATAACCGTTTGTAACCCTTCATTGGGTTTTGGTTGAACAGGGTATCACAGCAAAATAACAGACGGAACTAACTAACTAACTGGAGGGAGACACAACGAAAGAGGTTTTGAGACAGACTGGAGGCAGAGTTTCGCCACTACCCATGAATTGTGAGCGGATCGCCAGAAACATTGTTCAGTCCAGTATCTGAAGTCTGAGGGTAAGCGAAATTATGATAACTACCGTGTATAATATTTGTTATTTCAGGTTCATACAGAATTCACAAAATATGCCTGTATAATATTCATTGATATAATGTATTGTATTTTTAATATGATCTAACCATGTGCATTGTGGATGATTGTTGCTTGCACAAAAATTAATCACAAATAGCCCCACAGCCTAATGAAGAGATATTTATCATATTGCTTTATCGCTTACGAAGATAAAGGCAGTCCCATGGCAGAGATTGTCATAGGGAAATGAAGTGTTAGAAACTTCATCATGGAAGATCCCAGTACGAGGTTAAGGTGACTAGTCCCCTTCCTCGCTGCCTTTGCCTTCCCTAGTTCGAGCGCACAACTTTGTACCCATTTACAGCTGGTAAACTGGAGTGTTCTACAGCCAGTTTCAGTAGAAAGCAACCTGATCACGTGGTCACTCACTTTCTTTATTTATGTATTACTTTTGTGTAGATGCTAAGAATAGCATCAGTATTTGAATTTGTATTTGATATGATTTGGAAATATCAAGTTATAGAAAGGGATGTATAGGAGCGGAATAAACCAGATGATGTTTATTACTGATATGTTAATATTAATTCTATATCATTGAATTGATGTTACTTGCTATGACTGTATACCTTTGACACCTGATGACTGACTTGTCTGACTTATGTGCTAGTCAGTTACACTTAATTGAAATGTTAATATTAATGTTATATCACTGAAATGATGTCCTTACTTACTATGATTGTATAACGGTGACATCTGATGACTGACTGGTCTGACATCTGTGCTAGTCAGCTACAAGTCTAGCCAGATACTAGCCAAGGCTGATATGTTGCAGGTTCCATGAAATAACTCAAACCAGACTGTCCAGTATCAGAAGCCTGTGTCGTTCATCCGAGGCACTCCCACAAAAGTGCAGGACCCCAAAGAGTGAACTTCAACTGGTCATTGGCATCCCTACTGTTGGGCCTACCAAGTCTGATATCAGCAAAGGACAGTTTCAGCAGTATCAAGTTGGAAAGATAAGTGTCCTGTTTGACACTGACCACCTATACATGTGAAACAGCCAATAGTTGAAAACAATAATTACCCATACAGAAACTCAGTCAACTGATGACAGTTATCCTTAAATTCAAAGGACTAATAACAGTGATTTCAGTAACTTTATTATTTAAGATCTTGAAGTCTAAACAGACAATAATAGTAATTGTGTGAATACTTTTATATATCTATATATATATATATATATATATATATATATATATATATATATATATATATATATATATATATATATATATATATATATATATATATATATATATATATATATATATATATATATATATATATATATATATATATATATATATATATATATATATATATATATATATATATATATATATATATATATATATATATATATATATATATATATATATATATATATATATATATATATATATATGTGTATGCTCTTTTCCAACTAGTAGAAATAGAATATTAGTGTAATTATTAAACTGTTTTAACTGTACCTGAGGATTTATTCACTTCTTCCATTTTGTGGGTTCAGTGAATGTACATTTTACTTATCCCCTAGAATATAAGTAATCATAAGATAGTCACAGGGAGGAGACACCTTAAATCCTGGTACTACTTCTTACCAACTGGGCCAGGGTTTTCACAGTCTGACTATTTTTATGATAACAATACACCAGTGCTTATTTCTAAGACTGGGGTATTACTTGTAAGGTCAGAACTCTTTACTGGCATACTCTTACATAATAAATAATTTTAAATAACCTCCCGCTACATTCCCCAACAGTTGTGCAAGTCAAGTTAATTCCCCAACAGTTGTGCAAGTCAAGTTAATTCCCCAACAGTTGTGCAAGTCAAGTTAATTCCCCAACAGTTGTGCAAGTCAAGTTAATTCCCCAACAGTTGTGCAAGTCAAGTTAATTCCCCAACAGTTGTGCAAGTCAAGTTAATTCCCCAACAAATACGCAAACGAACCTTTAATATACGCCCCCGTTTTCTTTTGTCTTTGTTGCTACGCTCTTTTATGTCCGTTTCCATGACGCATTCTTTGATCTGAAGTTTTTACTTTTTTTTTGCGTTTCGTATTGGTGGTGAAGTGGGATGTTATAAATATTTATAGGGGACTTAGTGTACTGACTGAGATCAGCTGTGAAGGTATATATATCTAATAAGAGTAGTGTATTATATATAACCTTACTTGCTGCCACATATATATATATCTCAGTCAGAATTATTCTGGAATAATGTGATGACTACGTTATATGTCTAGGGTATGTGTATGATGAAGTGTAAGTCAAAACAACAACAGACAGATAAACAATTTAATTTATTCCACTACACTTGACAACACTGTGACACTCACATACATAAAACACTCTACGAGGATATCTTAAAGGAGTCACTGATAACTTTTCAAATAACAATATGTATTCAGTGCTGTCATGAATAAATATGTGTCCTGATTCAAATACAAAGGAACCAGGAATCACAATCAATTTTAATTACAAGTTATATGTACAGAATTTATTAATATGAATCTTGTAGTGACATCTATTTTTAATAGTATCCTATGTGTGTTAGTTGTGTAGTAGTAATATGAGGTAATACTGGTTTTGTTTTGTTCAAGCTCTGTTGGTATTTGTCATCATGACTTCAATAGTTTGTCTTTATTGGAACTAGTATTGGAGATGTTCTCAGTTCCTGATATTAAAACAATTAAATTCCCCTCTTAATTGTATTTTACACTGTCATTTTAAGATGGGGGTACATAATGTTGAGCTCAGCTGGCCACATCAGCTTATCTTGCGTGATGGCGGCAGGAAAAGACTCCTCTGCTCGATTTCTCCCCTGGGCTCTGGAGACACCTCACTGATAGCTAAATGGACCAAGGAGTATGCTGTCCGACTCTGGATTCAGCAAAGCTCTGACCAGGTGCTGCTCAATAACTTTAAGACCACGGTCCCTGAAAACAAGAAGGATGTACCTTCTACTTCATAACTAATTGATACTCTAGTTCTACACTGAGCACAATACATCACAAACATTGAGTTCAGAGCGTTAGGCCAACTGTCAGCTTCATCTGAAATACTTTATACCAGTATTTCCCTCCCTAATGGTTACTACGCCTCTGCAATTCCAGCATTATTTCTGTCTAATCAATAATCTAGGTGTCAGTGTACTGTTTGGCCATTCCATGCAGTTTTACTTTCCTCCGACACCTTCTGTTCAGGCTGGAGCATTATAGGCTTTACATCATGTTCGCTACTGAACTACACATATATACAGGCATAAATTAACAATTTACATTCAATTTTCATTAAAAGATATTGAATATTTCAAGCTTACCACAATTCATAGAATAATAAACAGTTTCGTTGACTGGCAATGGATATAGCACAACTCCGATCTGCCGATGTTCCAGGCTTTATTTTATATAAAATATACACTGGTGCTCAACGTACTGCTTCTTAGTAGGATTATTACAAGATGTGGCAATGAACAGACACTCTGAATCAAGTATATTCGCAGCTCTACCCAATGAAACCACGTCCACACATCTTTTCAAAAAAGTACCCCTTCTATTCGTTTCCCATAACAACACAAGATAGTATTTATAGCCCGACCAATCGTGTTTAGTCTTATATTTGTTGCGCTCCAATCAATTTGGAGTTAACATGGTAGGCTATTTCCGTAACGTAAGGTTTTTTCAAACAGGTTATAAAAAAATTTTATGAGCAGAAATGATTTCAGGCTGTCAGGCACCCCCACTATTTTATTTTGGTTATAATTTGGTAATTCCTAGACTATTTGCGTAACGTTTTACATATTCTTTGTCAGCAAGCCCTAAGGAACCCAAATATACAAATTTAAAAGAGCTAAGTGGCTGCGTTCAAAATATGCAATTTCTTCTACCTCCTGTTTCGAAGATGTGCTGTCTGGGTACTGTAATGTTTTCAAACGTAAACCCATCTAATGTCATCTTTTCTAATAAGCGTTTTTCAGGATTTTAAAACCTAACTCTGGGAAGGTTAGTGTTTTTATCACTGTCCGTCTGAAAAAAAAGTTAGTGCAGGTGGCCTTACACGCGTGATAGTAGTAATTGTGTATCGCGCGACGCGTGTTGGGGTGGTATTAATAGCGAGACACGTGTTTAGTGTTGCATGCGTTCCTGATTTTCATTCGCCCCTCTCTCTTTCTATTTGAGTCCATCTGTTCGTTCGTTTTGGTAACGTAGTATAATTAATGTTAGGATTAATTTAGGTCATTACGCAGTGTGCCTCTCAATGTTTTTCTTAGAAATGCAATACCCGTTTTAATGTGTTGTGGAAACGCTTGTATTTATGCAGTGGCTTATATTTAACGTGGAAACGTTACAATTTGCAGACGAAGCATAAAACAAAGGGGATTTTGCGTACAGTCATTGCGACAGCACTGTTTCTTTTACCATTTCTCTTTCCTTTATTAAATGTATTTGTTAGGCTTTATATTTACCGGATAATTTATATATGTGGATTAGAATATTTCACGACACCTCCCCTCTTAAAACAGACATCCCATGTCAGTCCTTTATTCCATATACACATAGATAAATGTAAGTCAACTTGACTTTACTCTGCTGTGGTGCTATCATGGTTTTATGTAGTTGGGTCCATTCAGAGTAGGCACTACTCATGAAATCTGCCTCAGACTTCTACAACCAATAATATATTTCGGTTATGTTACTGAACAGCCGCAAGTGTGAGTGCTTGTCTTAATGCTGCTTCGCAACCCGTATTCACCATTTCTCTTCTCTGAGTCTGCGCAATGACATGTCCAGAGAACATTATATTTCCCTCAAAATGTACGTTATGAGGAGATAACATATACCTGGTGATAGCAGAGTTTTCGTAGTGGATCCCATAATCTTCTTATTATCCTGTATGAAACATTCGGAATATCCTCAATCAAAGAGGCAACTCAGGGATTCATTACGTTCCTCCGAAATGTTTACATCCAACAATTTTCTCATCATTCTAGAGAAGACACTAGGCGCATTCTTCAATCCAAATGGCAATCTATTAAACTCATAGTGTCCTTCTGAGGTACTAAAAGCTAGGTATGGTCTAACCTCAGGCTTTACTGGAATCTGATAGTATCCTTTACTCAGATCCACTTTTGAGAAATATTTAGCTTTATTTAGTCTGGCAAACAGCTGATTTGTATCCGGCAATGGATCCACCTGTCCTTCTGTAATAGCATTCAGTCTCCTGTAATCTATACAGAGTCTATGTTCTCCAGAGGGCTTCCTTAAGAGTACAACACCGGAACTATACGAAGATTCACTGTGCGAAATAATTCCTTCCTTCAACAGATAGTCTATCTCTTCCTTCAAAGCTTTCTCCTTAGCAAACGGAATCGAATATGGTTTCATACAGACAGGCGTGGGGTCTATCAGTTTCATATCATATTCCAATAGGTTTGTATGCCCTGGTCGGTCTGTTAACACCTCTGCATGATTATTTAGAACCTGTTGCACTCTCTCTTTCTGAGTTTTCGTTAAATGTGTACTGATTTTCACCTGTGCTGCTGTCTCACAGGGGTGTAATGGATATTCAAATGATGAAAGTGGTTTCTTTTTCATCTCCATGGCGATGGACAAGGTCAACAAGTGTGTCTCTTCCTGATGTTCTCTTTCCAAATATTTCTTCAGGAGATTCACATGATAGATTTTTTCTTTCCCTTTCTTATCTATCTTATAATTTGTTCTAGACACCTTCTCTAGAACTGTATATGGACCCTGCCATCCAATTTGTAACTTATTCTGACTCCCGGGCAAAAGAAGCAGTACCTTCTCTCCCACAGCCAAATTTCTGTCTTTCGCCTTCCTGTTATAATAGGCAGCATGTTTCTTCCTGGCTTGTTTCAAATTTTCATTGGCAAGTTTCCAGCCAGTTTTTAAACGAGTGGTCAGCTCATTCACATATTGGTATGAAGATGTAATGTTTTCCTCTGCCTTTTCATCAGTCCACGTTCTTAACAAAGCTACATATGGACCTTTAATTTTGTGGACCTATTTGTCCATGCACCGGTATGGTCTCTTCCACTCGAAGCTCTATAGTGATGATTTTTCTTCCCAGAATTATCATTCACAAAACGACCGCTACCAATTCTTTTCCTGGGGCTTTCTCCCCACTTAAAATTCTTGATGAGAGATTTCCTCTCTACATCTTCTTCCTCCAGTTTGTTTAAGTCCGATTGAGGGATTTTCGGCTTATCCTGGGGTAAGACATCTTTTTGCACTCTCCGCATAGTGGCCATTGTAAAACAGTTAAGTGAAGCTTGTCCGTGAAAAGGGGCTTCCCATTCCATTTGGTCCACTTTATCAAATCTATTTTTCTTTTTATTATCAGGCCTAATTTTGCCCCGTGGCGTGTCCAGGCCCTGATCAATGTTCCCACTTGTGGGTGTTCCCTCATGTGCTATGCTACACCTTTCTACAAAATTCTCAATGTCCCATCTTGCTTTGGGCCAATAATAATTGTGAGCCACCTTTTGAATGATGGTACCTATCTTCTCATGGTCCCCATCTGGTTTCACATGTAGGCTCCTTATTAAGTCTGCCCTATATCTTTTAGAAGTACCAGCTGTCCCTGACCTTTGGATCTAGCTCCAGTCTTCCTATACATCAACTTGTTTTTCATGTAAAAATCTCCCTTGCCTGGAGTTGTATGACAAGTTGACAATTTCCTGAAACAAGGCTTGAGTGTTTTATCCCCAGCCTGTGCCTTCCTCATCTCTTCTGGAGTGGTATCTAACATAATATCCTCCTCCTGTCTTGAGGTCGACCTGACCTGAAGGGTTGCCATATACACAGGTTTCCTTCTGCAACGGTCAGTGTCATGATTGCCCATCTGACAATTCTTACACCACCTTTTTCCTTGGTTGAAAGATTTTCTTTCATCATATTTCCTTTCATCGAATTGTGGGAATTTATTTTTATTTTCATACCGTGGCCTATCAAATTGGTGCTTACCTTTGTTTTGATCCTTAGGATCAAATTTATTAAAGTTCTGTGGTGCCCTAAAGTTATCCACTTGTTTCTTTTTATTACCTGTTACCTCTGCTTGAGCTGATTGATACCTTTCAGCAACATTTAGCAACTCACCCAGCCTCTCTGCAAATTGTTCCATGAGAAACATTCTCAGGTCTGGAGCCATGGACTCTCTTAATTGCTCTATAAGGACCATTTCCTTAAGATCTTGGGTTTTCCCCAGAGAAGTCCATTTCTCCAAGTATGTCTCTATTCATGCAGAGAACTGGTGATAGGTTTCACCTGACAGTAGTTTAGCATTCCTAAATTTTTTCCTATAAAATTCTGCATTCTTTTCATATCTTAACAAAAGAGCCTGCTTTAGCATGTCATAATTTTCCTGATCACCTCTGCTCATTTTTGCAAAAACTTCATAAGCTGCCCCACGAAGTCCTTGAGATAACTTTAAGCTCCACCTTTCTCTCTCTAACCCATACGTGGTAGCTAATAGTTCATACCTATTTAGATAGCTCTCTATATCATCGTCTTTCTCAACAAAATGATCTAAATGAAAATTCATAGCTGAGGTTGAGGCTCCCTGGCTAGCAGTGGCATCAGAGGCAAAGGGACTGGCACCATTTTCAGGAGCATGGCCCTGAAACTCAAACTCCCTTAGTCGTAACTCATGTTCCCTTTGTAATCTCTTCTCCTCCTTTTCTGCTTCCCTCTCTGCAGTCAATCTTCTTTCTTCTGCAGCTAATTTCTTCTCTTCTCTTTCTGCAGCCTGTCTTCTTTCCTCTGCTTCCAATTTCTTAGCCTCAGCCTCAATCTGCAACCTCTTAGTCTCAGCCTCAGCCTCAAATTGTAACTTCTTAATTTCCCTTTCAGCCTCTAACTTTCTTTCGGCTTCAAACCTTCTTTCTTCGCGTTCAATAAATTTGTCACATTCAGTAGTGACATAGGCAACCATAACTTGCCCATCTAATCCTAACTCTTTTGCAGTCTGAACAGCAGCAGATCGAAATTTGGCTAGGTCCGCCATTGTCTATCAGGTAAGTTTATACAATGTCTAACTAACAATTCAATCTCTAAATATATATCTAATGGACAACACAGGCACCGAGAGCTCAACCTTATTTAATTCCACCCAAGGATACCTTTTTAATTCTTATTATTCCCTGAAGTGAATTACCCCCCAATATTTTTAATAGGGAAAGATTCAAAATCCCAAGAGCGAGACCCCAATATATGTGGTAAAGTGGGATGTTATAAATATTTATAGGGGACTTAGTGTACTGACTGAGATCAGCTGTGAAGGTATATATATCTAATAAGAGTAGTGTATTATATATAACCTTACTTGCTGCCACATATATATATATCTCAGTCAGAATTATTCTGGAATAATGTGATGACTACGTTATATGTCTAGGGTATGTGTATGATGAAGTGTAAGTCAAAACAACAACAGACAGATAAACAATTTAATTTATTCCACTACACTTGACAACACTGTGACACTCACATACATAAAACACTCTACGAGGATATCTTAAAGGAGTCACTGATAACTTTTCAAATAACAATATGTATTCAGTGCTGTCATGAATAAATATGTGTCCTGATTCAAATACAAAGGAACCAGGAATCACAATCAATTTTAATTACAAGTTATATGTACAGAATTTATTAATATGAATCTTGTAGTGACATCTATTTTTAATAGTATCCTATGTGTGTTAGTTGTGTAGTAGTAATATGAGGTAATACTGGTTTTGTTTTATTCAAGCTCTGTTGGTATTTGTCATCATGACTTCAATAGTTTGTCTTTATTGGAACTAGTATTGGAGATGTTCTCAGTTCCTGATATTAAAACAATTAAATTCCCCTCTTAATTGTATTTTACACTGTCATTTTAAGATGGGGGTACATAATGTTGAGCTCAGCTGGCCACATCAGCTTATCTTGCGTGATGGCGGCAGGAAAAGACTCCTCTGCTCGATTTCTCCCCTGGGCTCTGGAGACACCTCACTGATAGCTAAATGGACCAAGGAGTATGCTGTCCGACTCTGGATTCAGCAAAGCTCTGACCAGGTGCTGCTCAATACCATCAAGACCACGGTCCCTGAAAACAAGAAGGATGTACCTTCTACTTCATAACTAATTGATACTCTAGTTCTACACTGAGCACAATACATCACGAACATTGAGTTCAGAGCGTTAGGCCAACTGTCAGCTTCATCTGAAATACTTTATACCAGTATTTCCCTCCCTAATGGTTACTACGCCTCTGCAATTCCAGCATTATTTCTGTCTAATCAATAATCTAGGTGTCAGTGTACTGTTTGGCCATTCCATGCAGTTTTACTTTCCTCCGACACCTTCTGTTCAGGCTGGAGCATTATAGGCTTTACATCATGTTCGCTACTGAACTACACATATATACAGGCATAAATTAACAATTTACATTCAATTTTCATTAAAAGATATTGAATATTTCAAGCTTACCACAATTCATAGAATAATAAACAGTTTCGTTGACTGGCAATGGATATAGCACAACTCCGATCTGCCGATGTTCCAGGCTTTATTTTATATAAAATATACACTGGTGCTCAACGTACTGCTTCTTAGTAGGATTATTACAAGATGTGGCAATGAACAGACACTCTGAATCAAGTATATTCGCAGCTCTACCCAATGAAACCACGTCCACACATCTTTTCAAAAAAGTACCCCTTCTATTCGTTTCCCATAACAACACAAGATAGTATTTATAGCCCGGCCAATCGTGTTTAGTCTTATATTTCTTGCGCTTAAATCAATTTAGAGTTAACATGGTAGGCTATTTCCGTAACGTAAATTTTTTTCAAACACGTTATAAAAAAATTTTATGAGCAGAAATGATTTCAGGCTGTCAGGCACCCCCACTATTTTATTTTGGTTATAATTTGGTAATTCCTAGACTATTTGCGTAACGTTTTACATATTCTTTGTCAGCAAGCCCTAAGGAACCCAAATATACAAATTTAAAAGAGCTAAGTGGCTGCGTTCAAAATATGCAATTTCTTCTACCTCCTGTTTCGAAGATGTGCTGTCTGGGTACTGTAATGTTTTCAAACGTAAACCCATCTAATGTCATCTTTTCTAATAAGCGTTTTTCAGGATTTTAAAACCTAACTCTGGGAAGGTTAGTGTTTTTATCACTGTCCGTCTGAAAAAAAAGTTAGTGCAGGTGGCCTTACACGCGTGATAGTAGTAATTGTGTATCGCACGACGCGTGTTGGGGTGGTATTAATAGCGAGACACGTGTTTAGTGTTGCATGCGTTCCTGATTTTCATTCGCCCCTCTCTCTTTCTATTTGAGTCCATCTGTTCGTTCGTTTTGGTAACGTAGTATAATTAATGTTAGGATTAATTTAGGTCATTACGCAGTGTGCCTCTCAATGTTTTTCTTAGAAATGCAATACCCGTTTTAATGTGTTGTGGAAACGCTTGTATTTATGCAGTGGCTTATATTTAACGTGGAAACGTTACAATTTGCAGACGAAGCATAAAACAAAGGGGATTTTGCGTACAGTCATTGTGACAGCACTGTTTCTTTTACCATTTCTCTTTCCTTTATTAAATGTATTTGTTAGGCTTTATATTTACCTGATAATTTATATATGTGGATTAGAATATTTCACGACAGTATTCATCCATATATTTATTTATTACCACTCATCTTTTCTTAGAATTTTTTCTTCTGTTTATATTTCTCGGAGTCATGTCTTTTTCTCGGGGGTGTCTTCGAAGACAAAGACAGAATAAGACTATTGCAGTGCATCTTAACCAGGGGTGCATGCATCCCCCCCCCGGGGGGTTGCGAGACCTACCTTCAGGGGGTGCTAGACATGCCAGTTATTTAAGAAGGCTTGTTCATCATTAACATTATATGATACTCAGAACTCTAATGTATTTGTACAAAATAGAACATTGACATCGTGAATTAGATACCGAACCTTAGGCCTAGTCATATTTTGTAAATAACATTTTCCTAAAACATACTTAGGCGCCGCGATAGCACAGTGGTTAGTGCACTGGCTTCCTAGCTCGGTGGTCCATGGTTTCTATCCCCAGTTGAGGTGGGACTTTTTAGACCGTGTAGCGAGATTTGGTACCTCTTGCTTTGTTTGTGAAAGGATGTGTAACGCCACACACACACACACACACACATACACACACACACAGCGCAGGGATAACACGCGACGGATCTTGCTTTGAAGTTTGAAGAAGGCGGAAAAATGTGAATTACCTTTAGCCGGAACGATATTGAAGAATGAGGAAATAGCGAATATAGGAATGGCCGACTTTAAAAGTTTGCATTAACAGGAAAGAAAATTTAAAGCTACAAGAGCAAGCCTGGTTCTAAGTTATTAATAAAACTATAATAATTCACCAAAGGAGATAGACTATGAATGATATCCAAAAGGATATTATTCAAATATAAATAGTTTTAAAAATAATTAACATTTTTCATCGTCATCACATCTGCTAAAAGTTAGCAAATAATCTTTAAAAATTTATTATACGTACATGCCTAAACGGATTTCAGTAAAACTTGGATAGAATGAAAGCTTCATATGGGGGAAATAAAAGGATACCTAGTAAGGAAGGAAGGATATAAGTGTTTAGTGAAAAAAAAGAGAAAAAACCATTAATTGGTTAGCCAATAGCAGGAAACTACTTATACTGTGGATTTAAACACATGACAATTATCTAATCTTTGGCTCATCATCTAAGCATACGACCACAGCATATAATAGCTGACAATAATTAAACATAACACCTTAAACAGGTAAGTTCCCTTTTATTAATAAACTGCACACACGGAAGCCACACACGGCTAGCAATACATATGAGATACAATGCAACAGAAATGCCAATATAACTTGCAATAGCCAACAACTCAATCTATCAGTATCATACCCACTGGTATATTCCTACCGAGTGAACATCACAATGACTTTCGCTCACCGGCTAAATCATGTACTAAGATCGGGCAAAACTAAATCACAAATGACTCAACATCACCGGCCAAAGAAAATGCCACTAGATAATACATTATCCCTTAGAATTATGCAATATAATCCAAACCGCATAAAGAAAAGGCAAGCACTAAATCTGAACAATAATGGCAAACTCATCCCAGCAAAACTCTGACAGGGAACATAAAGCGACCTGCCGGACGCTAGCCAGAACTCAACTGACTTTTTGCGCCAGAATTTGTGTCTACTTCCCTTCCGGTCAGCTGACCAAACGGGTTTTTACATTGTATCAGTGTTGTCACTCTCAGCGGGACCAACCTGATATTTCGGCGAACATATATACTGTGACAGCCAAATATATCATGGCTAGTTCTTGCCGGAAGCTTACGGCATACCAGCAAGTACATAAGTGACTTGGCATCCATAGGTGGAAGGCAAAGGTAATATCTTACCCATATATCATAACATGTGATTTATTCATTGTGGTGAAGTGGGATGTTATAAATATTTATAGGGGACTTAGTGTACTGACTGAGATCAGCTGTGAAGGTATCTATATCTAATAAGAGTAGTGTATTATAGATAACCTTACTTGCTGCCACATATATGTATACCTCAGTCAGAATTATTCTGGAATAGTGTGATGACTACGTTATATGTCTAAAATTCCCCTCTTAATTGTATTTTACATTGTCATTTTAAGATAGGGGTACATAATGTTGAGCTCAGCTGGCCACATCAGCTTATCTTGCGTGATGGCGGCAGGAAAAGACTCCTCTGCTCGATTTCTCCCCTGGGCTCTGGAGACACCTCACTGATAGCTAAATGGACCAAGGAGTATGCTGTCCGACTCTGGATTCAGCAAAGCTCTGACCAGGTGCTGCTCAATAACGTTAAGACCACAGTCCCTGAAAACAAGAAGGATGTACCTTCTACTTCATAACTAATTGATACTCTAGTTCTACACTGAGCATAATACATCACAAACATTGAGTTCAGAGCGTTAGGCCAACTGTCAGCTTCATCTGAAATACTTTATACCAGTATTTCCCTCCCTAATGGTTACTACGCCTCTGCAATTCCAGCATTATTTCTGTCTAATCAATAATCTAGGTGTCAGTGTACTGTTTGGCCATTCCATGCAGTTTTACTTTCCTCCGACACCTTCTGTTCAGGTTGGAGCATTATAGGCTTTACATCATGTTTGCTACTGAACTACACATATATACAGGCATAAATTAACAATTCACATTCAATTTTCATTAAAAGATACTGAATGTTTCAAGCTTACCACAATTTATGGAAATAAACACAGATACGTTGACTAGCAATGAATTCTGGAACAAATACTGGCACAAATTCCCATCTGCTTATGTTCCAGGCTTTTATTTAGCAAAAATATGAGCTGGCTTCAACGCACTGTTGCTTTATCAAGCTTATTTGAACTAGTGGTCTCGAACTAACGCTCCTAAGTGATTATATCAGCGAGTCTGGCCAATGGAGCCACGTTTCGACAAGTGTTTGAAAAAATTTTACCTTCCTACGTCTCCCCTAACAACCAAGGATAGCATTTATAGTCCGACTAATCGTGTGTAGCCTTACATATCATTCCAGCCAATCAGTTCAAATGTAACTTGTGGCCCATTTCCCGTACAATGGTGGTTTAAAAAATCTACCACTGAGCGATTCTGATTTTGGGTGTTGTCTGACAGCACCATCATTTTATTTTGGCTATAACTTGTTAATTCCTGGACTATTTGCATAACACTTAACATATTCTTTGTCATCAAGCCCTAAGGAACCCAAATATACAAAATTAAAAGAGCTAAGTGGCTGCGTTCAAAATATGCAATTTCTTCTACCTCCTGTTTCGAAGATGTGCTGTCTGGGTACTGTAATGTTTTCAAACGTAAACCCATCTAATGTTATCTTTTCTAATAAGCGTTTTTCCGGATTTTAAAACCTAACTCTGGGAAGGTTAGTGTTTTTATCACTGTCCGTCCGAAAAAGTTAGTGCATGTGGCCTTACACGCGTGATGGCAGCAATTGTGTATCGCGCGACGCGTGTTGGGGGTGGCATTAATAGCGAGACACGTGTTTCGTGTTGCATGCGTTCCTGATTTTATTCGCCCCTCTCTCTTTCTATTTGAGTCCATCTCTTCGTTCGTTTTGGTAACGTAGTATAATTAATGTTAGGATTAATTTAGGTCATTACGCAGTGTGCCTCTCAATGTTTTTCTTAGAAATGCAATACCCGTTTTAATGTGTTGTGGAAACGCTTGTATTTATGCAGTGGCTTATATTTAACGTGGAAACGTTACAATTTGCAGACGAAGCATAAAACAAAGGGGATTTCGAGTACTGTCATTGTGACAGCACTGTTATTTTACCATTGCTCTTTTCTTTATTAGAATTTATTTGTTAGGCTTTATATTTACCTGATAATTTATATATGTGGATTAGAATATTTCACGACACCTCCCCTCTTAAAACAGACATCCCATGTCAGTCCTTTATTCTATATACACATAGATAAATGTAAGTCAACTTGACTTTACTCTGCTGTGGTGCTATCATGGTTTTATGTAGTTGGGTCCATTCAGAGTAGGCACTACTCATGAAATCTGCCTCAGACTTCTACAACCAATAATATATTTCGGTTATGTTACTGAACAGCCGCAAGTGTGAGTGCTTGTCTTAATGCGCTTCGCAACCCGTATTCACCATTTCTCTTCTCTGAGTCTGCGCAATGACATGTCCAGAGAACATTATATTTCCCTCAAAATGTACGTTATGAGGAGATAACATATACCTGGTGATAGCAGAGTTTTCGTAGTGGATCCCATAATCTTCTTATTATCCTGTATGAAACATTCGGAATATCCTCAATCAAAGAGGCAACTCAGGGATTCATTACGTTCCTCCGAAATGTTTACATCCAACAATTTTCTCATCATTCTAGAGAAGACACTAGGCGCATTCTTCAATCCAAATGGCAATCTATTAAACTCATAGTGTCCTTCTGATGTACTAAAAGCTAGGTATGGTCTAACCTCAGGCTTTACTGGAATCTGATAGTATCCTTTACTCAGATCCACTTTGGAGAAATATTTAGCTTTATTTAGTCTGGCAAACAGCTGATTTGTATCCGGCAATGGATCCACCTGTCCTTCTGTAATAGCATTCAGTCTCCTGTAATCTATACAGAGTCTATGTTCTCCAGAGGGCTTCCTTAAGAGTACAACACCGGAACTATACGAAGATTCACTGTGCGAAATAATTCCTTCCTTCAACAGATAGTCTATCTCTTCCTTCAAAGCTTTCTCCTTAGCAAACGGAATCGAATATGGTTTCATACAGACAGGTGTGGGGTCTATCAGTTTCATATCATATTCCAATAGGTTTGTATGCCCTGGTCGGTCTGTTAACACCTCTGCATGATTATTTAGAACCTGTTGCACTCTCTCTTTCTGAGTTTTCGTTAAACTTGTACTGATTTTCACCTGTGCCGCTGTCTCACAGGGGTGTAATGGATACTCAAATGATGAAAGTGGTTCCTTTTTCATCTCCATGGCGATGGACAAGGTCAACAAGTGTGTCTCCTCCTGATGTTCTCTTTCCAAATATTTCTTCAGGAGATTCACATGATAGATTTTTTCTTTCCCCTTCTTATCTATCTTATAATTTGTTCTAGATACCTTCTCTAAAACTGTATATGGACCCTGCCATCCAATTTGTAACTTATTCTGACTCCCGGGCAAAAGAAGCAGTACTTTCTCTCCCACAGCCAAATCTCTGTCTTTCGCCTTCCTGTTATAATAGGCAGCATGTTTCTTCCTGGCTTGTTTCAAATTTTCATTGGCAAGTTTCCAGCCAGTTTTTAAACGAGTGGTCAGCTCATTCACATATTGGTATGAAGATGTAATGTTTTCCTCTGCCTTTTCATCAGTCCACGTTCTTAACAAAGCTACATATGGACCTTTAATTGTGTGGACCTATTTGTCCATGCACCGGTATGGTCTCTTCCACTCGAAGCTCTATAGTGATGATTTTTCTTCCCAGAATTATCATTCATAAAACGACCGCTACCAATTTTTCTTTTGGGGCTTTCTCCCCACTTAAAATTCTTGATGAGAGATTTCCTCTCTACATCCTCTTCCTCCAGTTTGTTTAAGTCCGATTGAGGGATTGTCGGCTTATCCTGGGGTAAGACATCCTTTTGCACTCTCCGCATAGTGGCCATTGTAAAACAGTTAAGTGAAGCTTGTCCGTGAAAAGGGGCTTCCCATTCCATTTGGTCCATCTTTTCAAATTTATATCTCTTTTTATTATCAGGCCTAATTTTGCCCCGGGGCGTGTCCAGGTCCTGATCAATGTTCCCACTTGTGGGTGTTCCCTCATGTGCTATGCTACACCTTTCTACAAAATTCTCAATGTCCCATCTTGCTTTGGGCCAATAATAATTGTGAGCCACCTTTTGAATGATGGTACCTATCTTCTCATGGTCCCCATCTGGTTTCACATGTAGGCTCCTTATTAAGTCTGCCCTATATCTTTTAGGAAGTACCAGCTGTCCCTGACCTTTGGATCTAGCTCCAGTCTTCCTATACATCAACTTGTTTTTCATGTAAAAATCTCCCTTGCCTGGAGTTGTATGACAAGTTGACAATTTTCTGAAACAAGGCTTGAGTGTTTTATCCCCAGCCTGTGCCTTCCTCATCTCTTCTGGAGTGGTATCCAACATAATATCCTCCTCCTGTCTTGAGGTCGACCTGACCTGAAGGGTTGCCATATACACAGGTTTCCTTCTACAACGGTCAGTGTCATGATTGTCCATCTGACAATTCTTACACCACCTTTTTCCTTGGTTGAAAGATTTTCTTTCATCATATTTCCTTTCCTCGAATTGTGGGAATTTATTTTTATTTTCATATTGGCTATAAATTCTGCATTAAACTTTTTCCATAGTTAACAAAAGAGTCATTGACCTAATTTTTTAAGCATATTTCATAATTCATCATTGACTCACCTTTATCTGCATCATTTTTGCAAAATCTTCATAATATCCTGCCCTGAAGTTAGTGAGATAACTGTTAAGCTTTTCCTTTCACTCTCTAACCCATTTTGTGGTAAAAAACTTGCATTTCCAGACTGGCCCCCACGAAAGTTTTGAGATAGCTCTTTAAGCTTCCATCGTCTTTCTCTCCAAATTTTGCAACACTCTCAAAAATTCCTAGCATATAGTTCTGCAACCTTTAGTTTTTGATAGCTCTCTATTGGCATCAGAGGCCTTTCCCTCTTAGTTTCTTTTAATGATTTTAGCTTGAATGGATATTTTCTCTGAAAATTACAAAACTCCAAGGATTCTCTATCCGTGGCATCACCAGCAGGTCTCATTTAATCTGTTCCATTTAGAGCATAAAGTTTTAGAGTGAGGAGCCATGGATTCCTATTTCTGCATAAGGAGCTTTCCCTTTAGTATATCAGGTTAGAGCCTGCTTTAGCAACTAATTTTCCTTCACCTCTGCTTATTTTTGCAAAAACTAATCTTTTATCTTCTTACTTTCCCTAACTTCTGCACTCCAGCCTTAATTTCTTCTCTTAAATTCTTCTTAAGCTAATAGCCTTCATACCCTATTGCAGGCTAATTCTTTCTTCACGTTTTCTGAGGCATGCAAATGATCTTCTTGCTCTTTTCTGATAGCTGAGGCAGTGAATCTTCTTGTAAGCTTGCTCTCATCTGCAGTCAATCAGGTCTTTGCTACTTTCTTTCTGCATGGATCCTGAATTTCTTAGCCTCTCCTCAAGTCTCAACCTCTGTTTCCCCTTTTAGTAATTTTTTATCAGCCTGCATCCCTACAAATTGTTATAATTCTTATCTAATTTCCATAATGTTCCTTTCCCTTTCTGCCCTTAACTTTAATTTCGGCTTTCCTTTTTCTGCCTTAGTCTATTTCTTCTGCTTCAATAAATTTGTCACTAATTGGACAGGTTGTGGACATAGGCTTTCTGCAGCCAATCTAAACTTGCCCTTTGTCTGCAGCTCTTGCCTCTTTTCTGCAGCTAATCTTTTGTCTTCTCTTTCTGCTCTTTTCAGCCTCAATCTGCAGACTCTTGAAATTTTCTTTTTCAGCAGATCGAAATTTGGCTTCAAACCTCCGCCATTCAGCGTTCAATAAATTTGTGTACATTCTATTTGCTACATAGGCAACCATTGTCTAACCCCATCTAATCCTAATTCTTTTGCAAGTCCTGAACAGCAGCAGATCGAAATTTGGCCATATATATATTGACTATCAGGTACAACATACAGGCACCAACATTCTCAACCTATTTAAAATATATATCTAATGGACAACACAGGCACCGTGAGCTCAACCTTATTTAATTCCACCCAAGGATACCTTTTAATTCTTATATTCCCTGAAGTGAATTACCCCCACTATTTTTAATAGGGAAAGATTCAAAATCCCAAGAGCGAGACCCCAATATATGTGGTGAATTGGGATGTTATAAATATTTATAGGGGACTTAGTATACTGACTGAGATCAGCTGTGAAGGTATCTATATCTAATAAGAGTAGTGTATTATAGATAACCTTACTTGCTGCCACATATATGTATATCTCAGTCAGAATTATTCTGGAATAGTGTGATGACTACGTTATATGTCTAGGGTATGTGTATGATGAAGTGTAAGTCATAACAACAACAGACAGATAAACAATTTAATTTATTCCACTACACTTGACAACACTGTGACACTCACATACATAAAACACTCTACAAGGATATCTTAAAGGAGTCACTGATAACTTTTCAAATAACAATATGTATTCATTGCTGTCATGAATGAATATGTGTCCTGATTCAAATACAAAGGAACCAGGAATCACAATCAATTTTAATTACAAGTTATATGTACAGAATTTATCAATATGAATCTTGTAGTGACATGTATTATTAAAAGTATCCTATGTGTGTCAGTTGTGTAGTAGTAATATGAGGTAATACTGGTTTTGTTTTGTTCAAGCTCTGTTGGTATTTGTCATCATGACTTCAATAGTTTGTCTTTATTGGAACTAGTATTGGAGATGTTCTCAGTTCCTGATATTAAAACAATTAAATTCCCCTCTTAATTGTATTTTACACTGTCATTTTAAGATGGGGGTACATAATGTTGAGCTCAGCTGGCCACATCAGCTTATCTTGCGTGATGGCGGCAGGAAAAGACTCCTCTGCTCGATTTCTCCCCTGGGCTCTGGAGACACCTCACTGATAGCTAAATGGACCAAGGAGTATGCTGTCCGACTCTGGATTCAGCAAAGCTCTGACCAGGTGCTGCTCAATAACGTTAAGACCACAGTCCCTGAAAACAAGAAGGATGTACCTTCTACTTCATAACTAATTGATACTCTAGTTCTACACTGAGCACAATACATCACAAACATTGAGTTCAGAGCGTTAGGCCAACTGTCAGCTTCATCTGAAATACTTTATACCAGTATTAACCTCCTTAATGGTTACTACGCCTCTGCAATTCCAGCATTATTTCTGTCTAATCAATAATCTAGGTGTCAGTGTACTGTTTGGCCATTCCATGCAGTTTTACTTTCCTCCGACACCTTCTGTTCATGCTGGAGCATTATAGGCTTTACATCATGTTTGCTACTGAACTACACATATATACAGGCATAAATTAACAATTCACATTCAATTTTCATTAAAAGATACTGAATGTTTCAAGCTTACCACAATTTATGGAAATAAACACAGATACGTTGACTAGCAATGAATTCTGGCACAAATACTGGCACAAATTCCCATCTGCTTATGTTCCAGGCTTTTATTTAGCAAAAATATGAGCTGGCTTCAACGCACTGTTGCTTTATCAAGCTTATTTGAACTAGTGGTCTCGAACTAACGCTCCTAAGTGATTATATCAGCGAGTCTGGCCAATGGAGCCACGTTTCGACAAGTGTTTGAAAAAATTTTACCTTCCTACGTCTCCCCTAACAACCAAGGATAGCATTTATAGTCCGACTAATCGTGTGTAGCCTTACATATCATTCCAGCCAATCAGTTCAAATGTAACTTGTGGCCCATTTCCCGTACAATGGTGGTTTAAAAAATCTCTACCACTGAGCGATTCTGATTTTGGGTGTTGTCTGACAGCACCATCATTTTATTTTGGCTATAACTTGTTAATTCCTAGACTATTTGCATAACACTTAACATATTCTTTGTCATCAAGCCCTAAGGAACCCAAATATACAAAATTAAAAGAGCTAAGTGGCTGCGTTCAAAATATGCAATTTCTTCTACCTCCTGTTTCGAAGATGTGCTGTCTGGGTACTGTAATGTTTTCAAACGTAAACCCATCTAATGTTATCTTTTCTAATAAGCGTTTTTCCGGATATTAAAACCTAACTCTGGGAAGGTTAGTGTTTTTATCACTGTCCGTCCGAAAAAGTTAGTGCATGTGGCCTTACACGCGTGATGGCAGCAATTGTGTATCGCGCGACGCGTGTTGGGGGTGGCATTAATAGCGAGACACGTGTTTCGTTTTGCATGCGTTCCTGATTTTATTCGCCCCTCTCTCTTTCTATTTGAGTCCATCTCTTCGTTCGTTTTGGTAACGTAGTATAATTAATGTTAGGATTAATTTAGGTCATTACGCAGTGTGCCTCTCAATGTTTTTCTTAGAAATGCAATACCCGTTTTAATGTGTTGTGGAAACGCTTGTATTTATGCAGTGGCTTATATTTAACGTGGAAACGTTACAATTTGCAGACGAAGCATAAAACAAAGGGGATTTCGAGTACTGTCATTGTGACAGCACTGTTATTTTACCATTGCTCTTTTCTTTATTAGAATTTATTTGTTAGGCTTTATATTTACCTGATAATTTATATATGTGGATTAGAATATTTCACGACATTCATGTATTTTGTTAATTCTGCACAGTGGACAGTATCTTATCATGCTATCTCTGTAACATACTACCATGAATCATTCATTTATATACAAACACTGAAGACATGGTCGCCTCATGAAGAGCAGTGGGTGGTGAGATTGTTGGAACACCATGGCCACCTATTACCTTTCGTTCCAGGTTTTATGATCGAGTTTTATAATCATTCCTGATCAAGCTCATGTTCGAGTTTAAACTAAAGACTTGAGGACCGTTGATCCTGCTAACTGAAGCCTAGAGGTCAACCAATCGTCAACACCTTAGTCCCCCGTAGATATAGGGCAGGCTGAAGAACAGTCTATTGATTCAAGTGTGTCTCAGGAACCTCGAACAAATACCAGATGAGTTTATGTGTATTCAATCCAACAAATCCTGTGAGCAGTTTCTAAAACGACTGTCGATGATGATAACAGCTAGGGACTAGATAGCAAGATATATATAAAAAATGTACTGTGACAGACTGTTCTAATTTCATTAGTAGATTCATCCAAGATTTTTTACTATTATTTATTTTAATTTGTAACTATAAATAATCATACATTTTACCATCTTCCAACACCTATTTCTCATTACAAGAATATATAGATGTACATAATAAATTATGAAATTGTACTCATTTGACTTGGTAAATTTTTAACTGTTTAATTTTGAGTTACTTTTTCTAATTTAATTATATTATCACATAGGGTTACTATAGCGAAAGTGGCACCGTATACTTCTGAAGCCTAAATCTATTGTCCAGCTTAGAGTATTCACAGCTGTAAGTCACTTGTGATACCAGTGTACTTCTCGGGCACTGGAACTTCATACTTTCTGGAGAGAGATTCTACTTCTTATCTACCACTATCATCACACTAGGAAAACCGTTCGCTACAGACCGCAGACGGCTCCGAGGTCAACCCAGCCTCATGAATTGGGTACCATAACAACTCTGGGAAGGTTAAGGCTGCCGGCGTGATGCTGACCCCATCACCCCTAGTGTGCCGATGATCAAGAAAATGCGGGCCTAACACTGTATTCCCAATATGCCCAATGGACGTGTAACGGGATCCTTTACCTATTTACCTTTAAAACATACTTGTATATTGCTCAGACATATTGTACAATTCGACTAATTAATGTGCCCTTGCTGAGTTGTTTCCATAGCAGTTTATCGTACTTAATAACTCCACCAGGCCAAAGCACAATCTCGTTTTAGTCGCATTGTACAATACGCCTGAGGCAGTAGTAGACCAGTAATCCTATTTTTTCTTTGTTTCCTCAGATACCTTTGTGAAACGGCACGTGGCTCCATTCTTCGCATGGAACTAAAAATGGTTGATGATGACGACAACGACGATGATGATAATGATGATGATTTATGATGATTATTATTATGATAATGATGACGATATTTTATTAATTTCGCCGCTTCTTTGATGCCCACGTGGAGTCTACTCCAGTGTTTTTAATTATAATTATCGTTTATTTATGTTTGGTGCGTAATACGTTGAACTGTCCGCTTTTGTCTGCTTCGTTTGATCTCACTATTGATATAATTTATTCCTTTCTATTCTCGGATTTCTGACTATCTTAACATGAATTCCCATGTATACCTAAATTTCCGAATGTCTTACCGTGAATTCGCTTGTATTCTTAGATTTCTGAATATCTTACAGTGACTTCCCGTGTATTCTTAAATTTCTGAATATCTTACAGTGACTTCCCGTGTATTCTTAAATTTCTGAATATCTAACCTTGAATTCCCGTTTATTGTTAGATTTCTGAATAGCTTACCGGGAATTCCCGTTTATTCTTTGATTTCTGAATATCTTACCATGAATTCCCGTGTGTTCTTAGATTTATGGATATCTAACCGTGAATTCTTTACTTTCTTTATGTGGGAAAAGTGTTCCTCCAATGACCAGGTTGTTAATACTACAGAAACTTATTAATTTATCCCCATTTTCGTTTGCTGTTCCGCTGCCGCATTTCCCCATTACTCTTTCATTATATGTATTGTGTGTATCAGCTTTCGCATTGAGGTCTCCCATTACTATAATATTACTATAATAAGATCATATCTAGGTGTGTCTTCCATTTCTTTCAGCAGTTGTTGATATAATTCATCCTTGACCTCTTCATTGCTGTCATTCGTTGGTGCGTAGCATTGTATTATTGTAGTATTGGTGAATCTACCTCTCAATCTTAATCTTATCAGTCTGTTGTTGATGGGTTTCCATTCCAGTAATGTCCTTTCTATTCCTTTCTGTAGAATAATGGCTACACCTTCATTGTGCTGTCCTTCCTCTCTTCCAGAGTAAAGTACTGTTTCTCCTGTTGCTTTTTTAACTTTTCCTGCCCCTGTCCATCAGCTCTCGCTTATCCCTAGAATGTGTAACCTATAGTTTCTCATTTCTGCCGTGACCTGTTTTAGTTTACCCGTCTCATTCATTGTCCTGACATTCCAAAATCCTATTCTTGTATCATGTTTTGCGGTCAGGACGTCCGATTACATGACAGTGACTTCCTTTCGGCTTTCATTACTGACAGTCATGCGAGCCTCAGACTCCGGATGTCCGTTCCGCAGCAAAGTTTGTTTATTCGTTGTTGTTTCCGTAACTTTAATTTTTTTTTTTTACATAGACGCTGGAGCTGGGTTGGCCATGTCCTCAGGAGAGACCCCGATGACATCACAAGAACAGCTATGCTTTGGACCCCTGAAGGAAAACGAAAGAGAGGCCGACCAAAAACAACCTGGCGGAGGACTGTGGAGGCTGAGATGCAAAGAATTAACCAGATTTGGAGCATTGTACGAAGGATGGCCGCCGACCGAGCAAAGTGGAATCAATTTGTTGTTGCCCTACAAGACGCTACTAGGCGTGATGGCCACTGACTGCTTTGACGGTCGGCGGCTAAGGATCAAAGGAGAAGAACCGTGTATTCTTAGATTTCTGGATATCTGTCGTAATTTTTTATAAGACAGGTCTGAGATATTTACGGTCCCGTCCGAGCAGAGGTGATAGTGGTAGCTATGTGAGAATAAGGTGTAAGAAATAGGTTTCTGTTTCACGAGGGTGGGTGACAGTGTAAGAGAGAACGAACAGTCTTGGATTGAGTAATTGCTCCAATCCAGCCTATCTTACGACAATATTTAAATTAGACGCACTCTCTCTTCTTGTACAAAGTACAAGTTACACCACACTCACGTACACACAATTTTGTGACAGAAATACGTACAGATGTAAACACAAAACTATGGATAACATATATATATATATGGGCAGGGCAGGGGTTTGACCAACACTATAGCTTAAGGTTTAGTATCTTTATTTTCACTAGAAATATCACAACATCAAGAAAAGCATTTACATCAATGAATTTTAGTTTACAGATAAAAAATGAAATAAAATCTAATAGGGCCTCCCTCTTATAAAGGAAAACAAGAAAAATCCCAACAGAGGTAGTTAACCCAAAAGAGATCAAACATTAACAGTGAGAGTGGGAATAGTCGGGACGGGTAAAGAATAAGTCCTTAATTTAACCTATCCCGTGGACACTCAGATTAGTGAGAAATACCTAAAGAAGATTGGTATGTTAGTAGTAACATAAGAAATAAGTATCTTTCTATCCGTTCGCTCACAACAAACAAACAGTGGCCACTTTCAGATTTGCTTACCAAATGTTGACGCAGCATACATTCCAAGGAATAAATCACTAACAGGTATTTAATACTGTTCAGTCATATTTCGTTGTCAATTGCAGCCCCAGACTATCCGGTTTTGCTGACTGCTATTTCTCGGGAGTCGCTGTAATTGATGTGTTAGTATTTTTCCTGGATATTACTCCTTTCACTGCAGGTATTGGCTTTGGATAACTGCTTCTGTTTTGGTGGCACCGTCGCTGGAGTTAATAGAGAGATATATTTTCAGTGTGGTCTAGCCTCAGTTGGCTGTGACGCTCTCTGACTTGATGAAATGTTCAAACAAGAAACGAATGTTATTTCTCGGCTGTTCTCTGAGGGAAATAGCCGAGTATGACTAGTGAGTTCTCTCAAGGATAATCCCGTGATAATAAAATTTACTGTCAGATATTTTTGTAAATGGTGATGTATATTCTGCCACAGCAGGCCAGCAATATCAGTATATATATATATATATATATATATATATATATATATACATATATATATATATATATATATATATATATATATATATATATATATATATATATATATCTTCTGGTATATAGTTCTAGTCCAGTTACACGTTAAATTTTCTAGTTATTGTTCTGGTTTTTGACGACTCTCAGGGATGGAGAAGGTGGGCCGCCCAGGGTCACAACAACAGATTTTTCAAACAATGTCTGTATGTTTAAGAACATAGGACCTTAATACTGTAAAACCGCTCGTTCGCAAGGGTATGACCAGCCTAGGAAAATAGATAAACATGTAGTCATAATAGAAATCATATTCTAACACCCTACGCGTTTAGGTAAGACCTGTAAATCACTCCGGTATTTAATTATATATATTTAAAAACACACGAGTGTCTGGTTTATCTTAACGGTTTTAACACGAGATAAGGACACTAGTCGTTTAATAATTAAACATGATGTATTAGGAATGATTATACTTCGTCGTTTATCAAAGACCTAGCGTCTTATTAATTAATTAAACATCTATTTCCTGGGGAATAGCTAGTAATTAAATTTACATTTACAGCTGGAGAAATTAGCTATATTTTTATTTAATGTTTCGATTAACACAAAAATCCCAGTGAAATATAATTAAACTTTAACACGTTAAAACACATAAATGCTAATATACTATTATTTACCGCCAGTCAGGAAACTGAAATAATCTCCACGTATTATAGGAAATCCAAATGAAAATAAGACTCTAAAATGCGAGCTAGACCATTCAAGAAATCCTGTAGCAACTGATAACAGAGTTTGATGAGCATGACTATATATTTCGAAATGCCGTATTTTACCTCCTATATGCGGATATTCGCACCTAGGGCAGATTCTGCGGTCAATTCCTGAATGATAGCTTTTTTTCACACTGTTGCCGACATGATGGCCGCTTCAGCGGAGATTTCTTTCCCGATACAGGGTTCTCCGTCCGTTCTGTTACCTGGTGTTAATCAGCAACAAAGGTTTTTCAGATCTCGGCGAAATGCCGGACGTGAAGTAATATGACAGCCGGCAGGTGCCCCTGACCCGCCCTCTTTTGAAGGAATGACAGTTTTGAATATAAATATCTGCGTTAGATAGCGTGTGAAAAGAAGACAGGTAGGCGTGGCTAACTGAAAGTGATGCGGATAGCGGGAGAGGCATGGCTTACACGTACTTAACTTGCATGTTAATTAGGAAGCGAGGGAAACCCACGTGGAATCGAGTTGTTTGACAAGAGAGAAAAGGGTGACTTGATTAAAGCAACTGATCGAGATGCTCGATTTTCATACTCGTCACAATATCTAACCATTAATTCCCATGTATTCTTTGATTTCTGGATATCTAACCATGAAGTCCCGTGTATTCTTAGATTTATGGATATCTAACCGTGAAGTCCCGTGTATTCTTAGATTTCTGGATATCTAACCATTATTTCTTAGAATACTGGTATCTCTTATTGGTAACCTCTTTAAAAAAGCATGAGGGTGCAGTAATCCTATTATTTGTGTGCCTCTGAAAACAGACCCCGGAAACATCACGGGACAGTTCGAAATAACAATGAATCTACTAATTGTTCTCAGCTTACATTAGTAGCCAACTTCAGTCATAACTGACTATAGGAATGCAATCCTAAGGTGGGAGTCATCAGCTGGGTTTTTTTTTTTTTCTGGTGTTTCTTTTGGTGTATTTTCTTCTGCTTTGTGTGAGATTTTCTTTTCGCCAATCTGAGGTGGCGCCGTAGAGAGCATTAGTACTTGGTGCCATCGGCAGCTTCACACTCCAAGGTTGTTGGATTTATGCCCAGTACCTTCATGTCTCTTTTGCACACGTCTTTGAAACTTAGCTGTAATCGCCCGGCTGTTCTTTTGCCAAATGTCAGTTGTCCGTAGAAAATATCTTTGGGGATGCGCCCATCTTCCGTGCGGCGGACATGGCCAAGCTAGCGTAGTCTGCGCTGCCTAAGTAGCGTATATACGCTTTGAAGACCAGCATGTGACATCGCCTCGACATTTGTCACATTTTCCTTCCGCCAAATACCGAGGATGACAGCTTACATATCAGGTAACTATTTCTACAAAATAATGTTTTTCAGTTATTCTTACTGTCCGAATACAGTCACCAAACGTCCATCATGCAAATTATCTTTTTAAAAAACCTATTGAGACAAACTTTTTTCTTCTGTTCATTGCGACACAACATATTTTCCTGTCAGCTGTCACTACTGTTTGTGTGTCCTTGTGTGGGTTCTTTCGTGACCTTTGAGACAACACCTTTTCTTAGTAATATCAGATGACACTGTTATTTGTATGTTTATGTGAGTGCGTGCGCTTGTGTGTGTTCTTCCCTGACCTTTAAAACACACCATTTAATCCTCTGCTCTCATCTCCATATCTTTCATTTTCTCTCCGTCTCCGTCCTCCGTTTTTAGATCACCTTGCTTTGGTTTTAATTTCATGTTCGAGTAATTTGTTTGTGGGATTTTCTCCAGGGATTTTCAATGCGTTTAGGGATATTAAAAGGATATCAGATTTACACCGTATTCATGGGCAGATCAAATTGGAAGAGGTTCGCAAATGAGTTGTAGCGTTTGCAAAACAGTTTTTTGATTAAACAGAAACACTGAAGCTGTCAGTGCAATGATGTGTTGAAACGGAGAGGAGATCTAAGATAACTGCTGATGTGAGGTGGTGAGGTCACGTGAGAACTCAAAAATATGCATATAATTCAAATGCGCGAAATAACCTGCTGAACAAGTAAACGAAACAAAAGTGATTTTAAACGTGAGTAGGAAATGCATCATCCACTTTTTTCAATTAACATCCCTAGTGGCGTAGGAGATCATGTCTCTCCACAGATTCATGTCTCTAGCACTGTTTATCTGTTATGTTGTTTAGTTCTTTCCATGCCATGATGTCAAACTGACCAGTACATTCTAACTTTGTCGTCCCCTATCTTTTTACCTCCTTGTCACGGGTTGCCTGCCCTTGCTCTGCAGTGATGGTCCAACAATGGCCAAAATCTAGAGTATCTAATGTGCGTCTTCAAAGGTTTCTACCTTCGCACAAGATTACTCTTGGCAGAGATGCAGATAGAAGGATGATGTTGCTTCTACCTTGAGGGAGTTTCCACAAGATATTTCAGGTCAAGAACAATACTGAATGTATCTTAGCAATGTTAACTTGCATCTGCCCGTCGACTTTTGTGAAGAGGTATTATATAATTTAATTTAGCTCGTACAAGCCACCAACTGAATTAACAGTAAAAGTCTTCTTATTAGCTCGATATATATTAAAGATACTGATTCTTGCGTGTGCATTTCTCTCTGTAATAACCGAATCTACTAGGGCTTTATAAAATAACATGTAACAAATTTAATGATCAATTATTGTTACAGAAGTAAAATGAATATGGGTGATAGATGTGCTGTAGAATAAAGCTTGTCCTCATTGAGGTTAAGGTGATAATTGATTATGGTTACAGAGTTCTTAGAATGCTGGCCTTCTACAAGTATGACTTGCCAGATCTCTGATTGCGGCTGCTGTTGTTTTCGTCAATCCGTTTTCTGTGACGGGGGCACGTCCCGAGCGATGGTTGCAGGGGGTAACTCTCCTGGTGTCATTGCTAGTATCTCCACAGGCCCGTCGAACGTAGCCGTCTAGTGTCAACAACAAGCGTCTGAATCCCAGATTCGTAGCGTTGAATCGTACACAAGTGGTCTTGCAGACACGTACCACAATCAGATCTAACATCCTCGTACCACAATCAGATCGTGTAGCCTCGTAACACAATCAGATCTTTTAGCCTCGTACCACAATCACAATTTGTGAAATACAATCTCCGGGCACAGTTTTAGAATAGACACACGGCAAATTGTTTACATGCTTCGAACACTTGGTCTGGAGTAATTTTAAAATCCCTCTTATGACGGGTGCTCCGATTCCTAGGTCTCCAGTCTTTGTATGTAGAAGGTCGGGTTTTCTTCTTGAGTTTTGAAGATGCCCAAATACTCTATCTGGTCCTTTCGTATGGAATTTAACTCCTATTCTCTTCTGGCTCTCTCTCTCTCTCTCTCTCTCTTGGGAGCTGCTACTTTGACGTTTAGCAATGCAGTCTGTTTCTTCCTCTGAATTTGCTAGGTTATATTTCATTTTTCCTCCAAGCCTCCACGTGTCGTTTTCCGACAGTACTTCCAATCGGAACGAATGTCTATTTCCTGCTCTCAATTGATCCAATCCCTGAGCTAGAAAGTAGTGGGTAGGGGTTATAAATATTACCTTCGCCCCCATAATGTAAGATATTATAAGAATATCAGGTCACACAATGAAACATAACCATAAATGGCTATGTTCTTTCCGTTTACTCTTATACACACTGGCGAACCCATCTGCAAACTTATCCCTCAAATCTTGCCATCGCTAATCTATGTCCCCATACTGGCTTTAATCTATAATTATCATTACCAAAATCTGGACGGAAACGCTTACGTAATTCTCACCCGCCCTGATTTCAGTCACCATACAGATAAATTGGTGACATATCACTGACCACAGACTTTTTTTCCGACAAACAATCTGTTCTTCTTTTGAAGTCTGACTCAGTATTGTCGCGATAAACATTCACCACCGCATGTGTTTAATCTCTACGTCTGGATAGGGCGGAAATAGTGATGTAAAAAGGCCACAATCATTTTCACGTTGACCGTATGAAGTCAAATCTGGTTCAACAACTTAAGCGATTACAATTAATCCTTAATGATGGTCAATTAGCCGTGACATAACACTTTTGCAATATGAACAGAGGTCAACTGATGATTTAGACGTGGCGAGGCACAGGTTTATGTGCGTAAAATGAAGAAATAAATGGAGAAAGAGAAGAGAAATAAAAGGCATCAACCAAAATATCGTCGCACCCTTCAGTCTTTACTATTGTCACGGTATACTCCAGCTTGCGTCTTCTCATAACGTGCCCGAAGAAAGTGAACTGCGTCTATCTAATGTGAGTAATAAGCTTCCTTAGAGCACTGGCCTGAAGAGCGAGCTGGGATAGTTGTGGGGAGATAGTCGCCCAATTCAGTCATAACTGACTATGAGAATGCGCCCCTGAAGTGATAGTCCTCAACTGATTATTTTTTTGCCTGGTGTTCCTTTCGGTGTGTTCTTTTCTCTTCTGCTTGTGAGAGCTTCTTTTTGCCCAATCTAAGATGGTGTCTTAGGGAGCATCGCCACTTTGTTAGATCGGCAGCTTCATCCTCCCAGGTTCCGAGATTTATATCCAGTGCCCTCATGTCTCTCTTGCACACATCTTTGAACCTCAGCTGCGGTCGCCCGGCTGTACTCTAGCCATCTGCCAGTTGTCCGTAGAAGATATCTTTAGGGATGCCACAATCATCCGGGCGGCAGATATGGCGAAGCCAGCGTAGTCTGCGCTGTCTCAGCAGTGTATACATGCTTTGAATGCTAGCAGTGACAACAACTCGACATTTGTCACTTCGTCCTTCCACGAAATACCAAGACATTGTAGATGGAAGGTATTGAGCCTTCTTTCTTGCTTAGCATAGGTTGTCCATGAATCTCTGCCATTTAGAAGCGTGCTAGAGACACATGCATTGCATACCGCAGCTTTGGTCTTCATTGTGAGTTTAAAGTTTACCCAAACGCACGTTGCAAAGGTTGTCACAGCCGGGAGTTTTATTGAGGTTAAGCTCTCACTGCAGATAAATGCTTCTATGATTAGCGCCTCAAATAGCCTCTGACAACAAGCCCAGCTTCTGGCCTTTACGTGCGGCTCAATTTGAGCCAGGCGGAACAGTTTCCACTGACGGGAGAAGGGGCGAAGGTGAGTCACTGGCGCGTTAAAACCAGCAGCTTCGGGCAAATAGGGCTCGTGGTTCTTGGTTGGTTAGCCTATCCGTGAGAAGGTAAAACTCTGAATTCAAACCACCGCTGCCTTACGGGAATATCCGTTTACGAGAAAGTCTTCGGTGGTAAACCCAGAGGATAAATCCGGCGTCGGGTTCCATAAGGCAGCCAAATGTTGATTCGACATTATTCTGTCAACTGCGACGTGGCTGGTACCAAACTGTATCGGCTACTGCCGTTTCTTTGGATCTACCTGCTGCGTGGAGAGGAGGAACATGCTGCATAGGAAACAGCTTGATCTTCATATAACTGTGTCGTAATTTTTATCTGAGAGGGTTCTGATGGATATTGGTCCCTTTAGAGTGTAGAGTGATATTGAAGGCTCTGTGAGAATAAGGATTTAGGAGAATGAGGTAGTAGATTCACAAGCGCTGGGAAGAGCAAGGACAGTCTCTTATTACGACAATATCTGTCTCTCACAGAATATTCCTATCTCTCTTCTGAACAAACAATTGTTTGTCAGTTCCAGTCGCTCAGGCGCACTCACCGATTTGGTGATTCTGTCGCACAACGTACATGAATACGGCCTACACAGATGGGAAATGTTTGGAGTTTTGGGCCAGCCGACAACCAATACAAATAAAGTTCAATACCTTTATTATCATAAATCAGTCACAAATAATTATACATTTACAGTCAAAAATCAAAAGTTACAGAATACAAATATGATAAGGGAAGAGGGGGGTTTGAGGAGAAATATCCCATCCACCGTTTCCCGGTTGTATTTACTAACAGACAAGACCCGGTCCAAAAGACAAGAAAAAGGGGGGGGGGTGATCAGAGATAGGCAATTTAACCAACCGGTAAATTTATTGCTCTGGGGCAATGGGTTACAATAAAGAGGGGGGGGGTAGAGGAAAAGCTAAGGTTCTCAAATGTCTCCCTTTAATCAACAAATTTTACGGGAGGGGGGAATGAACACAGTTACACAATCCCGCTAGGAGAAGTCCCGTACAAGGAATATAATGCACCTTAATACTAGGTCGAACTAATTAAAAGGGTAAAGAAAAGATTAAATCTCCTTTCATTCAAAAAACACACTAGGGCTGGCCATCCCACAGACACACACGCAGACTTACCAAAATGGTGAATTCTGGCACTCTAGGAATCATTTACCACAGCAGCTAATACCGTGGAATAATGGACTGGTCTTCTTATTTCTTCCGTGTCAGGCCCCAGATTTAACGAGGTAACAAATAGTCTCAAAAAATCGCCAGACGGTGAAGCTTAAAAGCTACTGTTGGTTTAGATAAAGTTCCTAATGAATGGCACAGGCACTTGGCTAGGCGTGAGGTATGGTGTGGTTCCTAAAATTGGCACAGCTGGTGGAGATAACTTTCTTTTTCCGTACTGTCACAAGTTAAAAAACACTGAGGTAAGTTCTTCTTCGGGGGTGGGTAAAATCCACTGAATATACTTGACAGACAGTGTTCAGGTAGATCTATGTTCTTCTTCACAAATAGGGCAGTGAATAAAATATGTTCTGCTTCCAGTTTACTGTAAGGACTATATGAACTAGTATTTTAAAAGTGTTTCTTGGGTGGCTTTATTCTCAGTTAAATTCAGAGGAGCGGGGCCCATTACAGGTCGCCACAAGTTTAGCTTTAAAAAAGTTCATTAACTACCGCAGTTATCGAATTGAGTTGGCAGAACTAATGTATATAAATTACCGCAATTGCTCAGGGATGCAGGTTGAATGATCGTTCTGAATGCGCACGAAAACAAAAATGTACTGAAACTCTCTCTGATCTGGTTCGAGATTTTAAGTTGCCACCGGAAAACAAATTCCCAAAGCATGGTTGTTGTAGAACACTGGAAAATTGATATTATGTTCATATTTTTCAGCGTTTTGGGTTAGTTACCAAATCGTGTAAAACTGTTTACCGTGGCAACTAGTGCTAGGACTACAAAAAATGCGTGTACATCTCGTCTAATGGCTGAATAGGATAGAAACATGTTTCAACAATTGACTGAAAGATCTAGCGACGAGGACAAGAGTCAAAACGGTGTGCACATTGATTGAAATTGTGATTTTGATAGAGATGGGGCAAGCAGTTATAATTGTGAAAATATTGCAAGTCCTCGGCCATCAGAGGGCCAATAAATAGCAACAACCTCTATTAGAGTTACAACCAATGTTTATTGTAATAGTACATTCATTTATCTTTAAAATGACGTGTAATTCATACAAATCTGTAAACAATTACGAAAACTGCAGCTTACTTTGTGCAAACACCTACAGGATGAAAATGGGAAAAAAATTTAATTCGGCCACAGTGTGTTTTTTTAATTCGGTAGTTAATGTGTTAAAAAAGTTCATATCTTACTGGAGTTATCGAATTGAGTTGGCAGAACTCTGTATATAATTAATAATTGCTGGGATGCAGGTTGAATGATCGTTCTGAATGAAAGATAATCAAAACAAGAAAAGCATTACAAATCATATTAAAATCTGCCACGCGATATATTACAGTTAGCCTATTTACTTTATTAGTGTCGTCAATTTAACAAATCAGGAAAACTCCCCGTGAGTTAAAAATAATCAAAAGCACATCTATCTATACAGAACTAAACTGTATTTACTAGTTATAATTCCCTTTACGCGTCAATTGTATTAGGAAATACTTTTAGATGTAACATTTAGTTTGCACTAGAACTTAGAAAATGGGTTTATTTAATAAGGTTAAATTTACACCACAATCCAGTGAAATAACTAGACCACTGATCACTCGAAGCTAATGTATAAATTACCGTCTGCGCAGAAAGAATACACTCCAATAGTCAATGAAGGTAGATGAAATCTAGCAGGAATCCGACTATGCTAGTGAAAGTAGGATTCTGTCAGAACGAACGATAAAATGCAGTTTTCGGAGTTCTTTATTTATACATCTCGAATGTAACTTAAATGGGACGTGATGGATTTTCACGCCTTTCTTGAAGTATAGCAAAATCCGAGGTACAACGCCGTGGTGTTAACCGCTGTGTTTCCTCCATTTTCCCCGGTCTACCGATCTTCTTCGTCTCAGGCTGCTCGCATAAGGGTGCGAAAATTTCTCGAGAAACTAACTACGTTAGCTGAGAGTTCCCTGATTCTTTAGATCGTATACCGCTCCACGTTGAATTCTGAAGATCAGCCTGTCTTTGATGGTACCGCTGTTCTGAGAAGCTTTGGCAACTCCCACCAGGCGGGGCGACAGCCAGGTAAGAAAATGAACTGCTGTTAATTGCTTTAGAAACAGGAGTGTCTCTGGTCACGTCCTCTTTTGGGCCGGCGTTAAGGAAAAGATTGCTATAAATCGTTCTCAGAGATGGTCGTGGGCGTGATTTAACCTCCCATCAAAGGCCATGCGATCTCAAAAGTTCACAGAAGATAGCAGGCTACATATTAATGATCCAGCGTGTAAAATTCTCGTGGAAATGCTGCATGCAGGTTAAAGTTACAATAGATGATCAGGGGTTCTAAAGTTATGAGAGGCCAATATTCTGTTATAATCCATCGAGTCAGGGAAATTCATTTGTCATACTTAGACGTACGTCACAGTCGTCCCCACTTTTGAGACATGGAAACTCGTTTTCATGTTTCGTTTATGACAATGAAGCTGCCCTGATCGGTAGCTTTTGGATGATTGGCATCGTCGATTTTCTCCTCTTCCTCCGTGGTCCAGTTTCTACTCAAGAAGTCAGCTCCGACATTCTGTTTTCCTGGAATATATTCCACTTTGAAGGAATAAACACTCAATAACAAGGCCCAACGCATTATCCTTGCGTTGAATTCCTTATTGGCACCCAGGAAAGCTAATGGAGCATGGTCTGTTTGCACCGTGAAAGAAGTACCATACAGAAACTCATGATGGCGTCTGATGCCATGAATCAGAGCGAGACATTCTCTTTCAACGACACTGTAGTTGCGTTCCGCTTTGTTCAGTTTCCGACTGCCGTAAGCTACTGGGAATAGCATGTTCGGGTCACTGTCCTCGGCTTGCAGCAATGTTGACCCGATGCCGTGACCTGATGCGTCAACTCTCAGTACGAAAGGTTTCTTAAGGTCAGGTAACCTTAGGATGGGGTATGCCGACAACTGTCCTTTCAAAGTGCTGTATGCATGTTCGCACTTTTGATCCCACATGACCTTATCAGGACAACCTTTCTTGGTGAGGTCAGTCAGAGGTGCTGTCAGTCCGTTGAAGTTCTGGATGTATTTCTGATAGTAGGCACATAGTGATAAGAATGACCTGATGTCTTTCTTTGTTCGGGGTCTTTTTGCTGCCACTATTTTCTCCACGTTCTTCTTAATAGGCCAACTACAGCCGTGAGAAATAGTGTGCCCCAGGAAGTCCAGCTTTTCAAATGCGATGAGACATTTGCTAGGTCTGGCTGTGAGACCAGTTTCCTGTAGTCTCCTAAGGAGCATAGCGACGGTAGCAATATGTTCTTCGTAGGATTCCGATGCAATTAAGATGTCGTCCATGAAATTATGGATGTGGGGACTTTGCAAGGGTTCTAAAAGCTTTCTCATCATCCTGGTAAACACTCCTGGTGCGTTATGCAATCCGAACGGCATCACATTAAATGTGTAATGTCCTTCACTAGTGCTGAAAGCTAGCAAAGGTTTAACTTCCTCCTCCTTGACTGGTATTTGATAATAACCTTTACTGAGGTCAATCTTGGAGAAAATCGTTGCCTTGCTGAGCTTGGTGAACAACTCAGAAACAGTTTGGAGCGGTTCAGGCTGGAATTCCGTTACGGCGTTTAGCAACCGGTAATCAATACACAGCCGAACTTCCTTATTGGGCTTCTGTAACAGCACTACACTCGAACTGTAAGGAGATGTAGACTCGCTGATAATTCCTGCCTGACGCAGCTTGTCTATTTCTCCGCGAAGTGCATCAGCTTTGGCGTACGGAATGGGGTATACTCTGGTTCGAACAGGGGTCTCGTTTGTTAATTTCATGTCAAATTCGATGAGATTTGTTCGACCAGGTACATCCGTTAAGACTGCACTGTACTGCTTCAGTAGCGCCCTGGTTTCTGTTTGTTGTTCTACTGAGAGATTATCGCCGAACTTGACATCTTTAAAGGATTCTGTGGGTTGCAATGGATACTCCATGCAACCATCATCATCTCCTCGTCTTCCGTTGCTATGGCGACAGCCAGGAGATGCTCGGAGGATGGCACCGGTCTTTCCAAATATTTCTTAAGCAGATTTATGTGGAAGACCTTCTCCTTTCCTTTGATGGAGATCTTGTAATTGGTACGTGAGATCTTTTTAAGGACGGTAAACGGCCCTTGCCATCCGATGCGAAGTTTATTGCTTCCGGTTGGAAGTAGCAACAAAACTTTCTCCCCTGGTTGTAGTTCTCTCTCTTTTGCAGCTTTGTTGTATCTTTTAGTATGTTTAGCGCGGGCTTTCTTAAGGTTGGTGTTGGCTAGATCCCATCCTAGCTTTAACCTTTCCTTGAGCTCAGATACATATTTGCTTGCAGAGACGACTGTCTCGTCAGCCTTTTGGTCTGTCAGGGACCGAAGTAAGGCTTCTAATGGCCCCTTTATAGGTCTGCCAAATAAAAGTGTAGCAGGCGGGAATCCCGTAGACGCTTGGGGAACCTCTCGGTAGGCGAATAAGGCAGCCGATATATATAGGTCCCAGTCTTCCGGTTTCTCCTGACCCAGCTTACGTAACATGGTGGTGAGGCTGCCATTAAAACGTTCCACGAGCCCATTTCCGGCCGGATGGTAGGGACTTGTGTGGATATGTTTGGCCCTCAAGATCTTAAAGATCTCCTCCATTAACAGGCTACGGAATTGGGATCCATTGTCCGTCAAAACTTGTTGAGGGAATCCCAACCGTGTAAAGATTTGCACGAGGGCTTCTGCGACATGCTTGGAATCTATGCATGTTAGCGGTACAGCTTCGGCCCACATTGTGCAAGTGTCGACTAAAGTCAGGATGAACCTGTGCTTTCTTTTGGTCCTTTCCAGGGGTCCAATGATGTCGACAGCAACCCGTTCAAATGGAGTACCCACTATTGGCATTTGCCCCATGGGTACTGGGGGTGTCAAGTGCTTGGGTGCTACCCGTTGGCACTGGGCGCAGGATTTCACGTACCTGATAATGTCAGAGTTCATTCCTGGCCACCAATAGTGGTTTTTTATTCGCTGAATAGTGGCGTTTTGTCCCATATGTCCGCTAAAGGGAAGAGAGTGCCCCATTTCTAAGATCTGGCTTCTGTACTGCGTCGGTACTAGGAGCTGGTTATTCCCCGTGTCCGGGTTGCCCGTTCTACGATACAATACGCCATCTTTAGAAAAGATGTCTCCGTTGTGTCTGGGGTCCTTAGCCATGGGCAGTTTTCTAAAGCAGGGCTCCAGAGTAGGGTCCTTTTGTTGCGCCTCCTTCAGTTCATTCGGCAACAAATTTGGCGCAGGCTCCTTCTCCTTCTTGGCTTGCCCTCTTGTGGTTACCGCTGCCACAATCGGCTCCTTTGGTCTCCCAATAAACACATATCTACATCCCAGGATAACTGGGTAGATCGGATCATCCATTATGGCCGCTTTAATAACACCTCTGACAAAGTCAGAGTGTATTTCTACCAGTGCGATAGGCAGCGTCCTGGGCGCATCACTCTTAAAAACTCCACTAAGTTTGACGGTTTCCTCTGTCTCCTGACCTGGTTTGACTAGGTGTCTAGCAACAATACAACTAAAACTTAATCCAGTGTCAAAGAGACAAGTGGTTGAGGTACCATTCAAAATTACAGTTCCTCGAGTTGAGGGTCGGTCCCCCTCAGGTTGAGAATCACTGACATTGACTCTACCTTTCGAGGCTGTATGCAAACATCCAACGCGGTTTGGACCGGTTTGTTTGCCCTGATCAGACGTTCCTGGTGTAGGGGTCTTTCCTTTTCCTTGACCTTGGTGGCCGCGCTGCCACGTAGGCCTGGTGGGTTGATCAGAATTATTGGGGGGGTAATCGGGTTTTGTAGAATTTCGATTTTTCCTGGGGAGGTCTCTGGGTATTATTTTCTCGTTGGTTATAATTCTGAGAGGAATTAGAAGAATAGGATGACTGCTCTAGATTTTGTTTTCGAGATGGCTCATCTGTGGGTTTACGTTTAGTGCTGGGAAGTTCGGCCATTGCATTGGTATAGCGTTCGGCCTTATTGAGGATGTCCTCAAGTCTGACTGCGCCCTGTTCCGCCAAAAATCTACGGGTTTCGTTTGACAAAGTTGACTTTATCTGCTCCACAAGAACAAGTTCAAGGAGTCCCTCATATGTAAGAGGTAGGTCCGATAATTCGATGCATTTTGTCAAATAGCCCGTGAGACGTGAAGAGAACTGGGAAAATGTTTCCGTGCTCTCTTTTCGGCTGTTCCTGAACATTTGCAGGAATTTTCGGGCGGTCATCTCAAACCGTTCTAGCAAGGCCTTTTTCAGCATGTCGTAATCATGTTGGTTCGATCCCAGCTTTGTGTATACGTCATAAGCATTAGCTTTTAGTGACGTTGAGAGCTTAAGTGCCCAGCGGGAACTCTCTAACCCATACAGATTCGCGAGCCTTTCGAATTTTTCTAGGTAGCTGTCAATTTTTTCATTAGGGCTAGGAAAAAGATTCTAAAGCAAAAGACATCGCCGTTAATTGGGCAGTCTGAGTGCTGGAGAGATCCATTGACTGGGGCGAAGACGGCTCTCCGTTATTCGAAGTAGAGGCGCCCCGACTCTCTAAAGCCTTAAGCGCCAGTTCATGCTGTCTTTCCCTGTCTCTCTCCTCACGTTGTCTCTCCTTCTCTCTTTCCCTGCGAGCTTCCATCTCTGCCTCAATTTTCTTCTGCTCCAATTGACGATCGTCCGCTTCTTTCTTCCTAGCTTCTGCCCTCTCTTCTCTCTCTTTTTCTTCCTTCCTCTCAGCTTCTGCCCTTTGTTTCTCTTCTTTCCTCTCTGCTTCTGCTCTTTGTTGCTCCGCGTCATATATTTGCAGTTCCTGGGTGATAAACAGATTCGCGGCTTCTGTGTCTAATCCTGAGTCTTTCGCTTCCTGTCTCAGAATGGATTTTATCCTAATTCTCTCTGCCATGATTGAAGACCTGGATGCTTCTACTATTAGAGAGTATTAAGAAAGAACAAGAAGGGAAAAAAAACAAAGCCGCTACGAGAAAAACCGAAAGTAAAAAACAATTTACTTAATGACCTCGTGTGTTAACTTATCGCCGCTATTATTGTCACTTAAGACTCTTAACGCAAGCACCTATGCCAATTAATTGGTAAGTTACACTAGAAAAAAATCTACTGTTACTATCAGTAGAGAAAGATTTAAATTAAACCAATTTAAAAGGTAAAAAAATAAAAAATTATTTTCCCCGAAATTTTAATTCTCTAACAACAAACTCCGTCCCTGAAGTCAATTTTATGAGAAGAGACGTGTTAACAAGACTTAAAAAGTCAGAACAAGGCGTCTTTAGCTAAGCTCAACTCTAGTAACTTCAAAAAACCTTTAGTGACTGTAAAACAATCACGCAGTCCCAGCAATTATATAACCAAAAAATTTCAATTCCCTCTGCCAGAGAATACAAAGGTGACAAATCTTTTATTATCACTAACTGCCTGCTCCTGTGGAAAAAAAAACCAACCTGTTATAATTATTGTGTGGTCGGCCCAAATACTGAACGGCTTGGTCTAGGGGAAGTAATTACTTTTAAAGATTATACCCTACTTCACAAAGACAATCAACCACACTCTATTTTAACTAGGTTCAGAATCTCGAACGAGCTAACCATATATTGTCGTAATTTTTATCTGAGAGGGTTCTGATGGATATTGGTCCCTTTAGAGTGTAGAGTGATATTGAAGGCTCTGTGAGAATAAGGATTTAGGAGAATGAGGTAGTAGATTCACAAGCGCTGGGAAGAGCAAGGACAGTCTCTTATTACGACAATATCTGTTTCTCACAGACTATTCCTATCTCTCTTCTGAACAAACAATTGTTTGTCAGTTCCAGTCGCTCAGGCGCACTCACCGATTTGGTGATTCTGTCGCACAACGTACATGAATACAGCCTACACAGATGGGAAATGTTTGGAGTTTTGGGCCAGCCGACAACCAATACAAATAAAGTTTAATACCTTTATTATCATAAATCAGTCACAAATAATTATACATTTACAGTCAAAAATCAAAGGTTACAGAATACAAATATGATAAGGGAAGAGGGGGGTTTGAGGAGAAATATCCCATCCACCGTTTCCCGGTTGTATTTACTAACAGACAAGACCCGGTCCAAAAGACAAGAAAGGGGGGGGGGGGGGGGGATCAGAGATAGGCAATTTAACCAACCGGTAAATTTATTACTCTGGGGCAAGGGGTTACAGTAAAAGGGGGGGGGGGGGTGTAGAGGAAAAGCTAGGGTCTCAAATGTCTCCCTTTAATCAACAAATTTTACGGGAGGGGGGAATGAACACAGTTACACAATCCCGCTAGGAGAAGTCCCGTACAAGGAATATAATGCACCTTAATACTAGGTCGAACTAATTAAAAGGGTAAAGAAAAGATTAAATCTCCTTTCATTCAAAAAAAACACACTAGGGCTGGCCATCCCACAGACACACACGCAGACTTACCAAAATGGTGAATTCTGGCACTCTAGGAATCATTTACCACAGCAGCTAATACCGTGGAATAATGGACTGGTCTTCTTATTTCTTCCGTGTCAGGCCCCAGATTTAACGAGGTAACAAATAGTCTCAAAAAAATCGCCAGACGGTGAAGCGTAAAGGCTACTGTTGGTTTAGATAAAGTTCCTAATGAATGGCACAGGCACTTGGCTAGGCGTGAGGTATGGTGTGGTTCCTAAAATTGGCACAGCTGGTGGAGATAACTTTCTTTTTCCGTACTGTCACAAGTTAAAAACACTGAGGTAAGTTCTTCTTCGGGGGTGGGTAAAATCCACTGAATATACTTGACAGACAGTGTTCAGGTAGATCTATGTTTTTTCTTCACAAATAGGGCAGTGAATAAAATATGTTCTGCTTCCAGTTTACTGTAAGGACTATATGAACTAGTATTTTAAAAGTGTTTCTTGGGTGGCTTTATTCTCAGTTAAATTCAGAGGAGCGGGGCCCATTACAGGTCGCCACAAGTTTAGCTTTAAAAAAGTTCATATGTTACTGGAGTTATCGAATTGAGTTGGCAGAACTCTGTATATAATTAATAATTGCTGGGATGCAGGTTGAATGATCGTTCTGAATGAAAGATAATCAAAACAAGAAAAGCATTACAAATCATATTAAAATCTGACACGCGATAAATTACAGTTAGCCTATTTACTTTATTAGCGTCGTCAATTTAACAAATCAGGAAAACTCCCCGTGAGTTAAAAATAATCAAAAGCACATCTATCTATACAGAACTAAACTGTATTTACTAGTTATAATTCCCTTTACGCGTCAATTGTATTAGGAAATACTTTTAGATGTAACATTTAGTTTGCACTAGAACTTTGAAAATGGGTTTATTTAATAAGGTTAAATTTACACCACAATCCAGTGAAATAACTAGACCACTGATCACTCGAAGCTAATGTATAAATTACCGTCTGCGCAGAAAGAATACACTCCAATAGTCAACGAAGGTAGATGAAATCTAGCAGGAATCCGACTATGCTAGTGAAACTAGGATTCTGTCAGAACGAACGATAAAATGCAGTTTTCGGAGTTCTTTATTTATACATCTCGAATGTAACTTAAATGGGACGTGATGGATTTTCACACCTTTCTTGAAGTATAGCAAAATCCGAGGTACAACGCCGTTGTGTTAACCGCTGTGTTTCCTCCGTTTTCCCCGGTCTACCGATCTTCTTCGTCTCAGGCTGCTCGCATAAGGGTGCGAAAATTTCTCGAGAAACTAACTACGTTAGCTGAGAGTTCCCTGATTCTTTAGATCGTATACCGCTCCACGTTGAATTCTGAAGATCAGCCTGTCTTTGATGGTACCGCTGTTCTGAGAAGCTTTGGCAACTCCCACCAGGCGGGGCGACAGCCAGGTAAGAAAATGAACTGCTGTTAATTGCTCTAGAAACAGGAGTGTCTCTGGCCACGTCCTCTTTTGGGCCGGCGTTAAGGAAAAGATTGCTATAAATCGTTCTCAGAGATGGTCGTGGGCGTGATTTAACCTCCCATCAAAGGCCATGCGATCTCAAAAGTTCACAGAAGATAGCAGGCTACATATTAATGATCCAGCGTGTAAAATTCTCGTGGAAATGCTGCATGCAGGTTAAAGTTACAATAGATGATCAGGGGTTCTAAAGTTATGAGAGGCCAATATTCTGTTATAATCCATCGAGTCAGGGAAATTCATTTGTCATACTTAGACGAAGTAATGTGTTTAAAGGTAAGGTTGAAATTTTTTAATGGCCCAACCCAATAAAAGGCATTCTTTCTCGATTGTGGAGTAATTTATCTTCGAAGAAATCAACCCTCGACTTGCATAAGCTACTCTGAAGCTTATGACGTGACAACCAGCGATACGGGGGCGCTTTAACGTCTCACCTCCCCACTGATATTTCAGTCAAACGCTATCGGAGGCAGGAACTTTCGCATTGTTACTGTTGTTCAGAATCTACATTCTTGCACTCCGGGCAGACGCATAGAGGGTCAATATCCCTTAATAAAATGTCGAAGGATATGAATTCTGACTGTTCCTTTAGCGCACTGGTTGTATACACACCAGATCCACACTCTCATATGTCCATCTCTGCTAGTTATATGCTTAATGCTGAACTGCAGCTGTCTCAATCGTTTTGGTTACAGTGCCGATCTCCAACAGGCGATTATTAATTGTCCTTATTCATCTCTCCTGTATCGAAATCCAATGTCCATACTACGGATACTCTCAAGGCTAGTCTGTCAAGCTTTCTCGTTGCGTCGTACTCCTGCATAGTCAGGACAGTAGATTCAAATCAGTTCCTGAAGGTTTGAGGACTCTATGTAAGTTTTCCAATTCACGTCGTAACCATCCATTTTGGACCTTCCCAAGCATGTATAGAGAGTCGGAAAGCAACAGAAACCACCGTCGTATTGTCCTTGTGTATATGTACAATCATTAAAATGTCATTTTAGTGCAAACAGAAATAATACGTAATATAATATGACAAAGTTTGTATTGCAGAAGAAACAAAAGGGAGACAATTAGATGTAACTAAAATAATAAATACTTGAGAAATAACTTCAGAAAACATCAGTTCATTTAATTTTGTTCACAGAGATGATGGATGCTGAAAGAGAACCCACACTTGTACTGTGCAAGTTAGTCTTGTGCCATCCTGTGTGAACTTACCTCTCGTAACGAGATTTATGTATGTATTATTCAAAATTACCAAAGCAAGACACAAGTTCAAAAACTCATTAAATAATATTGCCAGTGTGATTTATTCTTCCTCTTCGTCGTATTCTTTACTGCCGTCATCATCTTGTATGTCTCCTTTTCTTCTATTACATAATCATCATCCTCTCCGCCTTAGTCTCTTCAGTATTATCATCCTTATCGTCTTCCTCCCTGTTTTTTTCTACTTCTTCATTTCTCTTCTCATAAACTTCCAATCTTCTACTTCATTTTTCCCAATAAATCCTAATGACTTTGCACCTTAATGTACATTTTATTGCAAATTTTTATCATCATGGTCTTCTATTTCACGCACTATAAATTGTTTTATCTTTTTCCTTTTTTTTTTTTTTTTGTCTTCTCTAATTCTTCATCTTCTTGTTCCTTTTCTTATTTATTTCATTTTTCTTATATATATTTTTTTCCTTCTTCGTAAATTTCTTCAAATAATTTGTCTCATATTTTACATTTCTTTAATTTTCTTTAAATTCTTCAGTCTCAATGTTTTTTATTTCATTGTTTTCTTCTTGTCTTTTTCTTTTTCTTCTGCATTCACTTCCCGGCAATCACATTTTGTTTTCACTCTCTAGTATTGCAATCGTCTTGGACAAGTATCTGTTATTTTGTAAATGGCTTGCCTTTGTATTAGAGCACTCACCATACGTTCTATTTCTCTCAGTGGTTAGGCGTCTTCGATGGAGATCTCTGAGGAAGTGATGTAGAACTTCTTTGATAAACAAAATGCAGACCTCACAGCTAATGTCAACATGGGCCGTTTACAAACCCTGTGCTCAAAGAAAATATTGGGAATTGTTTCGAATCTAGACCATGTTTTCCGTTTAATCAGACGCGGGATACGCGGACATGCGCAGATCTAAGAGAATTAAGACCAAAGGTTGTATTATTTGTGCAGACGTATAAGATCAATCTGATGTTTTGTTAAGAAATTCTATGCGAGGGTAACAAAACAATAAAGCAAAAGAAGCACTTAGTTGGTGTGGTGGGGTGTGGGGGTGGGTGGGGGGGTGTTGGTTGGGGGGTTTGGGGGGGTGTGGGGTGTTAAAAGTTCAAAAATACAAAGAACTTTCTTTTATTAGTAAATGTTTTTTACGTTATGAATTCTAGAACGCGCAGTTTTTTACACAAATGTCGTATATTTTTTGATAGGAATTTATGATCAATTATGGTCCCGTCTGGATAGAACTAGAACAGGTGATAGCTCAGTGGGAGATAAGGTAAAGAAATAGATTTTTCACGAGTGAAGTGGTGAAAGGTAAAGTCTGTCCCTGGATTTGACAGATAATCTATCCAGCCTATCGATTACGACTGAGATTCTTAGATCGGACAGTTTCCCTCTAAATATATATATATATATATATATATATATATATATATATATATATATATATATATATATATATATATATATATATATATATATATATATATATATATATATATATATATTCAACCACTCACATCTACACACACAGAGATACGTGACGACAATTAGACGCACAGACGTGAAAACTATAGCTATGGAATAGGGATCTTTTGGGACGAGCTGACCAACACACGTAAATAAAGTTTATGTAAATTTTATTTATCGTAAGAAACTTCACAACAGAAATAAATTTTGAATATCAAATCAAATACAATAAACATACTAATGAATTAATCAAGAAAATAGACTCATAGGTGTAATCCTCTCTCCCTCTGTTGAGACAAGATCCCGTTAGAGAAAAGTTATTAACCCCCAAAAGAGTCACAGGTGTATACGCTATGGTCTAGGATTTCCCTCTACAATAAAGATTAGAGTTTATACGTTAATCTATTTCGAAAGGGACAGCATTAGCAAAACTTGCACAAAAAGATGCAAAGTTAGTACATGGGTTATACAATGAAAGAATTATTCATCCCGGCTTTCACTCGCTCTGACAGACCTGTGATCACAACCAGTCACTCTTACCTAATAGGTGCTTTCACAACATCTGGAACAATCGTAAGGTACACACAGCCCATCCAAGGTTTGGTTATTGGCGAATCAAGCCCCAGTTTCTACAAAGACTAATTAAATCAAATGATGGGAAACGCTTGATTCGCTACTGGTAGTAGGATGCTGGTAATGTCACTTCAATTTTTGTCCAGGTAGTAAAATAATTAAGAGATCTAATGTTCACAGTGTACAGTAGCTTGGAATCTTCAATCGTTAGATCGAGTGTCAGGTAAATAAATCTGTTCAGGATAGATCTTCTTCACAACACAGTGGTTGTTATTCAGGTAATGTCAATGTTTGATTATGTCGCCAACACAGGCTGAATGTATATGAACTTGGGAAAGGAAATTCTGGATATTCTATAAGTCCAGTAACAATTTATTCTTAATATTCTTTGGGCTGGTACTCTGTCTCTTTCTGGGTGTAAAACACGAGGCCAGACAGGTCACCTTGAAAACCCGATATTTATATCAGAATGTTCTTTTTGTAAAAGTTATTCTCAGTTTCATATGGAAGCCGCTGGTAAGGTTTACGGTTTGACCCAAATACTGTATAAAGAGAAAAGATACAAATACTTAACATGATATATTATACACAATCCTATCCTTACCCCGCGTAACATAGAATACATTTATCCACTTCGGTTGTTTAACTTTAAATTATAAACTACAAGCTTAGAGCTTGTCTTATCGTTTGAAAACTTCCGTGAAATAAATTCTAGTCATTTTTAAAAAATCAGTCATCATGAATTAGAAATACATACATATTTCGTCAATACTCATGATGAATCAGTGCATTTACTTAGTTGGTTAAAATATTATCTGACTGGTTACTAGCAGTTAATAAAATTTATATTATAACTGGAAGAGTTTAGCTAGAAATTATTATCTGTTCTGCTAGCCACTGTAACACAATAAAACCTAGAGAAATTATAATTAACGGACCTATCTAGTAAATCACTCTGCACAAAAATCTTAGAGAAATATAATTGACGATTTAACTAGTTAAATCACTCAAACTACTAGTATAATAATTACCACAAGCCAGAAATAAACGATCTCCAACCGAAAAACTAAGTGATACTACTATTATAAGAGATCTTTAATATCAAAAGCTAGATGTTCTCTGAAATTCTGGCGGTACTGGATAAATTGAGTTAGAATGCTCGGATATATATATGTCTGAAATCAAAGAAATGAACACTATAGACCGAAAACCAGACTCTCTGCCAGATGTTAGCACCTACGGGGAATCTTCGTTCAGATTTCGGCTTATGTGTAAATCAAAGCCGTTCTTCACGCTAGAGCCGAAAACCAGAATCAGGCATAACGTAATTGACCAGACCGTGCGAGATTTCTTCTATCGTAAAATCACACTGTTTACCGCCTTGCAGACGTGGTCATAGAACGAAATCGAGCGAGTCCGCTCTTTGATCTGGTGATCTGCCGTGTTTAATTACTTTCTAGCGAACGGATTACAAGGGAGGTAATAGCAATTTGCTCACCTTAGTTCCAAAATTATCTGCTCTTAGTACTAAAAGTAATCCATCCTTCATCGCTGTCTTATCTATTACCACTATTTTCAATTGCTGGCGTTAAGAATAAATTAGATACCACGCTCAGCGTAACTAATAGGTCTGCTGGTTGAACATCATCAAAGACAATAGCGAACAGCAATAAAATGCGTGCTAAATTAGAAAAAGGGCCCGATCTCTGAGCGTTAGAATGGTTTATGTTACCGAAACAGGCGTAGGTGAAAGTTTGGTAAAAGAAAGTGTAGATAAAAAATAGATAGATGAAAGCTATTTTCATAATATTCGTATGTCACAACAAACAAGGTGTCCGATTGGATAGAAGGATACAACGATTGGCTAGAAGGGTAGAACGATTTGCTAGCTGGATAGAACGTTTATCCATTGCAGAAAAGTTACGTAATTTTCTCAAAAGTCAACTTGTATGGCTCTGAAACATGGAGAACAACAAAAACAACAACCAAAAAGCTACAGACTTTCATAAACGGGTGCTTGCGTAGAATAGAAGAACTGAAATGGTATGACAAAGTTACAAATGTGGAACTGATGACAAGAACCAGACAAGTGCCAGTGGAACAAGAGTTGAGAAGAAGACGCTGGCGATAGATAGGACACACATTGAGGAAACCTGTTGATAGCATTTCAAGGCAGTCCTTGCTCTGGAATCCCCAGGAAAAGAGAGAAAGAGGGAGACAAAAAAGACATGGAGAAGAAAGCTAGATACAGAAGTAAAAATAATGAGAAAAACATGGAAAGACCTTGAGCGGATGACACAGGACAGGAGGACTTGGCATGTGTTTGTTGAAGGCCTATGCTCCTTGTGGAGCTAAAGGGTATTGATTGAAAGTTACCGGGTTCCTGGATGGAAACCTTGTTTTATTATTTTTCAGTCCCATCATCATCATCATCATCATTATCATCAGTTGCCATCTTCACATCCAAGGTCAGCTGTATAGGTCTCTAACGTCTTCTGCCTCTTGTCTTGATGGTGCACTCTGATAGATTCATTCTTATCCATCTCTTGATGTTATCTTCCCACTTATAGCACTGTCTTCCTCTTGTCTTGATGGTGCACTCTGATAGATTCATTCTTGTCCATCTCCTGATGTTATCTTCCCATTTATAGCACTGTCTTCCTCTTGTCATGATGGTGCACTCTGATAGATTCATTCTTGTCCATCTTCTGATGTCATCTTCCCACTTATAGCACTGTCTTCCTCTTGTCTTGATGGTGCACTCTAATAGGTTCATTCTTGTCCATCTCTTGATGTTATCTTCCCACTGATAGCACTGTCTTCCTCTTGTCTTGATGGTGCACTCTGATAGATTCATTCTTGTCCATCTCTTGATGTTATCTTCCCACTTATAGCACGGTCTTCCTCTTGTCTTGATGGTGCACTCTGATAGATTCATTCTTGTCCATCTCTTGATGTTATCTTCCCACTTATAGCACTGTCTTCCTCTTGTCTTGATGGTGCACTCTGATAGATTCATTGTTGTCAATCTCCTGATGTTATCTTCCGACTTATAGCACTGTCTTCCTCTTGTCTTGATGGTGCACTCTGATAGATTCATTCTTGTCCATCTCCTGATGTTATCTTCCCACTTATAGCACTGTCTTCCCCTTGCACGTTTGCCTTCAAACTCTGCTTTCTATTATGGTCTTCATTAAGGTGTTATGTTTTTTTTTACATGGCCAAGATATTTTAGCTAACTGTGATCTCCTTCATTAATTCTCTTTTCATTCTTAGATTTTCTTTTTCCCTTGCTTCTTCTTCTTCTTGGATCATTAGATCTTGACTGAGAAAACAGTCAGTGGCCATTACGCCTAGTGGCATCTTGAAGCGCAGCAACAAACTGTCCCCATTTTGCTCGGTCGGTGGCCATCCTTCGTGTCGTGCCCCAACTCTGGTTCATGTTTTGCATCTCAGCCTCCACTGTTCTCCGCCAGGTTGTCTTTGGTCTGCCTCTCTTTCGCCGTCCTTCTGGGGTCCATAGCATAGCAGTTCTCGTGATGGTATGAGGGTCTTATCTGTGGACACAGCCAACCTAGTTCCAGTGTCTGCCTGCAATGATGGTGCGCATTCCTTTTTGACTGCACCGTGTAAGCAGTTCCTGACTGGAGATGGTATTCGGCCTAAAAATTCGAAGAATTTTCGTTAGATTTTCTAGGACCTCTTAATTTGTTTCTTCTCTTTCCATGAGATGCAATCCGTTTTTGTAAATGTCCACATCTCGAGAGCCTCAATTCTTTCTTCCAGTTGCTTGTTCATTGCCCATGTTTCTACATCATACAATAATGAAGAGTAAATGTAAGACTTGATGATTCTCAGTTTGAATTTGTGAGTTAAATGTTTAGATGTTAGTTATTTGTCTCACGTTGTTGAATGCAACTTTGACCTTTACTATTCTCTTCTTGATTTCTATTTCACATCTGTCATCTTATGTTTTTTTTTATGATCAAAATATGAGAAACTCTTAACTTGTTCCAGGATTCTCCTATTTATTCTTATCTTGAATGTTGACTTCCAGTTTACCTAGCTGTAAATGGGTACCTACCTCTGCTCTTTAGTTAGGGAAGGCAAAGACAGCGAGGAAGGCAAATAGTCAACACAGCTCATAAAGAGACCTAGTATCGTGAAGCCTCTAACACCTCACTCCTTTCGGCAGTTTTTTACTATGGGACTATCTTCATTTTTACACGTGTACATACTTTTCTGCCACCATGGCGGGTGTGTTACTTCAAGCATGCTATCGTCTTTAAGGCAAAGAAATTAAACTTGTGGCCACGTCGAGTTCCCGGGGGCTTCTGTGGAGACAAACACACATGGCTTCTGTGGAAAAGAAAGAATGGGCCTACTTATGCATGTCATACTAGGCGAATAATATGAGGTTGTGCATGCGGCTGCAACCTCATCATGTAAAACTAATGGCTACAAAAACCACTATAGCAAGAGCATTCACTTTGGTTCAAGCTTCCTGCACTGGGGTCAGCTGCTGATGTTTACTTTATGCTGCATAAGAAATGACAAGGGAGAAGATCAATATGACGATGACAACGGAATTAGTGTCCCTTTATTTTCCTTTGACAAAGGTTGACAGAAAACTGACATGAGAGATATAATTACAATTATAGTTTTTTTTTTTTTTTTAATTGTTCTATCTGTCTGCCTCCCTGCTATCTATCTATCTATCTATCTATCTATCTATCTATCTATCTATCTATCTATCTATCTGTCTATCTATCTATCTATCTATCTATCTATCTATCTATCTATCTATCTATCTATCTATCTATCTATCTATCTATCTATCGATCTATATATATATGTCTGTCTATCTATCTATCTATCTATCTATCTATCTATCTATCTATCTATCTATCTATCTATCTATCTATCTATCTATCTATCTATCTATCTATCTATCTATCTATCTATCTAACTATCTATCTAAGCGCCTTCTGTTTAACAAAGCTAAATTTGTTCACAAAATCCTGTCACATAATGCTCCAGCATATCTGTGGCCAATGTTCAAATACAACGAAAGACGCAATCAACGCTTAAACAAATTGCACGACCAAGCCTAGGCTTGACTTATTCAAGAAAAGCTTAGCGTACTCTGCTGCTCATCTTTGGAATTGTCTTCCACATAACCTAAGAAACAACCTCAGTCCCTATTCATACAATCGTAGACTTTTCGAATACTTAATGAGTTCTGATTACATGCCCCCCGAATCGGATTATCCTTTCTTATAATGTCAACTGTAGGTTCTAATGACGATGTTTGTACTTTCCAACATATTTTATGTCATGCTTATAAATAGTTAATATGAGTGTGCTATTTTATTTTACTTTACAACGTTGAATTCCTTGAAATTGATATGTAAAATGCATGTGAAAATAAATAAAATCAGTATGAAAGGTGAGAGAAAGGGCAGAATGTCAGACGGGCCAGCGTGCACTATTCTCAACCCTTTGAGAATAAAGTTCGTTCGTTCGTTCGATCTACCTATCTGTCTATCTACTATCTGTCTATGTGATCGTTTGTCTGTGTCTATATATATATATATATATATATATATATATATATATATATATATATATATATATATATATATATATATATATATATATATATATATATATATATATATATATATATATATATAATAATAATAATAATAATAATAATAATAATAGCCCCTTCAGTCATAACTGACTATGGGAATAGTCCTGAGGTGGCAGCCCTCAGCTGCTTATTTTCCTGGTGCTCCTTTCGACTTTTTCTCCTCACCTCTGCTTCTTGTGTGAGCCTCTCTTCGCCAAATCTGAGGTGGTGCCGTAAATAGCATCGCCACTTAGTGCGATCGGCAGCTTCATCCTCCCATGTTGCTGGATCCATGTCCAGTGCCCTCATATCTCTCTTGCACACATCTTTGAACCTCAGCTGTGGTCGCCCAACTGTTCTCTTGCCATCTGCTAATTGTCCGTAGAAGATATCTTTTGGGATGCGACCATCTTCCATGCGGCGAACATGGCCAAGCCAGCGAAGTCTGCGCTGTCTAAGCAGCGTATACATACTTTGAAGGCCAGCACGTGACAACACCTCGACATTTGTCACTTTATCTTTCCACGAGATGCCGAGGATGCGGCGTAGACACCGCAAATGGAAGGTATTGAGCCTTCTTTCTTGCTTAGCATAGGTCGTCCAGGTCTCGCTGCCATATAGGAGTGTGCTGGTGACGCAGGCATTATATACCGCAGCTTTGGTCTTCATTGTGAGTTTAGAGTTTCCCCAAACACGCGATGTGAGGCTGGCAAAGGTAGCTGCAGCTTTGCCAATACGGCTGTCGATTTCTGTATCCAGTGAGAGTTTGTCATTGATGGTAGACCCTAGGTATGTGAAGTGGTGCACCACTGCCAATTCATAGTTATCGATAGTGATAAATGGTGCAGCACCCACATCCTGACTCAGCACATTCGTTTTCTTTAGACTTATTGTGAGGCCAAAGTCCTTGCATGCTTTAGTGAAGCGATTCATCAAGCTCTGAAGCTCCTGTTGGCTTTGAGTGACGACTGCAGCATAATCAGCGAACAACAAGTCTCTTATAGTGACCCTTCTGATTTTTGTTTTTGCCTTCAGCCTTGAAAGATTAAACAGACGGCCATCTGACCTAGTGTGAAGGCATATTCCTTCAGTTGCATCTCTGAATGCATGTTTCAAGAGTAAGGCAAAGAAGATTCCGAAGGGGGTCGGAGCCAGAACACAGCCTTGTTTAACGCCACTTCATATATCAAAGGGCTGTGACGTGCTTCCAGCATATATATGTGTGTGTGTGTGTGTGTGTGTGTGTGTGTGTGTGTGTGTGTGTGTGTGTGTGTGTGTGTGTGTGTGTGTGTGTGTGTGTGTGTGTGTGTGTGTGTGTGTGTGTGTGTGTGATAGGGTGGGCGAGATGAAGATGATGCTGTTGTGATCTGTGATCACTTTCTTGCTCACTAGCAACCGACCCGATCAACAATAAAACTCTGATTCTAAGGCATGCTCTCACCTGTCAAACTGTCCTTCTTCCACGCTACCTGAAACATTCAACTACCATGCACACACACTCAGCCCATGCATGTCGTCTAAATCAGACTAGTATGGTGTTGTGCATGAGGCTGGCAATCTCACCATGTAACACAGATTGCTACCGAAACCACTACTGCAAAAGCATCTGAATGCTTTTTGCGGTCTCCATGCGGAGGCAAGCCACACTGGTGGCCATATGCTCCATAAGGAGCTATAAGCGACATAATTTGTTCGCTAGTGGACCCACGTGCTCTTATAAATTACCCGACACATAACAATAACTAGATAATAATGAAATATGCATAAAATAATATTACACGATATGTGCAACGAATACTCTCATTAATGAGCATAAACCACCACCTCGCAACTGATCCATCACAATATCCGTCCCTGAACTCTGAAGCATGTCGTATATACCGACTGATGAGATTGGGAACTCATTATATAAAACACATTGTTACAGAAACAAACCACTGCCATAGCATATAAATGCTTCGTGCAGGCTTCTGTTGGATTCAGCCGCACTGGTGTCGCCCTGCTCCGCAAGGAGCAAACAGGAACGTTTATGTCTCAAATGTGCTCCACGTACCAAAAGTAGGGGTATCATATTTACAAGACATATTAATGACTAGAACTAAATACATCACTAGGCCTATAACACGTGGCTGCCATCTTGCGAGGACAGCAAACAGCCACGCTAACAACCCAGCTAAGCTGCGTGGTTGTACATTCTATAGTAACCTTACATTATAATACTAAATATTATAGAAATAATGGCTTAGCAAAGCTATTTAAAGCAGTACAGATAACCAATAGAGATTTTACACTGTATAAAAGACTATGAAACTAAGAAAGCTAACACCAATTAGCTATAGCCGATCTTACTAATACTTACACCACATTATCAGTCTAACATTACTGAAGAAGCACAGGACATTATTCTAGTAAGCTGTAACATATTAATAAATTGCAGCACTCACCACACTAAAATAAACTATTTCGTCATCAGCACCGTAGTTAATAAATATAACAATCTAAATCGCACCACAATTAAATATTATTCAAACCGACGTGACGGATTTACATAAGATCATTGAAGGTTTCCTTAACCCCAAACAATATGGAAATACTTAACCATTAATTTCATTTACACAAATGTAATAACGGAATATGTCAGTTCTAGTACCGGCCACGTGTTATATTTCCTGAACATAGACCCTATGCTCCAGCCACGCCATGTCTGAATAAATTTAGATCTGAAACCAACCGCACGCGAAATATAAATAACATTGAATTAAGTATATAATTATTTAAAATACTACGGCACAAAGATGGTGATCCTATATCCTTTCTAACACTATAAAGACTTTAGAATGTTGGAAAATAATATTACAAGGTATATCTACTCACAAGTCCTAGGCATGTTCTTGAACTACACTTTAACAGCGACTTGCCCCAGCGTCTAGCGTGGAAATAACAGAGGATTTCAATCGCCAGGCAGCTTCGGCGCTCCTCTCTTCTGATTGGCTGCTATCCGTAAGCGATATGACTAATGTTCTATTTTTTTATCCTGACTGAGTAACACTAAAATGGCTGCCAAATCGCTATGTTGTAGTAAAAAGGTAGAGAACGACAGACAAAATGGCGATGACAAGATGGCGCTGTCACACACACACACACACACACACATATATATATATATACGAGGGACGGTCAAAAAGTAAAGCCTCATAATTTTTAATTTCATTCAATAAGCAAGAAAACAGATAAAATTCACATTGAAATGTAGCCCCAAGTCTGAACTTCAAAAATTTATTTCTCAATGTAGTCTTTGTTATTTGTTACAGTTTTTGTCCATCTTCTCACAAGGGCATGTATCCCCGCACGGTAAAAATGTGTATCCTTTTTCCTACACCACTGGCGTACGGCGCGTTTAAGGGTCTCGGTGTCCTCAAAGTGATGTCCGCGAAGATCTTCTTTCAGTGGTCCAAACAGATGGAAGTCAGAAGGTGCAAGATCGGGACTGTAAGGGGGATGTGGTAATAATGTCCAGCCAAATTCTGCAATCGCATCAATGGTGCGTTTAGCGGTGTGTAGCGTGGCATTATCGTGCAACAGTAGTGCAGTTCTCTGATCTTTTAATGGGTAAAGTCGCCGAAGACGCCCTCTAAGCTTCTTCAAAGTTTCAATGTAACGGTCTGCATTCACCGTGTTTCCCTGTTCCAAGAAGTCGAGAAGAGTCACACCCTTCTCATCCCAAAACACGGAGGCCATAACTTTCTCTACAGATGGTGAACTTTTGAGCTTCTTTCTTGTCGGCGGTGATTGACCTACATCAGCTTCGTCACAACGATGTACCCAACGTCGGACAGTGCTAACATCCACTGTTGAATCTCCATAAACATTCTTCAAACGTTCGTGGATGCGAATTGGGGTCTCGCATTCAGCATTGAGGAATTCTATGACATAACGTTGTTTTAACCGAACGTCTTTGGCAGCCATTTTTAAACTGTTACAGTGGTGCCACCTGTTACTGAAACAGGTTGGTAATGCTATACAGTGCAGAAGAGTGTTTGAGGAATCCTGCTAAATTTACAAATTGCACACCGATGCAGTATTTACATACATAACAAATAGGAAGCATTACTTTTTGACTTTTCCTCGTATATATATATATATATATATATATATATATATATATATATATATATATATATATATATATATATATATATATATATATATATATATATATATATATATATATACGAGGAGCGTTCAGAAAGTAATGCCCCACATCGTTTTTTTCCAGGAGTTGTTTATTCAAAAAACATGAAATTTATACACATTATACATGGATATGTCATGTAAACATCGGTATTATTCAACGTAATCCCCATCAACTTGTACGGCTTTATGCCAGCGCGAAACAAGGGCATGTATTCCTAGCCCGTACCAGATTTTGTCTTGATCATGTAGCCATTTCTTCGCTGCATGAATCACTCCTTCATCATCTTCAAACCTTGTCCCACGGAGTGCATCTTTAAGTGGACGAAACAGATGAAAATCAGAGGGTGCCAAATCGGGACTATAGGGTGGACGGGGTAGTACAGTCCAACCCAATTTGGTGATTGCTTCCCGTGTTGCCAGACTTGTGTGAGGGCGCGCATTGTCGTGAAGGAGAAGCAGGTCTGCTGGATTCTTGTGCGGCCGAACTCTGCGAAAACGTTGATTGAGGTTTTCAATGTCTTAATGTAAGCTTGCGAATTGATTGTCTCTCCTCTTGGCATAACGTCCACAAGAATCACACCTTCAATGTCCTAAAAGACAGTGATCATGACCTTTCCAGCTGAAGGAATTGTCTTGAATTTCTTTCTTTTTGGTGATTGCGGATGATGCCACTCCATTGACTGTCGTTTTGTCTCAGGTTCAAAATGATGTGCCCAGGTTCCGTCACCTGTAACGATCTTAGCCAAAAAGTTATCTCCATCAGCATTGAAACGCTCCAACAATTCAGAAGAAATTGCTTTCCTTTGCAATCGGTGGTCATTTGTGGGACTTCGAGGAACCCATTGTGGTAAAGTAGGATGATATTAATATTTATAGGGGACTTAGTGTACTGACTGAGATCAGCTGTGAAGGTATCTGTATCTAATAAGTGTGGTGTATTACAGATGACCTTACTTGCTACCACATTTATACCTCAGAATTATTCTGGAATATTGTGATGACTACGTTGAATGTCTAGGGTTATGAAAATGATGAAGTGTAAGTCACAACAACAACAGACAGATAAACAATTTAATTTATTCCACAACACTTTACAACACTGTGACACTCACACACATATAACACTCTATAAGACTATCTTAAATGAGTCAAGTGTAAAGTTTCAAATATATATGTAATAATTACTTTCAACAATAGATATCCTGATTCAACTACACAGTGAACCAGGAATCACAATCAAATGTAATCACAATTTATAAATATGATCTTTGTATTGACATAATTTATTAGTATTATCCTATGTGTGTAAGTTGTGAAGTAGTACTATGAGGTAATACTGGTTTTGTTTTTCAAGCTAGATTGTTGTTTGTCATCATGACTTCAAGTGTTTGATTATCGTGGAAATAGTATTGGGAAAAGTTCACAGTTCCTGTCATTTGAAACAATTTATTGTCCCTCTGTGTTTAATATAATGTCAATTTTAGAGGGGGGGGGCACATAATGTTGAGCTGCTCTGGCCACAGAAGCTTATCTTTCGTGATGGCGGCAGGAAAAGACTCCTCTGCTCGATTGCTTCACTGTGTTCTGGAGACACCTCACTGGTCGCTATCTGGACCAAGGAGTATGCTGTCAGCCTCTGGATTCAGCAAAACTCAGACCAGGGGCTGCTTCAATAACTTAGGACCACGGTCCCTGAAACAAGAAGGTTGTACCTCCTATTTCAGAACTAATTTATAATCTATTTCCACACTGAACACAATACATAACAAACACTGAGTTCAGAGCGGTAGGTCAACTGCTAGCTTCATCTGAAACAATTTACACCAGTATACTCCTCCCTAATGGTTACTACGCCTCTGCAATTCCAGCATTAGTTCTATCTAGTCAATAAGATAGGTGTCAGTGTACTGTTTGGCAATTCCATGCAGTTTTACTTTTCTCCGACACGTCCTGTTCAGGTTGGAGCACTATCTAGGCCTTGCCTCATGTTTGCTACTGAACCACGCACATATACAGACATAAATTATCAATTTACATTCAATTTTCATTAAAAAGATATCAAATATGTCAAGCTTACCACAATTCATGGAAATAATACACAAATACGTTGACTGGCGATGAATATGGCACAAATCCCGATCTGCCTCTGTCCCAGGCTTTTATTTAGAAAAAATATAAGCTGGTTCTCAACGCACTGTTTCTGAGTAAGTTTATTTTAAAATGTGGCACTGAACTGACGCTCCTAATTGACTATATTGGCGGGTCTAACCAATCGGGCCATGTTTACACAGCTTTTCAAAAAAAGTACCCATACTACCGTTTCCCCTAACAACAAAAAATTAGTATTTGTAGTCCGACTAATCGTGTTTCGCCTTACATTTACTTCTATCCAATCAAATAGGATTTAACATGGTGGCCTATTTCCCGTAAAATGGTGATTTCAAAACATGCCACTGTGCAATTATTATTTGGTGTTGTCTGACACCCTCACTATTTTCTTTTGGCTATAATTTGTTAATTCCTAGACTATTTGCGTAACACTTAACATATTCTTTGTCAGCAAGTCCTAAGGAACCCAAATATATAAGTTTTAAGGGAGCTAAGTGGCGGCGTTCAAAATATGTATTTTCTTCTAGGATAGTCGTGCTGTTACCACCTCCTCACTTCCAAACTTTATGGTGTCTGCTGTACTGTCAGACTTTCAAACGTAAACGAGTATAATGTCATGTTTCCCAATAAGAATTTTACAGGTTTTTAAACCTAACTCTCGTATGGGTAGTGTTTTTTTTTTCACTGTCGATTTGAGAAAAAAAAAGCTAGTGCTTCATGCCTTTCGCGTTGGGGGTGGCATTAATTGTATATCGCGAGACGCGTGTTAGTGTTGCCGGCGTTCCTGCTTTCAGTCCTCTCTCTCTCTATCCTAATTCCATCTGTCCTTTCGTTTATGTTAACGTAGTGTATAAAATGAAATTAATGGAATATTAATCTAGGTCATTACGCAGCTTGCGTATCTCAAGGTTTTCTTAGAAATGCAGTACACGTTTTATTGTTTTGTGGAAACGCGTGTATGCTGCTATAGGCTTTACTATCAACGTGGAAACGTTACAATTTTCAGACGAAGTAGAAAAAAAGGAGGATTTTTGTACGCCATTGTGACAGCACTGTACTTTTACCATTTCTCTTTCCTTTTATCGAATTTATGTGTTAGGCTTTACATTTTACTTTTTAATTTATATATGTGTATTTAGAATGTTTCACGAGAAATTCTCCCCTCTTAAAACAGACGTTATATGTCAGTTTATAATTCTATACACATAGAGAAATTTATTATTATTTCTGGGGCTTACGGTGATTCTCATCACACGGATGGCGGCTTAAAAAATCCGCTCCCAGATTTGTTTTTCCAGATATATACTCTATGCTAAACTAAAACGGCTGCATCAGTAATGACCATCTGAGTAACCTAGAATTTTCATGCCTAGCCTGCGCTAGAAACGACAAGGGTTTGTGATCCGTCTGCAACTTAAATGCCTTCCCATACAGATAAATATTGAATTTCTTTATCGCCCATATTACTGCAAGACATTCTTTTTCGCTAGTTGAGTAGTTGGTTTCAGCTTTATTCATTTTTCTGCTAGCATATGCCACTGGGCTCAATTCCCCATCCAATGCATCTGATTTCTGTAACAGGGTCGCACCTAACCCGATATTACTGGCATCCGTCCTTACAATGAATTCTTGACTTAAGTCAGGTAGTTTCAAAATAGGTTTGCTTGTGAGCTTTTCCTTCAATTCCTGGTAAGCCAATTCACATTGTGATGTCCAGGTAATTCGATCTGGATGTCCTTTGCGTGTCAAATCAGTTAACGGTGCACATATGGAATTAAAGTTTTTGATATACTTTTGGTAGAAACCACATAATGAGACAAAGGATCTCACGTCTTTCTTGGTTTGTGGTCTCGGGGTTTCTTTAGTTTCTCTAAATTCTTGGGGTCAGGGGTCATGTTTCCCTGATGGACTGTGTGTCCCAAGAATTCTAATTCTTTACATCCAACGCAACATTTGGTTGGTCGGGCTGTTAAATTCGCTTCTCTAAGTCGATTAAACAGCATGTTCAGAGAGTCAATGTGTTCCTCAAATGTTTCTGTTGCTATAAGGATATCATCCATGAAATTTGTGATGCATGGATTATTCAGAGGGTCCAATAATTTTCTCATCATTCTAGAGAAGACACTAGGCGCATTCTTCAATCCAAATGGCAATCTGTTAAACTCATAGTGTCCCTCTGAGGTACTAAAAGCTAGGTACGGTCTAACCTCAGGCTTTACTGGAATCTGATAGTATCCTTTACTCAGATCCACTTTTGAGAAATATTTAGCTTTATTTAGCCTGGCAAACAACTGATTTGTATCCGGCAATGGATCCACCTGTCCTTCTGTAATAGCATTCAGTCTCCTGTAATCTATACAGAGTCTATGTTCTCCAGAGGGTTTCCTTAAGAGCACCACACTGGAACTATACGAAGATTCACTGTGTGAAATTATTCCCTCCTTCAACAAACAGTCTATTTCTTCCTTCAAAGCTTTCTCCTTAGCAAAAGGAATCGAATAGGGTCTCATACAGACAGGTATGGGGTCTATCAGTTTCATATCATATTCCAATAAGTTTGTATGCCCCGGTCGGTCTGTTAACACCTCTGTATGATTATCTAGAACCTGTTGCACTCTCTGTTTCTGATTTTTCGTTAAATGTGTACTGATTTTCACCTGTGCCGCTGTCTCACAGGGGAGTAATGGATATTCAAATGATGAAAGTGGTTCCTTTTTCATCTCCATGGCAATGGACAAGGTCAACAAGTGTGTCTCTTCCTGATTTTCTCTTTCCAAATATTTCTTCAGGAGATTCACATGATAGATTTTTTCTTTCTTCTTCTTATCTATCTTATAATTGGTTCTAGACACCTTCTCTAGAACTGTATATGGACCTTGACATCCAATTTGTAACTTATTCTGACTACCGGGTAGAAGAAGCAGTACCTTCTCTCCCACAGCCAAATCTCTGTCTTTAGCCTTCCTGTTGAAATAGGCAGCATGTTTCTTTCTGGCTTGTCTCAAATTTTCATTGGCAAGTTTCCAGCCAGTTTTTAAACGAGTGGTCAGCTCATTCACATATTGGTATGAGGATGTAATATTTTCCTCTGCCTTTTCATCAGTCCACGTTCTTAACAGCGCTTCGAGTGGACCTTTTATTGGCCTTCCAAATAATAATGTTGCCGGGGCCATACCGGTTGAACTATGGGGTACCTCCCGATAAGCAAAGAGGGCGGCGTGAAGGTACTGGTCCCATGTATCTGGTTTTTCGTGTGCCAACTTTCTCAGGATCGACATCAATGTGCCATTAAATCTTTCCACTTGGCCGTTCCCTTGGGGATGGTACACACTACAATGGAAGTGTTTGGCCTGGAAGATCCTGTAAACTTCTTCTGTTAGTTTCCCCTTGAACTGAGAGCCATTATCAGTCAAGATTTGATTGGGAAAGCCTAACCTTGTGAAAATTGTGAGTAATGCCTCTGCCACATGCTTAGAATCAATCGATGACAGGGCTACCGCCTCTCCCCACATAGAACAAGTGTCCACCAGAGTCAGAATGTAGCTGTTCCTTCTCTTTGTTCGAGTGAGAGGTCCCACAAGATCCACGGCAACTCTCTCAAAGGGTGTTCCCACTATGGGCATTTCCCCCAGAGTTGCTGGTGCAGTCCAATGCTTAGGTGCTACTCGTTGGCACTCTGGACAGGATTTTACATATCCTTTGATATCTTCAGTTATCCCTGGCCAGAAATAGTGACAAGCTATACGCTGTCCTGTTGCGCTGATCCCCATATGACCACTGAAGGGAATCGCATGCCCTAGTTCCAACACTTTAGTCCTATATGAAGTAGGAAGGACCAGCTGTCCGTGATCATTGGATTCAGATCCAGCCTTCCTATAAATCAGTTTGTTCTTCATATAAAATTCTCCCTTGCCTGGAGGTGTATGAGATTTGGGCAACTTCTTGAAACACGGCTTGAGTGTCTTGTCCTCTGCCTGTGCCTTCCTCATCTCATCTGGATGAGTATTTATTGGATTATCCTCCTCCTTTTTAGACTGTGATCTGGCCTGCAATGTTGCCAATATCACAGGTCTCTTGGGGTTCCCCAAGAAGACATATCTACACCCCAATATCAGAGGGTAGATTGGCTCATTTATCACTGCTGCTTTTATGATTCCTTCCACATATCGCGTTTTCACCTTTATCCGGGCGACGGGAAGTGTCATGGTAGCTACATCCTTGGTTGCAGTTTGAATCTCCACTGTTTCTGTGGTGTATTGATCTGCCTGCACCAGGTGAGAACTCACAACGGAATCATAATCTAAACCTGTATCATATAAACACCTTATGGTGACACCATTACAGATTACATCTTCACACACTGGGGGTTGGTATGGTTCCTGCAGTTCCGCAGGTTTGACCTGTTTTCCCTTTTTTCCAGATGTCATAGCAGCACAATGAGGAGGTTTCCTTCTACAATGGTCCGTGTCATGATTGTTCATCTTACAATTTTTACACCACCTCCTTCCTTGGTTGAAAGATTTTCTTTCATCATATTTCCTTTCATCGAATTGTGGGGTTTTATTTTTATTGTCATACCGTGGCCTATCAAACTGGTGCTTACCTTTGTTTTGATCTCTAGGATCAAATTTATTAAAGTTCTATGGTGCCTTAAAATTATCTACCTGTTTCTTTTTATTACCTGATACCTCTGCCTGAGCCGCTTGATACCTTTCTGCAACATTTAGTAACTCCCCAGTCTCTCTGCACCTTGTTCCATGAGAAACTTTCTCAGGTCTGGAGCCATGGACTCTCTTAATTGTTCTATAAGGACCATTTCCTTAAGATCTTGGGTTTTCCCCAGAGAAGTCCATTTCTCCAAGTATGTCTCTAACCGTGCAGAGAACTGGTGATAGGTTTCACCTGACAGTAGTTTAGCATTCCTAAATTTTTTCCTATAAAATGCTGCGTTCTTTTCATATCTTAACAAAAGAGCCTGCTTTAGCATGTCATAATTTTCTTGATCACCTCTGCTCATTTTGGCAAAAACTTCATAAGCTGCCCCACGAAGTCCTTGAGATAACTTTAAGCTCCACCTTTCTCTCTCTAACCCATACGTGGTAGCTAATAGTTCATATCTATTTAGATAGCTCTCAATATCATCGTCTTTCTCAACAAAATGATCTAAATGAAAGTTCATAGCTGAGGTTTAGGCTCCCTGACTAGCAATAGCATCGGAGGCAAAGGGACTGTCACCATTTTCAGGAGCATGGCCTTGAAACTCAAACTCCCTTAGTCGTAACTCATGTTCCCTTTGTAATCTCTTCTCCTCCTTTTCTGCTTCCCTCTCTGCAGCTAATCTCTTGTCTTCCCTTTCTGCAGCTAACCTTTTTTCTTCTGCTTCCCTTTCAGCCTTTTTCTCTTCCAACTGGAGCCTCTTTATTTCCGCCTCACGATCCGCCTCCAATGCTTTAGCCTCTTTGTCAGCCTCAATCTGCAACCTCTTAGCCTCAGCCTCAATCTGCAACCTCTTAGCCTTAGCCTCAATCTGCAACCTCTTAATTTCTTTTTCAGCCTCTAACTTTCTTTCAGCCTCTTTTTCTAATCTTCTTTCCTCACGTTCAATATATTTGTCACATTCAGCAGTGACATAAGCAATCATAATTTGCCCGTCCATTCCTAACTCTGTAGCAGTCTGCACAGCAGCAGATCGAAATTTGGCCAGGTCTGCCATTTTCTACCAGGCAAATGTAAACAATATCTAACTAAACAACTCAATCTCTAACTAAATATCCAAGGACAACCACAGGCACTGAGAGCTCTACCTTATTTATTTTTACCCAAGGATACCTTTTAACTTTTTATTATTCCCAATATATATAATAGGAGAAAGTTCAATATCCCGGGAGCGAGACCCCAATATATGTGGTAAAGTGGGATGATATAAATATTTATAGGGGACTTAGTGTACTGACTGAGATCAGCTGTGAAGGTATCTGTATCTAATAAGTGTGGTGTATTACAGATGACCTTACTTGCTACCACATTTATACCTCAGTCAGAATTATTCTGGAATATTGTGATGACTACGTTGAATGTCTAGGGTTATGAAAATGATGAAGTGTAAGTCACAACAACAACAGACAGATAAACAATTTAATTTATTCCACAACACTTTACAACACTGTGACACTCACACACATATAACACTCTATAAGACTATCTTAAATGAGTCAAGTGTAAAGTTTCAAATATATATGTAATAATTACTTTCAACAATAGATATCCTGATTCAACTACACAGTGAACCAGGAATCACAATCAAATGTAATCACAATTTATAAATATGATCTTTGTATTGACATAATTTATTAGTATTATCATATTTGTGTAAGTTGTGAAGTAGTACTATGAGGTAATACTGGTTTTGTTTTTCAAGCTAGATTGTTGTTTGTCATCATGACTTCAAGTGTTTGATTATCGTGGAAATAGTATTGGGAAAAGTTCACAGTTCCTGTCATTTGAAACAATTTATTGTCCCTCTGTGTTTAATATAATGTCAATTTTAGAGGGGGGGGGGCACATAATGTTGAGCTGCTCTGGCCACAGAAGCTTATCTTTCGTGATGGCGGCAGGAAAAGACTCCTCTGCTCGATTGCTTCACTGTGTTCTGGAGACACCTCACTGGTCGCTATCTGGACCAAGGAGTATGCTGTCAGCCTCTGGATTCAGCAAAACTCAGACCAGGGGCTGCTTCAATAACTTAGGACCACGGTCCCTGAAACAAGAAGGTTGTACCTCCTATTTCAGAACTAATTTATAATCTATTTCCACACTGAACACAATACGTAACAAACACTGAGTTCAGAGCGGTAGGCCAACTGCTAGCTTCATCTGAAACAATTTACACCAGTATACTCCTCCCTAATGGTTACTACGCCTCTGCAATTCCAGCATTAGTTCTATCTAGTCAATAAGATAGGTGTCAGTGTACTGTTTGGCAATTCCATGCAGTTTTACTTTTCTCCGACACGTCCTGTTCAGGTTGGAGCACTATCTAGGCCTTGCCTCATGTTTGCTACTGAACCACGCACATATACAGACATAAATTATCAATTTACATTCAATTTTCATTAAAAAGATATCAAATATGTCAAGCTTACCACAATTCATGGAAATAATACACAAATACGTTGACTGGCGATGAATATGGCACAAATCCCGATCTGCCTCTGTCCCAGGCTTTTATTTAGAAAAAATATAAGCTGGTTCTCAACGCACTGTTTCTGAGTAAGTTTATTTTAAAATGTGGCACTGAACTGACGCTCCTAATTGACTATATTGGCGGGTCTAACCAATCGGGCCATGTTTACACAGCTTTTCAAAAAAAGTACCCCTACTACCGTTTCCCCTAACAACAAAAAATTAGTATTTTTAGTCCGACTAATCGTGTTTCGCCTTACATTTACTTCTATCCAATCAAATAGGATTTAACATGGTGGCCTATTTCCCGTAAAATGGTGATTTCAAAACATGCCACTGTGCGATTATTATTTGGTGTTGTCTGACACCCTCACTATTTTCTTTTGGCTATAATTTGGTAATTCCTAGACTACTTGCGTAACACTTAACATATTCTTTGTCAGCAAGTCCTAAGGAACCCAAATATATAAGTTTTAAGGGAGCTAAGTGGCGGCGTTCAAAATATGTATTTTCTTCTAGGATAGTCGTGCTGTTACCACCTCCTCACTTCCAAACTTTATGGTGTCTGCTGTACTGTCAGACTTTCAAACGTAAACCAGTATAATGTCATGTTTCCCAATAAGCATTTTACAGGTTTTTAAACCTAACTCTCGTATGGGTAGTGTTTTTTTTTTCACTGTCGATTTGAAGAAAAAAAAGCTAGTGCTTCATGCCTTTCGCGTTGGGGGTGGCATTAATTGTATATCGCGAGACGCGTGTTAGTGTTGCCGGCGTTCCTGCTTTCAGTCCTCTCTCTCTCTCTATCCTAATTCCATCTGTCCTTTCGTTTATGTTAACGTAGTGTATAAAATGAAATTAATGGAATATTAATCTAGGTCATTACGCAGCTTGCGTATCTCAAGGTTTTCTTAGAAATGCAGTACATGTTTTATTGTTTTGTGGAAACGCGTGTATGCTGCTATAGGCTTTACTATCAACGTGCAAACGTTACAATTTTCAGACGAAGTAGAAAAAAAGGAGGATTTTTGTACGCCATTGTGACAGCACTGTACTTTTACCATTTCTCTTTCCTTTTATCGAATTTATGTGTTAGGCTTTACATTTTACTTTTTAATTTATATATGTGTATTTAGAATGTTTCACGACACCCATCTTGCGCAAACCTTAGAAAATCCGAGAGTTTTTATGACTAAATTTGCACTACCAATGCTGACTGACAGCTGTAAGGCCATTTGTTGAGTAGCGATTCGCCTATCAGTAAGAATAATGCCTTCAGCACATTTCAACATGTCTGCGTTAGTGGCTGTGGCAGGACGTCCACAGCGCGGCCGATCAAGCACCTCCGTATCTCCACTTCCTTATTCTTTGATTCTCTGAACCCAGCGACTGACTGTACTCCTGTCGACTGCAAAACTTCCATACACATCACATAGACGCTTGTGAATATTCACAACAGTTTCCTTCTCTGCAAGGAGAAATTCTATCACAATTCGCTGTTTATAACGCAAGTTGCTAACACGCTCCATTTCAACGGTTTAGGGTAGCCGTATTATTTGGCTGGTTGCGGTGCAATTTAGTGCACACAATTGGCACATGCCATATTTGAAGTGTGCAAAATTTCATGCTTCTATCTTCATTATTAACTGAGAAAAACGATGTGGTGCATTACTTTCTGAACGCCCCTCGTATAGATAGATAGATAGATAGATAGATAGATAGATAGATAGATAGATAGATAGATAGATAGATAGATAGATAGATAGATAGATAGATAGATAGATAGATAGATAGATAGATAGATAGATAGATAGATAGATAGATAGATAGATAGATAGATAGATAGATAGATAGATAGATAGATAGATAGATAGATAGGTAGGTAGGTAGGTAGGTAGGTAGGTAGGTAGGTAGGTAGGTAGGTAGGTAGGTAGGTAGGTAGGAAGATAGGTAGATAGGTAGATAGGTAGATAGATAGATAGATAGATAGATAGATAGATAGATAGATAGATAGATAGATAGATAGATAGATAGATAGATAGATAGATAGATAGATAGATAGATAGATAGATAGATAGATAGATAGATAGATAGATAGATAGATAGATAGACGGCTCATTGTTACTAAAGTAGATCCCAAAAGCTCCTATGTTACCGGCCTCTGCTCTATTGTATCTACTGGATATCAATTAAATCAATGTCAAAGCACTGAGAAATTAGTGCCATTTGACAAAAAACGTTTTATTTTTTTTTTTTTTTTTCCAGATAAGAAATGTGACTTTTTAATCACCATATACAGTAGAACTCCATTTATCCGAACCCCAATTATCCGAACATCCAATTATCCGAACACTTTTTCCAGAAAAAATCTGTCGCCACCAGTCACGTTAGACTACAGTTCTGAATCTTTTGATGCGGCAAGCTTCAAATGTGTGCGAACAATTTGTAGACAATGAGATGGGCTAATGGACGGTCGCTTACGTACAGGAAGTCAGTTAGATCATAAAGTCAGTTAATATCTGGTTTACCGATCCAGTGTACGTGTGCGTTCTAGGCAGAACACTGGCTAAACAGACAGTTCAACTTAAAATAATTGTGTCTGCTACTACAGCAGAATAATTTTGGTGTACACGTATTTCTCTGTGCGATCTGGCATCTTCCAGTAGGCCTAAAGCATATAAAAGGAACCGCAATGTTTTGTCAATTGAGACGAAAACCGAAATTATCAAGAGACTAGGAAAAGAATAAACTGTGTCTTCATTTGCGAGGATTTTCGATGTTGGGAAAGCTACCGTCTCTGACATCAAAAGTAACAAGGATAAAATTATGAGTTTTGCATCTAAATTGGATAGTGAAAATGGGTCGAAGAAACATAAAACCATGAGAAATGCGAAAGATTTGAAATTGGAAGAGGCTTTGTATATATGGTTTGTGCAAAGAAGAAGCAAAGCGGAACCTATCTCTGGCTCTCTATTGTGTGAAAACGCACTTCAGTTCAACAATCAACTTGACGATCCTCCTGACATTAAGGCTAGCCAGGGATGGTTAAGAAACTTTAAATCTCGTCATGGCATACGAGAATTGGAGATTCAAGGGGAATCTTTATCTAGCGATGCAACTGCCGCTGAAAATGTTAAAGAAACATTCTTGGCTTTTTTTTTGGAAGAAGAAGGTTATTTACTCGATGATGTGTATAATGCCGATGAGACTGGCTTATACTGGAAATCATTGCCTCAAAAACCACTTGCATCTCAGCGCGAAGCAGCTGCCCTGGGTTTAAAAAGTGCAAAGAGAGAGTAACAATTTTGGTAGCCGCGAATGCCAGTGGAAGTCATCGTTTACCGGTGCTAATGATCGGCAAAGCCAAAAAAACCACGTTGTTTAAAGAATGTGACATGTCTCCCATTGTGCTACAAAGCACAGAAGAGTGCTTGGATGAATAGTGAAATATTTCTTGATTGGTATACAAATCAGTTCATCCCAAATGTGAAGAGGTTGAAAGAACAAGAAAAGAAAACTGGAAAAGTAATTCTTCTACTGGACAATGCACCATCTCATCCAGAGACGGATACATTGAATGCAGTTGATGCAAATTTTAAAGTAATTTTTCTGCCTCCCAATGTAACATCACTGATTCAACCAATGGATCAGGGTGTTATAGCAAAGCTTAAAAAGATGTACAAGAAGGAAGTCATGCGTCGTTTATTGTTGGCTGAAGATGAAGAAAGTGTGGTGGCGTTTTCCAAAAAGCTTAATCTCAAAGACTGCTGCTATATGTTAGCTGATGCTTGGACCACCCTGTCACAAGATAATCTCAACAAGGCTTGGAATAGATTGCTTGGGAAAAAAGGAGGAAATGAAACTACTGCAGTGGACACAAATGATGATTGTATAAATGAAGTTGTGGAACTGTTTCAAGCAATGCCCGGATTTTCGGACTGTGACAAAGATGATGCACACATGTGGCTAGAAGATGATAATGATTCTGGTTTCAGTTTTTGAATGACGAAGAAATTTTGACTTTTGTGCAAGAAGAAAACCAAATACATGTAGTGACCGATGATGAAGACTCCTCAGAAGTACATGATGTACTTGTAGGTTATGAAGAAAACCCAAAACGTCGACCAAGTCCTGAAGAGGCCTTTATAGCACTAGAAACAGCGATGGCTTGGTAGGAGCAAGAAGATGACAGCTGTCCTACACAGCTTCTGCTGTTGAAGAGAATGCGGGACTTAGCAGCCAAAAGCAGACTATCCAGATTGGCGCAAAAGAGGATTCCTCATTATTTTAAATAGTGGGCTACATCTGTGCAAGTACATGTATACGTACGTTGCGCCTGGTTTTAAATCGTTTGTAATGTTATTTTGAAAACATTTCTCTTTCTTAACAAAAATAATTAATACAAGTAGTACATGCACTGCAGTGTAATGAAAGATTTTGGTGATACAGTGATCTGATACAGTGTGGGTATTATTATTACAGGAGAAGTAAATATGTTTTATAGTGTATTTTCCTTGTGATTGTTAATTATTTTTAGAAATATGTGTACATGCACTCGATACATCATGTAATCCAATTATCCGAACATTTGATTATCCGAACGATGCTCGGTCCCATGGGGTTCGGATAAATGGATATATATATATATATATATATATATATATATATATATATATATATATATATATATATATATATATATATATATATATATATATATATATATATATATATTTATTTTTATTTATTTATTTATTTATTTATTTATTTATTTTTATATATTATATATATATATATATATATATATATATATATATATATATATATATATATATATATATATATATATATATATATATATATATATATATATATATATATATATATATATATATATATATATATATATATATATATATATATATATATATATATATATATTGACTGTCTATCTTTCTGCCTTCCCTGCATCCTCTCGGCTCCCGTCTCAAGTCAATCTTTTAATTCGCTCGACCTCTGTCTACCGATTTCTTGTTATTTTCTCCATGGTTTATTCATGACATCGGAGACATCCCACCAGACAACGCACTAGATCAAGGGTCGGCAACACAGAAGCTGTGGGAATCTACTTTAGAAACCCTAACTCTTTAAAGATCTACCACGAAGAAGCATGTGTGTTTTCAGGTTTCAGAGTATCTGGAAATCGAAATGTCCAGCCTAACATTTATCTCCGATACATAATCTTCTGCTTGCGATCCCGTCAACAGTGACGGAAAATAAAAATTGAATAGTTTACCGAACATTAACGTCTCTTTCAAAATATAATCGCGTACAATCTTAGACCGTTGACGATTAAAGTAAACTTAAATACGCTACCTTGCGGGTTTTCAAAGCTGGAGACTCACCAAGTGCTGGTGCTGAATGACAGTGGATCAAAGTCAAAGTTGGAGACTCACCAAGTGCTGGTGCTGAATGACAGTGGATCAAAGTCAAAGCTGGAGACTCACCAAGTGCTGGTGCTGAATGACAGTGGATCAAAGTCAAACCTGGAGACTCACCAAGTGCTGGTGCTGAATGACAGTGGATCAAAGTCAAACCTGGAGACTCACCAAGTGCTGGTGCTGAATGACAGTGGATCAAAGTCAAACCTGGAGACTCACCAAGTGCTGGTGCTGAATGACAGTGGATCAAAGTCAAAGCTGGAGACTCACCAAGAGCTGGTGCTGAATGACAGTGGATCAAAGTCAAAGCTGGAGACTCACCAAGTGCTGGTGCTGAATGACAGTGGATCATAGTCAAAGCTGGAGACTCACCAAGTGCTGGTGATGAATGACAGTGGATCAAAGTCAAACCTGGAGACTCACCAATAGCTGATGCTGAATGACAGTGGATCATAGTCAAAGCTGGAGACTCACCAAGTGCTGGTGCTGAATGACAGTGGATCATAGTCAAAGCTGGAGACTCACCAAGAGCTGGTGCTGAATGACAGTGGATCAAAGTCAAACCTGGAAACTCACCAAGAGCTGGTGCTGAATGACAGTGGATCAAAGTCAAACCTGGAGACTCACCAAGTGCTGGTGCTGAATGACAGTGGATCAAAGTCAAAGCTGGAGACTCACCAAGAGCTGGTGCTGAATGACAGTGGATCAAAGTCAAAGCTGGAGACTTACCAAGTGCTGGTGCTGAATGACAGTGGATCATAGTCAAAGCTGGAGACTCACCAAGTGCTGGTGATGAATGACAGTGGATCAAAGTCAAACCTGGAGACTCACCAATAGCTGATGCTGAATGACAGTGGATCATAGTCAAAGCTGGAGACTCACCAAGTGCTGGTGCTGAATGAAAGTGGATCATAGTCAAAGCTGGAGACTCACCAAGAGCTGGTGCTGAATGACAGTGGATCAAAGTCAAACCTGGAAACTCACCAAGAGCTGGTGCTGAATGACAGTGGATCAAAGTCAAACCTGGAGACTCACCAATAGCTAATGCTGAATGACAGTGGATCAAAGTCAAACCTGGAGACTCACCAAGAGCTGATGCTGAATGAAAGTGGATCAAAGTCAAAGCTGGAGACTCACCAAGAGCTGGTGCTGAATGACAGCGGATCAAAGTCAAACCTGGAGACTCACCAAGAGCTGGTGCTGAATGACAGCTGATCAAAGTCAAACCTGGAGACTCACCAAGAGCTGGTGCTGAATGACAGTGGATCAAAGTCAAAGCTGGAGATGCCGAGATTTTAAGTGGCTAGGCGAGAGAGCTAGTGCGAAATTTACTCAGGTTAAAAAAATTATTTTTTCCCCACCGGTGTCATCTAACGATCCACCAAATGATGCCTTGAGATCTGCCGTTAGATCATGATTGACCGGTTGCCGACCACTGTAATACCTTACAGAAACAGTTTAATACCTTACAGAAACAGTGTAATACCTTACAGAAACAGTGCATCGTTTTAGGAGATCAGGAAAGCATTAACAATATTTAAAAGACAAATAAAACTCTCGATGGAACATATAAACGGCATTAATCATTAAGCAGTCTAACACAAGGGGGCATAATAATAGAAAATGGAAAAGTTCTTCTGTAATAAATCTTCTTTCGTGACATTAAAATCTGGATTTATTATCTTCCTCTAGCTGAATTTAATATCAATTGATATACTAAAATCACACTTGCGACTTGCCTATGTCAAATAAGTGTGTCGTATCCATTTGTAAATTGTCATCTCAGTGCCATGATAAACTCTATTACCATTAGATGATCAGTGTTTCTTAACTTCTAGTCCATGGACCCCCTTGCACAACTTTGGGGTCCGTGAACTGATTCTAGACGGTTCGTGTACATATCCTAAAAATTTGAATTTTATTTTCATCAAAATTTGTATCTAACAAAATTATTATTGATTTTTGCATTTAAAGAAATATATTCTTTTTATAGGGAATTTTTGAAATATCAGAATGAAAATATGGAAGCTTAATTATTTTTCTTTACAATAAAATTATTTGTATGCAAAAATTTTAATTATGCGTCTATGTACGTAGGTTTTTTTTTTTTTTGGTCTAATAAGGAGTCAGTAACCTTCACTGGACAATCAAAAAAGTACGTAACCTTCACCGGACAATCAAAGGGGTATGTAGCCTTCACCGGACAATCAAAGGGGTACGTAGCCTTCAGGGACAATCAAAAGGTACATAGCCTTCACCGGACAATCAAAGGGTACGTAGCCTTCACAAGAGAATCAAGGGTACGTAGCCTTCACCGGATAGTCAAAGGGTACGTAGCCTTCACCGGACAATCAAAGGGGCACGTAGCCTTCACCGAACAATCAAAGGGTACGTAGCCTTCACCTGACAATCAAAGGGGTACGAAGCCTTCACAGGACCATCAAAGGGGTCCATATCCCTCACCAGACAATCAAAGGGGTCAATACCCTCACTGGACAATCAAAGGGACCAATGGCACAAAAACAGGTTAAGAACCCTTGCATTAGATGTTTCTTAATGCGTATTGTTAAAACCACTAAGTATATGTTATTAGAAAATCTTACATAAATAAATCAAGAGATGTATTAACCGCCGGTGTGTTACTGCTGCCTGAAATAGTGGCAAAGAAAAATGTTTACCTTATTAGGGAGTCGTAGAAAGCAACTAAGAATGGTTGGGCATGGCTTGTCATTTTTAAAAAAAAACATAAGTACTTAAGTCAGAAGTATGCGCAAGACATCGTGAGAGAATAATTAAAGTAGTTCACCTCAGGAGTGCCCGATTGGCAGAGGGTTTGAGCGCTGGCCTCTCGTCGCAAAAGGTACCGGGTTCGAAAAAACGGTGGTGTCACGTTCCAGTCCACCCACGTGTAAATGAGTACCCGACACTGGTCCTGAGTTAGGGAAGGCAAAAGCAGCGAGGAAGGGAACTGGTCACCCCCACCTCATGAAGCCCCAACTAGCATACTAAGTCTCTAACACTTCACTCCGCTATGGCAGTATCTGTTATAAGACTACACTTTTTTTTTAGTTCACTTCAGCCAACTACTAGAAGTTACGACGAATCCCGTATCAGCGAAGATTATTACGCATCCTGGTGAAAGCCGAAATAAGTCTTGGCTGCAAGCTTACCTGTTTTCACCTGGATTAAGCAACTAGAAAGTTTGAAAACTAAACGAAAAATTGCACATGTGGCAGCAGACATTAGGTGGCTATAAACTTGACGTTTTGGGACTGTGCTAAAGAAGACACTGGAGAATAGAATAAGTAGTATTAGATTTATGAGAAATAGTCTATCATCAAGACACAAGGAAGAAAGCTCACATCATTATGAATGTGTGTCGCTGTCGTAGATTTTGATTGGGAGAATAAGACATAGATTGGTCCCTTCTGAATAGAACTAGAACAGGTGGTGACTCAGTGTGAGATAAGATGAGAAATAGATTTTCACGTGTGAGATGGTGAAAAAAAAAGGTAAAATCTGTGCCTGGACTCGAGAAGATTCTCTAGTTCAGCCTATCTCTACAACAGAGCTTTGTTTGTCAGACAGATTACCAATATATATATATATATATATACATATATATATATATATATATATATATATATATATATATATATATATATCAACCACTCACATACACACACACATAAGTGACGACAGTTAGACGCACAAACGTGAATTTATATCAATGGACTAGGGATATTTTTGGGACGAGCTGACCAACACCTGTAAATAAGTTTATGTAAATTTTATTTACCATAAAAAACCTTCACAACAGCAATATTTTGAATATCAATCAAATACAAATAAACATAAGTTAATGAATTAATTAAAGAGTTAGACTCATAGGGTAATCCTCCCTCCCTCTGTTGAGACAAGATCCCGTTAAAAGAAAGTTATTAACCCCGAAAGAGTCAATGATTTATACGCTATGGTCTAGGTTTTCCCTCTACAGTAAAGCACAGAGTTTATACGTTAATCTATTCTGAAAGAGACAGTGTTAACAAAACTTACACATTTAAAATAACCAACGTGTATACATGGATTATACCATAAAAGAGTCACTCATTCCCGCTTTCTTTCTTTCCATACAACCGTGGCCACGTACATTCGTTCTTACCTAACACTTGACTTGCACCTTCTGGAACAATCTTTAGGACACACGCACACAGCAAATCCAGTGTTCTTTTGGCAAAGAAAACCCCAGCTCCTCAAAGACAGATTAAATCCACTTCTCCGGGGAGCGTTCGCTTTGTTACTTTTATTTAGGATTACTGTTTATGTCACTTTAATTAGTCCAAGTAAGACATTTTAACAGTGCTCACAGTGTCAGAAACTTGGGATTTCCAGTACATAGGAATGTCAGGTCGGTAACTTCTCTCAGTATAACAATTCCTTGTCACACCACAAATTGTCAAACGTCGGTGTTAAATGTAGTATGTAGCCACCGAATGTTAATGCTGAATGTAGGAGGTCAAACCTGGACAGTGCAATGTTGTGGTGTATATTTGGGTCACTAAGCGTTGAGGCGCTGACAGGGTGTAATGTTGACTCTCTCTCAAACACCATACAGGCTCTCAAGTGCGTAGTGCTCGTAGAAGTGTGTGGGTTGACATGATGTGTGGGTGAGTAGACATCAGATAAGATGGTGGTCACGAATGCGTATAGGCTCTTGGACAAGTTCACAATGCACCCACTCAACCACATGTAGAAGTCAGTAAACGTTGGTAATACTGATGACCTTTTCAACATTTTATTACGAGACATACGGTGACATCAACAACACAGTAAATTGCACATGGATCAGGGACATCACATACATGGTAATGGAGAAAACATCTGGCATCACAAATCTTGATCAGCTCATACATCAGAATGCTAATGACAATGGTCTGTCAATCTACGTTCTGCTCATACTGAAGCTCAGGTACCCCTGACTAAGCGCGTCAGGTACATCTAGCAAATATGCCACACGGAAAGGGCGGACTCTCAATTGCTTAACAAAAGTTTATGGCTCTTCTGGCATCACACGCCAGGTACTTCTTCTGGTGAAGAATATAGGCCGCAAAAGGCGGGCCTCTATGGCGACAGAATCAGGCCGCAAAAGTAGCGGGCCTCTATAACAAGGTAACCTCTGTGTTATTTCTCATAAGCAAGGCATATCCATCTATGCAAACATGCCTGAATAGCGGGTACCAAACAGTACAATCTTCGCTGGACTTCTATTCAACAATAAGACGTATAGTCTTGGTTTCTGTCTATCATATCATCTGTGAACTCTACTCAAAAATGTCGCCTCAAAAATATCAATCGTTCTTATGTGCAGACAGCACCTAGTCTGTATATCTAGGCATACGAGAGGATTAAAGTGTACATATATTACCTTGGCAGCATCCTAGAAAATCACCAAACACAACACTTGCCATCCTTGGCGTACAGAATAAACTTAGGGAAGAATCACTGACATATCAGTCACACAGAGGACTTCATTTCCCCGTAATAATGGCAGAGAAAATCTCCGGACCTCTTGTCCGTTCAGAAACCCAGGTACACTGCCCAGATCGGAAGTGTCTCTCGATCTCCGCGCAAAAACCTGCGCATGTGCAATAAGCACAGTCCTGAGTAAAGCTAATACAGACCAGGGCGTTTCCCCGAAACAAGAGGCAAAACCGCTCCTTATATGGTCATGTGAATAGCGACTTAAGACATGACAACTATTTAAGACATTTCCCCGGAACAGGTCAACATCGATCCTTATAAGGATAGGGGAATAAGACAAGGGGAAGATAACCACTAATCAAACCTGTCACTGAAAAGTTAATAGACAGTTCTCTCTCTTAGACCATCAAAAAGTATCAAACAGGTTGATGTCTATAATACAGGCAAACATGACAGTAACAGATTACCGCACCCCCCGGGACAAAATGAAACACATTTTTTTTTTAAGTCCATCAATGAGTAATATACAACAAGCTCATAACGCATAGGAGCCGCGGTAGCATAGTGGTTAGTGCACTGGCTTCCTAGCGCAGTGGTCTATGGTTCGATCCCCAGATGAGGCGGAAAATTTTTAGGCCACAAACGGCTCCTGGGTCGACCCAGCCCCAAATGAGTACCAGAGCTACTCTGGGAAGGTTAAGGCGGCCGGCGTGATGCCGACCACATCACCCCTAGTGTGCCGACGGTCAAGATAATATGGGCCTAACACCATATTCCCAATATGCCTCAATGGGCATGTAACGGGTTCCTTTACCTTTACCTTCATAACGCATGAATGATGCGCCGATGAAAGGATCAACATAAATATAACGCCATAATGTCAGGCTCAATCGACGCACAAAAGAGCGTCTGGTGAGAACAAAAGATATCTCACAATGTAATAGAAACTATTTTCTCCAAGTATACATATATCCGGGGCGGTGCCACCAAAGAACCCTAAGGTGCTGGCAAATGTTGCGATGCTAACAAAAATTATATACATATATCAAAAGTACAATATCATATGTAGCAATGATGCATGTCAATACAACGAGAAGACATTTAACATAGTAATCTCTCGAAGTATAAAAATATAATATCTTTTCATACAATTATGACTATACATGTATACAACATATATAAACTACTAGGAAATAACATCCGTAGTTTAAGACGACACTCCATTCAGTAGGGCACTTGAAAGAAGCGTCCACAGGGTAAGCATGGACGTCATGAGGCATCAACATAACTCTTTATAGGTACTCCAAAGCATAGCACTGGTTCGCTGAGAGAAATACAAATGACACACTCGTAGAATGTTATAATGTACTATAATCACTACTACTTTTCTAAGTATTAAATGTGGCCGTATTAATTTCCGACCTTTATATCGTGATAACCAAACCTTCCTCTGTTATACCAAAGACGGTAACAGAGAAAGAAATCAATCGATTTATAACCATGAATTCAAGTAAGGTGACAACGAATGTGCTAATAGAAAGTTATTGTAAAGTACTGTCATAAATCTAGACGTATATCAGGAAGTCTAGACATGAGAGTTAAGTAGAGTCATGTGGGCATCGCGACAATATGTCTGCCATCACATTATCCGAACCACAGATAGCTCGTACAGTGAAATGAAAAGGTTGAAGAGTTATAGCATATCGAGTGGATCTTGAGCTCTTTAAGTCCTTACTCTGCATTGCTGTGAGAGCTTTTTGGTCGGTTTCTACTATGAAATGTGCGGCGAGAAGGAATCTTTGAAGTTTAAGAATCGCCCAGACCATAGCTAATAATTCTCGGTCTAGAACAGAATAATTCCCTTCTGCTGCATTCAGTTTCCTAGAGACATACATAACAGGATGCAGAGTTTCTGAATACTCTTGCATCAGTGCCGCCCCGATCCCTATTGATGAGGCGTCACTACGAAGAACAAAGGTCTTATCAGCTGTAGGTAGTCTTAAGATAGGAGATGAGAATAGTGTCTTAATCTGATCCAATGAAGATTGGCATTCTTGGGACCATCGCACCATATTAGGAGACCCTTTCTTCAATAGGGTTGAGAGTGGTGCCGTGATAGAAGAAAGATTCGGAATGAATCTTCCGTAGAACTGTATTAAGCCTAAGAGACTACGGATCTGTTTCTTTGTCTTAGGAATAGTGATGTTCAGTATCTTAGAAGTGTTGTGGTCCTCTGTCTTCAAGAGACCATGGCCAACACGGTGACCAAGAAAAGAAATGTCACTAAACCCTACATAGGCTTTAGAGGGTTTGGCTGTCAAATTATGCTCGCATAGAGTAGACAACAGTTCATATAAACCCAAATAGTGATCTTCCTAAGAATCACTAAAAAGACAGATATCGTCCAAGTATGCAATGACATCTGAACGATATGAAAGAATTCGACGCATCATGCGTACGAAAGTAGCTGAGCATTCATAAGGCCGAAAGGCATGAAGTTCCATTGGAACAAACCCCTAGGTGTTGAGAAAGCAGTAAGAGGTTTGGCTCGTTCAGTTAGAGGAACTTGCCAGTAACCTTTAGACAAGTCGAGTTTGGTAAAGAACCGAGAATTAGAAAGTCTAATAAGTAGATCTTCCAATAAATGCATAGGTTCAGCATCGAATTTCGTTACTTGGTTTAGTTTACGGTAATTGACGCAAATCCGTATGTTATTGTCTTTCTTTCGAACAATAACCATAGACGAAGAGTATGCCGAATTGGATGGTTCAATTATTTTCAACTGTATCATTTCATCCAATTCTTTCTCGACCTGTGTTTGGAAATGAATAGGAATAGGGTAGGGTCTGACCCTGATAGGGTGATGATCAGTAAGTATTATGTCATGTTCAATGACAGATGTGTGTCCAGGAATGTTCGTGAGAACATCCTGAAATGTTTGTAACATGGAAGAGCCTTGTAGCTGCTCCTCAGTAGATAATTTAGAAGAAACAGTAACATTTTTCCATGATTCCGTAGAATGAAGTGGAATAATCGGAAGAGGAAGATTAACGTCCGAGAAAGTAGATTTTTCATCCTGTATAACCGACAGAGATGAGTAATGACCATGTGGGACTGGAGTATCGTCCGTCGCCTGAAAGATAGGCTGCAGGTACTCTGGACGTTCATGATATTCTGTAAGCATGTTTACATGAAAGGTTTTATGCTTTCACTCTATATCGACAACATAGTCGACATCAGAAATTTTAGAGACAATCATAAAAGGAAATTTCCATCCAATGAGAAGTCTATTCTTCCTGGAAGGGGGTAATACAAATGCTTTGTCGCCAGGTCAAAGTTGTCGTAGGCATCTATTTTTATTTGCGAATTGCCTTGCCTTTTCTTTAGCAAATTCAGATGCAGAAGTTGCTAATCTGCATGGTACAATGATTTTCTGCCTGAGAGCAATGACATATTCATACGAAGATTGTGTGTCATCACTGATATCATCGACAGTTATAAGATCGTGAGGCAACGACATGGGACCGCGCGGTCGCGCGCCAAAGACAAGCTCAAATGGAGAGAACCCCGTATGTTCATAAGAAACCTCTCTATATGCGAAGAGAGCCGCGGGTAAGACTCTGTCCCAATCCTGAGGATGATCCTCAGTTATCTTCCCAAGTAAATTTTTGAGGGTTCTATTCAGACGTTCGACTAACCCATTAGACATTGGATGATAGATACTACTCAGAGACCTTTTAATATTAAGAGTAGACATCACTTGTGACATAGTGTCAGATATTAGTTGTGTGCCATGGTCTGACAATTTTTCTTTGGGAAATCCCAGACGAGAAAATATCAACCAAAGAGCATCTGCAACATCGGCAGTAGAAAGGCTTTTAAGAGGTATAGCCTCTGGCCAGCGTGTGCACATGTCAACGCATGTAAGAATAAATAGGTGTCCTCTGGCTGATCTGATTTTAAAAGGGCCAATAATGTCTATTGCCATTTTTTGAAACGGACGAATAGGAATGTCCGCAGCTTGGATCGGTGCTGCATGGCGTGGACCTTTCGACTTGACTTCTTGACATACTTTGCATGAGCGACAATAAACACGTATATCTCTATTTACAAATGACCAAAAGAAAGCCGCAAGAACTCTCGACTTAGTACGTGAAAATCCCATATAACCAGCGCATTGGGAGTCGCAAGCATGTAGCAGAATTCGAACTCTCATACTTTTAGATACAAGATTTGCGAATGCATAGACGTATCTGACTGTTGTACCATACGCACTAGTACACCATTCTTCATAGTGATCCAGGTTTTGCGATTTGATTTCTGATTTGGATTACCATTTTTAACAAGAAGGAAGAATTTTTTCAAAGAAGTGTCCTCTTGTCGAAGTTTTATAAAAGAGTCACGTGAAATCACCGAATGATCATCTTGATTAAGTACTTCATCACTTTCGGTCGATGAAGTCTGAGGCATATTCTGAGCCTGTGCTCTTGTGACAACTGCATTAGCAGCTTGAATATTTTGTTCTTCCCAAACAGCAATCTGCTGCGGGGTACACTCCTTAACTCCGTGTATACGCCCGATGATAAGATCCGCAATAGGATTCGGTAGCAAACACGCGTGGACATCTCCCGTAAAGAAGGGAGTGGCTATGTGGATGATAGTAGTCGAATACTTTTCTACTGTGCCACCAAGTGTCACACATTTGACCACTTTTCCAGTATCACAGGAAGGATCTATAAGAGATTGTTTAACCCCAATAGTAGTGCATCCAGAATCAAAGAGGACTGAGACTGGATTACTATTCACTAGACCTCTATGTAGGATAAGAGATCCTCTCCCGTCATGCGCTGCTGCGGCAGGAAGAGAGGGTAGAGGATGACCACAACTCAAGGTAGATATGGTAGTAGGTTCGAATAGTTTTGTGCATTGAGATGCTCTCCCAAAATCGAAAGCAGAACAAGTGACAGCACTAGAGTTAGCTTTATTATTGTTCGATTCATTACTAACTACTTGTGACTCTTGTTGAGCACAGTTAGCATGATGACATGATCTATTATTGTTGTGTTGCCATCTACCGCGATTATTATTTCCTCTGGAATTATTGTTATTTGACCTATTGTAATTATTGTTTTGGTTTGAACCGTAGTTTTCACAGTTGTGATTGTCATTTTCTTCTTGATGAGAATATCTTTTAGATTTATTTTGTTGTCTACGTGAATAATTATGATATGTCGGATAGTTTTTATTGTGGCTACCCCTGCAAAAGTTTCCAAAATTGCTGGAACCAAAATTACGAGGACTGTCAGCTCGTCTCCAGTTCTTTGAAGAAGAACCATTACAGGATGGATCGAATTGATCCTGTCCGAAGTTACGACTACTCTTCCTATTAAAGTTGCGTTGAGCACCTTGAAATTTAGCATGAAAATTAGGACCATATGGTGCCGCCGAAGCTACCGGCAAACCTTCTTTAACTTTAGAATTGCTAATCGTTTGTTGTGGGTTCGCAGTGACATACTGGCAACAATATTATTCCATGTCTTTTATGTTTTTAGGTTTACGTTCATGTATAAAGGCAAGAAAGGACTCATTAACTGATGACATTACTTTGTCTCTAAGTAACAAGTCCATAAGTGCTTCATATGTGTGTTCAGCCTTAGACAGCTCAATCCATCGTGAGAAAGTAAGACGTATCTTTGTAATAAAGTCCGAGAACTCTACCCCAGTTTCTGGTAACATCGTCTTAAAACGAAGACGATAATCGTTTTCTTTAAGTTGATATCTCTCTAATAAGGCTGCTCTGACAACTTCATAGTTAGTCTTATCAGGTTCTTCTATTGCCATTATAGTATTTAATGGTTCACCTGTAAGTATTTCCAACAGTTGTCCGACATATTGCTCCTTATCTACCTTATGCGATACGCATGTAAGTTCAAATCTATCAAGATAAAACGTTATGTCGTCCCTTGCAGTGTTGAAAGGAGGTAATTTTACTTTAAAAGTATTAGCATTTATCTTACTAGACGTTGCTTGAGAATTACCCATATTCATCAATTTTAATTTCTCCAGCTCCAAAGCTAACATTTTTTCTTCATGTTCCATTTTCTGTTTTTCAGCTTGAAGTTTTCTCTCTTCAAACTCTCTTTGCTGCTGAAATTTCCTCTCTTCAGTTTCTCTTTCCAATCTTTTCTTTTCAGCTTCTTTTTCCAATCTTTTCTCTTCAGCTTGTCTTTCCAATCTTTTTTCCTCAGCTTTTTGTATTTTCTCTTCGGCCTTCTGTTTATCCACCTCTAATTTCTGCGCCTTATCATATTGAGCAAGTGCAAATTCTTCTAATTTCTCATCAGTTTTGCCAAGGGCTTTCCCTTACTCAATAAAGTAATCCAATGTAGACATTCTGTCTAATAATGTGCTATCAATACCTCTGAAATAATAACACTTTTATCCCAATCTCAGTGGGAGACAAGTCTTTGTCAAAGACCTTGTATAATTACCTTGTTTATATATAATAATATCACCATTAATCACTTATATATCTAAAGTGCATATACTAATAATAGTGAATGACCAAGTAAGTATATATATATATATATATATATATATATATATATATATATATATATATATATATATATATATATATATATATATATATATATATATATATATATATATATATATATATATATATATATACTGTGTATGACAACAATGCATAACGTTAATAAACACAAAGACAGGCGTACAGAACAACCGAAAACGTTCGCAGAAGTCAAATAAACAATAAAGCGAAACTAAAGGAAAATGTTATAAAGGATGTAATGATAACTGCGAAGAAGTAAACACAACGAATGCCAACACAGTTATAAACGAAAAGGTGTATAAAAAATAAATGACAGGAAGGAGAGGCAGACAAATACAAACAAATCAAAGCAAAACTAAAGAACAGAAAAAATATCACAAAAACGAAGAAAGAACATCTCGGCACAACTAATACAAAAATATCGCGAAAGCAACAAGAAGTCGCTCGCTATTTCCGCTGTGGAAAATTCGCGATAAGTTCCCTAAAGATCGCTGTCGTAGGCCCTCTGTCACGTGGGATACCCTACATCAGACACCGCCCAACCGAAAACCCGCCAAAATATACACACTAAAGAACATATAACATAAACAGCTAGCATATAATAGAATGTGTTGTAAAGAAGGCTCAGTTATACACAATACAACGGTACAGTTTCCAAAAACAAACTGCCACTTATCTTAAGTGCCATCCTGGCCTTTAGTCAACAATGAAGTACAACACTGGACAGCAATGGGAAGAAGATCCACCGTCGAAGGTTACAGAAACGACGACAACAGAAAGTGGTCTCCAAAGTACAGCTACTAAAACATTCTCGCCAACACAGTTGAGATCAGAAGATCCAACGTTGATATATAAAGGGATGTCTGTTAGATGTAGCTTGTAAACCACAGCTGGAACTGTTTACAACAGGAGCTCGAACGTAAACAACGTGGCGTGATCGTTCACACAGATGGACATCGTCGACTGTCAAAGTGTTGAAAGGTGTTTATATGTGTAGCACAGTGTAAATCAACTTCTGCAGTAACTGTCGACCATCTAGCAGTATGAGGCGCTGAGTACCAAGCTGGTGTCGGTGGTTGACCTATTTACCACTGTTAACTTCGTAGATGAGACCCCACGAGACTGGCCTACCATAATGTTAAAGTGTAGTATGTAGCCACCGAATGTTAATGCTGAATGTAGGAGGTCGAACCTGGACAGTACAATGTTGTGGTGTATATTTGGGTCACCAAGCGTTGAGGCGCTGACAGGGTGTAACGTTGACTCTCTCTCAAACACCATACAGGCTCTCAAGTGCGTAGTGCTCGTAGAAGTGTGTGGGTTGGCATGATGTGTGGGTGAATAGACATCAGATAAGATGGTGGTCACGAATGCGTATAGGCTCTTGGACAAGTTCACAATGCACCCACTCAACCACATGTAGAAGTCAGTAAACGTTGGTAATACTGATGACCTTTTCAACAATTTATTACGAGACATACGGTGACATCAACAGCACAGTCAATTGCACATGGATCAGGGACATCACATACATGGTAATGGAGAAAACATCTGGCATCACAAATCTTGATCAGCTCATACATCAGAATGCTAATGACGATGGTCTGTCAATCTACGTTCTGCTCATACTGAAGCTCAGGTACCCCTGACTAAGCGCGTCAGGTACCTCTAGCAAATATTCCGCACGAAAAGGGCGGACTCTCAATTGCTTAACAAAAGTTTATGGCTCTTCTGGCATCACACGCCAGATACTTCTTCTGGTGAAGAATATAGGCCACAAAAGGCGGGCCTCTATGGCGACAGAATCAGGCCGCAAGTAGCGGGCCTCTATAACAAGGTAACCTCTGTGTTATTTCTCATAAGCAAGGCATATCCATCTATAGCAAACATGCCTGAATAGCGGGTACCAAACAGTACAATCTTCGCTGGACTTCTATTCAACAATAAGACGTATAGTCTTGGTTTCAGTATGGAGCACAAATAGTAGGCTCTGTCTATCATATCATCTGTGAACTCTACTCAAAAATGTCGCCTCAAAAATATCAATCGTTCTTATGTGCAGACAGCACCTAGTCTGCATATCTAGGCATACGAGAGGATTAAAGTGTACATATATTACCTTGGCAGCATCCTAGAAAATCACCAAACACAATACTTGCCATCCTTGGCGTACAGAATAAACTTGGGGAAGAATCACTGACATATCAGTCACACAGAGGACTTCATTTCCCCGTAATAATGGCAGAGAAAATCTCCGGACCTCTTGTCCGTTCAGAAACCCAGGTACACTGCCCAGATCGGAAGTGTCTCTCGATCTTCGCGCAAAAACCTGCGCATGTGCAATAAGCACAGTCCTGAGTAAAGCTAATACAGACCAGGGCGTTTCCACGAAACAAGAGGCAAAACCGCTCCTTATATGGTCATGTGAATAGCGACTTAAGACATGACAACTATTTAAGACATTTCCTCGAAACAGGTCAACATTGATCCTTATAAGGATAGGGGAATAAGACAAGGGGAAGATAACCACTAATCAAACCTGTCACTGAAAAGTTAATAGACAGTTCTCTCTCTTAGACCATCAAAAATTACAAACAGGTTGATGTCTATAATACAGGCAAAAATGACAGTAACAGTCGGGAAATGTTAATGTTTGTGATTTCGCCACTACGGGCTGAATGAAAATGCAATTTGGAAAAGAAATATAAATCTGGATCTATAGGCCCAGTTACAATATTTATTCTTAATGTTCTTTGGGTTGGTACTCTGTCTCTTTCTGTGTGCAAACACGATGCTAGACAGGTTTACCTTGAAGACCCAGGTATTAAGTACAAAAATGTTCTTTCGTATGGTTATTCTCCGATATATATGGAAGCTGCTGGTAAGGTTTAGGGTTTGATTCAATACTGTGTAAAGGAGAAAAAAATACAAATACTTAACCATAATATAGTATTCTCAATCCTATCCTTACTCCGCGTAAAACATAATAAGTTTATCCACTTCGGTTATTTAACTAACATTATAAACTACAAGCTTAGAGCTTGTCTTATCGTCTAAAACTTCCGTGAAATAAATTCTAGTCATTCAAAAAAAAATAATCATCATGAATTAGAAATAAATACATATTTCGTCAATACTCATGATGAACAGTGCATTTACTAGTTGGTTAAAATATTCTCTGACTGGTTACTAGCAATTAATTAAATTTATTTTATAGCTGGAAGAGTTTAGGTAGAAATTACTATTTATTCTGCTAGCCGATGTACCACAGTAAATGCTAGAGAAATATAAATGACGGACCTATCTAGTAAATCCCTCTGCACAAAAATCTTAGAAAAATATAATACAGACCTACTAGTAAATATAATTACCTCCACACAAAGCTTCTAAGACTATCTCCAACGAAAAACTAAGAAACTCCACTAATACAAGTGATCTAGAAATCGAAGCTAGATGTCTTTAAAATCTAAGGAGTACTGAATAATGGATTTTAAAAGCTGGAGAATATATATTAAATTTCCAGAAAATCGCTTATACTTGCTAGATATGACACCTTCACTCAGATCTCGGGCTTTTCCTCGTTCAATCTGCGAATCTGAGGGAATTTTGACGCTTTTTGCCGCTTGCAGACTCTGCAATCGAGCGAAGGTCGTCCTTTGATCTGGCGATTCTCACCGTATTTAATTACCTATCAAACGAACGGATTCAGGGGAAGGTAATAGAAATTGTCTCCCCTTTGTTCCAAATTATCTGCTCCTTCTACTCAAATTATTTCCTCTGATCACTGCCTAACGAAAAATACGTTACAACTATCATTAGCTTATCTACCCTTGAGCCAAAATTTACGACTCTATGAAATAGTCACCACTTTCCTACGTGTTCCGTCTCACTCTGTTTGATCTTATTACGACGATTTTCAACACCAGCTTAACGTTAGCTAAATAGGTCTGTGTGTAAACATTCCTAAGGAAATAGAGAACAAAAAATAAAATAGGCGTGCTAAATTAGAAAAAAGAGACAGATCTATGAGTGTAGGAGGGTTTTATGTTAACAAACGTGCGTAGGTGAAAGCCAGGTAAAAGAAAAATGAAGATAATGAAATAGATATATGAAAGCTATTATCATAATATGTCAAGTCACCAATGGCCTCAGTGTGGTCCAGAAGGAGCCAAAAGAATGGAAAGAAAATGAGACCCAAACTAAAATCAGCTACGTTCAAAACTTCTTCCACTTCTTCTTATTGTATCTTTCATCTCTGCAAGGAGCATAGCCCTTTAACAAACAAGTCGTTCTGTCCTGTGCCATAAGCTCAAGGTCTTTCTATGTCTCCTTCAACTCTCCCTCAATGTGAGGCATATCCATCTCCAGTGCCTTCTTCTCATCACTTGTCATCAGTTCCAGATTAGTGATCTTAGTTATACTTCTTCAATCCTTCTATTCTACTCAAACATCCATTTATGAAAGTCTCAGCGGTCTGGTTGTTGTATACCCATGCTTTCTTAGATTCGTGAGTCCATCATACTCTGCCTTCCCTTCGGTTCGTCTTCTTCTCCTTTGATTTTTAGCCATGAACTGTGAAAGCAGTCAGTGGCTATCACGCCTGGCGGCGCCTTGTAGGGCAGCAACAAACTGCTTCATCTTTGTTCGGTCGGTGGCCATCTTTCGTACAGTGCCCCAACTCTGGTTCATTCCTCGCATCTCGGCCTCCACAGTTCTCCTCCAAGTTCTTTTTGGTCGGCCTCTATTAGCTTTCATTCGGGGATCCATAGCATAGCTGTTCTTGTAATCGCATCGGGGTTCAATTCTGAAAATCTAACCCTGTTGTCCCATGTGTCCATCGATAATACTCTTAACTATTAAGGTCCTGAGACAGACATGAAGGGGATGAAAATAAAAACATGGAAAGACCTTGAGTACTGAAACAACTACCGTGGGGGAGTGAAATGTTAGAGACTTCACTATACTACGTCTCAGCTTTATGAGATTATTGACCTGTTCCCTTCCTAACTGCATTTGTCTTCCCTAACTTTTACGCAGAGGTATCCATTTACTGCTGGGTATACTGCAGCTTGATGCTAATAGGTTTCTAACCCGCTAACATTGGCTCGAAAAGCAACTGTTTTAATCACTCTGTCAATCGACTGTCAGTTCTTTAGTATTCTATTTAAGCGACGCGCAGGTCCCAAATGTTAACAATGTCAGGAGTGGAGCTGAGACTTAGCTCTCAACTACATTTAACTATTTCAAATGCTTGGCAACTGAAATAGCCTCTGACATCAGAAGCCTAGCTCTGTGCCTTTTAGTGGCAGCATTGTTTCAACTAACAGAGAAAGGACGAGAGCGAGACTAGAATGTCGTAAAACGAGACTGCTATGTGCCGATGAGACCCGCATGTTTTGGACGGTTGCTAAATTAGGAGAAACATTTCTAATAAATGCTTTTATTTTTTTTTAGGTAGGCTGGTGCAGACAAAAGGCTAAGAAGAGTGGTATGTTAAGTTACGTGTACTTACTTGAGAGCAAACAAATCCAGCGGTTGAAGAACTACTGACTACTGCTCACATGAAACTAGGCACAAATACCATTTTTATAAATATTCAGCCTGTACACTTGAAAACGATGTTGCCTCATTGAAAGCCGATGCTTGACTAACTCTGTGAGAGAGAGAGAGAGAGAGAGAGAGAGAGAGAGAGAGAGAGAGAGAGAGAGAGAGAGAGAGAGAGAGAGAGAGAGAGAGAGTCTAATCTATGAAACAAAAGAACATTGAAGATTTAAGTCGTGGTTTGTTTCCCTTGATCTGCCATAGTGATCCACAAATGAACTGACAGTGGAGTAATAGGATAAGTTTTTCAAAGATAGCAACCTTCGCTGACAATTAATCTTCAATCAATAACCTTTAGCCCCCCGAGGAGCATAGGCCTTCAACAAACACCTGCCAATTCTTCCTGTCCTGTGTCATCCGCTCAAGTTCTTTCCATGTTTTCCTCATCATTTTCACCTCTGTATCCAGTTCTCTTCCCCATGTGTTTTTTGGTCTACCTCTGCCTCTCTTTCCCTGTGGATTCCAGAACAAGGATTGCCTTGTAATGCTATCAACAGGTCTCCTCGATGTGTGTCATATCCATCGCCAGCGTCGTCTTCTCAACTCTTGTTCCACTGGCACTTGTCTGGTTCTTGTCATCAATTCCACATTTGTGACTTTGTCATACCATTTCAGTCCTTTTATTCTACGCAAGCACCCGTTTATAAAAGTCTGTAGCTTTTTGGTTGTTGTTTTTCTTGTTCTCCATGTCTCGGAGCCATACAGTAGGACTGACTTGACATTTGAGTTGAAGATTCTATTTTCGTGTTCGACTTGATTTCTCTTGTCTCCATATATTTATAAATGCAATGAAAGCTCCTCTTGCTTTTTGTATTCTTATTATGATATCATTGTCTGTCCCTCTAACTATTTCTATATAACTACCAAGATATATGTACGATTCTACATCCTTTAGTGGTGTTTCTTCAAGTTCAATCTTGTTATAATTTCTTGCATTTATTCTCATAATCTTTGTCTTTTCCCTGTGTATTTTCAGGCCCACTTGTGATTTCTCATCGAGAATTTTCATTTTCTCTTGCATCTGATTATGGTTATAGGAAACAAGAGCCAAGTCATCTGCAAAATCCAGATCATCAAGCTGTTTAGTCAGATTCCACTGGATTCCATTTCTGTTGTCTGATGTCAATGTTTTCATAACCCAATACATAGCTAGTAAGAAAAGAAATGGAGACAAGAGGCATCTGTCGTGGAATATTCTAATCCACATATATAAATTATCAAGTAAATATAAAGCCTAATAAATACATATAATAAATAAAGGAAGAAGAATGGTAAAGAACAGTGCTGTCACAATGACAGTACTCGAAATCCCCCTTGTTTTCTACTTCGTCGGCAAATTGTAACGCTTTCACGTTGATAGTAAAAGCCTACTGTATTATTACCCGCGTTCTTCAATGAAACGTGTGCTGTATTTCTTGCAAAAACATTGAGATACCAAGCTGAACAATGACCTAATTTTAATATTTCATTCATTCCATTTTATACACGGCGTAACTAAAGACAGATGGACTAAAGGATAGAGAGAAGGGAGAGGCATAAAGCCGAAAACGTGCAACACAAAACACGCGTCGCGCGATACACAATTACTACTATCACGCGTGTAAGGCCACATGCACTAACTTTTTCGGACGGACAGCGATAAAAACACTAACCTTCCCAGAGTTAGGTTTTGAAATCCTGAAAAACTCTTATTAGAAAGATGACAATAGATGGGTTTACGTTTGAAAACATTACAGTACCCAGACAGCACATCTTCGAAACAGGAGGTAGAAGGAATTGCATATTTTGAACGCAGCATTTTAGCTCTATTAAATATATATATTTGGGTTCCTTAGGGTTTGCTGACAAAGAATATGTACAACGTTATGCAAATAGTCTAGGAATTAACAAGTTATAGCCAAAATAAAATGATGGTGCTGTCAGACAACACCCAAAATCAGAATCGCTCAGTGGTAGATTTTTTTACACCACCATTGTACGGGAAATGGGCCACAAGTTACATTTGAACTGATTGGCTGGAATGATATGTAAGGCTAAACACGATTAGTCGGACTATAAATGCTATCCTTGGTTGTTAGGGGAGACGTAGGAAGTTAAAATTTTTTCAAACACTTGTCGAAACGTGGCTCCATTGGCCAGACTCGCTGATATACTCACTTAGGAGCGTTAGTTCGAGACCACTAGTTCAAATAAGCTTGATAAAGCAACAGTGCGTTGAAGCCAGCTCATATTTTTGCTAAATAAAAGCCTGGAACATAAGCAGATGGGAATTTGTGCCAGTATTTGTGCCAGAATTCATTGCTAATCAACGTATCTGTGTTTGTTTCCATGAATTGTGGTAAGCTTGAAACATTCAGTATCTTTTAATGAAAATTGAATGTGAATTGTTAATTTATGCCTGTATATATGTGTAGTTCAGTAGCAAACATGATGTAAAGCCTATAATGCTCCAGCCTGAACAGAAGGTGTCGGAGGAAAGTAAAACTGCATGGAATGGCCAAACAGTACACTGACACCTAGATTATTGATTAGACAGAAATAATGCTGGAAGTGCAGAGGCGTAGTAACCATTAAGGAGGTTAACACTGGTATAAAGTATTTCAGATGAAGCTGACAGTTGGCCTAACGCTCTGAACTCAATGTTTGTGATGTATTGTGCTCAGTGTAAAAAGAGAGTATAAATTAGTTATGAAGTAGAAGGTACATCCTTCTTGTTTTCAGGGACCGTGGTCTTGATGGTATTGAGCAGCACCTGGTCAGAGCTTTGCTGAATCCAGAGTCGGACAGCATACTCCTTGGTCCATTTAGCTATCAGTGAGGTGTCTCCAGAGCCAGGGGAGAAATCGAGCAGAGGAGTCTTTTCCTGCCGCCATCACGCAAGATAAGCTGATGTGGCCAGCTGAGCTCAAAATTATGTACCCCCATCTTAAAATAACATTGTAACATAAACTTAAGAGGGGAAGTAAATTGTTTTAATATCAGGAACTGAGAACATCTCCAATACTAGTTCCAATAAAGACAAACTATTGAAGTCATGATGACAAATACCAACAGAGCTTGAACAAAACAAAACCAGTATTACCTCATATTACTACTACACAACTGACATACATAGGATACTTTTAATAATATATGTCACTACAATATTCATATTGATAAATTCTGTACATATAACTTGTAATTAAAATTGATTGTGATTCCTGGTTCCCTTTGTATTTGAATCAGGACACATATTCATTCATAACAGCAATGAATACATATTGTTATTTGAAAAGTTATCAGTGACTCCTTTAAGATATCCTTTAGAGTGTTATATGTATGTGAGTGTCACAGTGTTGTCAAGTGTGGTGGAATAAATTAAATTGTTTATCTGTCTGTTGTTGTTATGACTTACACTTCATCATACACATACCCTAGACATACAACGTAGTCATCACACTATTCCAGAATAATTCTGACTGAGGTATACATATGTGGCAGCAAGTAAGGATATATATAATACACTACTCTTATTAGATATATATATATATATACCTTCACAGCTGATCTCAGTCAGTACACTAAGTCCCCTATACATATTTATAACATCCCACTTCACCACATATATTGGGGTCTCGCTCTTGGGATTTTGAATCTTTCCCTATTAAAAATATTGGGGGTAATTCACTTCAGGGAATATAAGAATTAAAAGGTATCCTTGGGTGGAATTAAATAAGGTTGAGCTCACGGTGCCTGTGTTGTCCATTAGATATATATTTAGAAATTGAATTGTTGGTTAGACATTGTATAAATTTACCTGATAGACAATGGCGGACCTGGCCAAGTTTCGATCTGCTGCTGTTCAGACTGCAAAAGAGTTAGGATTAGATGGGCAAGTTATGGTTGCCTATGTCACTACGGAATGTGACAAATTTATTGAACGCGAAGAAAGAAGATTAGAAAAAGAGGCCGAAAGAAAGTTAGAGGCTGAAAGGGAAATTAAGAAGTTACAATTTGAGGCTGAGGCTAAGAAATTGGAGGCAGAAAGAGAAGACAAAAGATTGGCTGCAGAAAGGGAAGAGAAGAAATTAGCTGCAGAAAGGGAAGCAGAAGAAAGAAGATTGACTGCAGAGAGGGAAGCAGAAAAGGAGGAGAAGAGATTACAAAGGGAACATGAGTTACGACTAAGGGAGTTTGAGTTTCAGGGCCATGCTCCTGAAAATGGTGCCAGTCCCTTTGCCTCTGATGCCACTGCTAGCCAAGGAGCCTCAACCTCAGCTATGAATTTTCATTTAGATCATTTTGTTGAGAAAGACGATGATATAGAGAGCTACCTAAATAGGTATGACCTATTAGCTACCACGTATGGGTTAGAGAGAGAAAGGTGGAGCTTAAAGTTATCTCAGGGACTTCGTGGGGCAGCTTATGAAGTTTTTGCAAAAATGAGCAGAGGTGATCAGGAAAATTATGACATGCTAAAGCAGGCTCTTTTGTTAAGGTATGAAAAGAATGCAGAATTCTATAGGAAAAAATTTAGGAATGCTAAACTACTGTCGGGTGAAACCTATCACCAGTTCTCTGCACGAATAGAGACATACTTGGAGAAATGGACTTCTCTGGGGAAAACCCAAGATCTTAAGGAAATGGTCCTTATAGAGCAATTAAGAGAGTCCATGGCTCCAGACCTGAGAAAGTTTCTCATGGAACAAGGTGCAGAGAGGCTGGGTGAGTTGCTAAATGCTGCTGAAAGGTATCAAGCAGCTCAAGCAGAGGTAACAGGTAATAAAAAGAAACAAGTGGATAACTTTAGGGCACCACAGAACTTTAATAAATTTGATCCTAAGGATCAAAATAAAGGTAAGCACCAATTTGATAGGCCACGGTATGAAAATAAAAATAAATTCCCACAATTCGATGAAAGGAAATATGATGAAAGAAAATCTTTCAACCAAGGAAAAAGGTGGTGTAAAAATTGTAAGATGAACAATCATGACACTGACCATTGTAGAAGGAAACCTCCTCATTGTGCTGCTATGACATCGGGGAAAAAGGAAAAGAAGGTCAAACCTGAAGAACTACAGGAACCATACCACCCCCCAGTGTGTGAAGATGTCATCTGTAATGGTGTCACTATAAGGTGTTTATATGATACCGGTTTAGATTACGATTCCGTTGTGAGTTCTCACCTGGTGCAGGCCGATCAATACACCACAGAAACAGTGGAGATTCAAACTGCAACCAAGGATGTAGCTACCATGACACTTCCCGTCGCCCGAATAAAAGTGAAAACGCGATATGTGGAAGGAATCATAAAAGCAGCAGTGATAAATGAGCCAATCTACCCTCTAATATTGGGGTGTAGATATGTCTTCTTGGGGAATCCCAAGAGACCTGTGATATTGGCAACAGTGCAGACCAGATCACAGTCAAAAAAGGAGGAGGATAATCCCATAAATACTCACCCAGATGAGATGAGGAAGGCACAGGCTGAGGACAAAACACTCAAGCCATGTTTCAAGAAGTTGCCCAAATCTCATACACCTCCAGGCAAGGGAGAGTTTTATATGAAGAACAAACTGATATATAGGAAGGCTGGATCTGAATCCAATGGTCACGGACAGCTGGTCCTTCCCACTTCATATAGGACTAAAGTGTTGGAACTAGGGCATGCGATTCCCTTCAGTGGTCATATGGGAATCAGCGCAACAGGACAGCGAATAGCTTGTCACTATTTCTGGCCAGGAATAACTGAAGATATCAAACGATATGTAAAATCCTGTCCAGAGTGCCAACGAGTAGCACCTAAACATTGGACTGCACCAGCAACTCTGGGGGAAATGCCCATAGTGGGAACACCCTTTGAGAGAGTTGCCGTGGATCTTGTGGGACCTCTCACCCGAACCAAGAGAAGGAACAGCTACATTCTGACTCTGGTGGACACCTGTTCTATGTGGGGAGAGGCAGTAGCCCTGTCATCGATTGATTCTAAACATGTGGCAGAGGCATTGCTCACAATTTTCACAAGGTTAGGCTTTCCCAATCAAATCTTGACTGATAATGGCTCTCAGTTCAAGGGGAAACTAACTGAAGAAGTTTTCAGGATCTTCCAGGCCAAACACTTCCATTGTAGTGTGTATCATCCCCAAGGGAACGGCCAAGTGGAAAGATTTAACGGCACATTGATGTCGATCCTGAGAAAGTTGGCACACGAAAAACCAGATACATGGGACCAGTACCTGCACGCCGCCCTCTTTGCTTATAGGGAGGTACCCCATAGTTCAACCGGTATGGCCCCGGCAACATTATTGTTTGGAAGGCCAATAAAAGGTCCACTCGAAGCTTTGTTAAGAACGTGGACTGATGAAAAGGCAGAGGAAAACATTACATCTTCATACCAATATGTGAATGAGCTGACCACTCGTTTAAAAACTTGGTCGAAACTTGCCAATGAAAATTTGAAACAAGCCAGGAAGAAACATGCTGCCTATTATAACAGGAAGGCGAAAGACAGAAATTTGGCTGTGGGAGAGAAAGTACTGCTTCTTTTGCCCGGGAGTCAGAATAAGTTACAAATTGGATGGCAGGGTCCATATACAGTTTTAGAGAAGGTATCTAGAACAAATTATAAGATAGATAAGAAGGGGAAAGAAAAAAATCTATCATGTGAACCTCCTGAAGAAATATTTGGAAAGAGAACATCAGGAGGAGACACACTTGTTGACCTTGTCCATCGCCATGGAGATGAAAAAGGAACCACTTTCATCATTTGAGTATCCATTACACCCCTGTGAGACAGCAGCACAGGTGAAAATCAGTACACATTTAACGAAAACTCAGAAAGAGAGAGTGCAACAGGTTCTAAATAATCATGCAGAGGTGTTAACAGACCGACCAGGGCATACAAACCTATTGGAATATGATATGAAACTGATAGACCCCACACCTGTCTGTATGAAACCATATTCGATTCCGTTTGCTAAGGAGAAAGCTTTGAAGGAAGAGATAGACTATCTATTGAAGGAGGGAATTATTTCACACAGTGAATCCTCATATAGTTCCGGTGTTGTACTCTTAAGGAAGCCCTCTGGAGAACATAGACTCTGTATAGATTACAGGAGACTGAATGCTATTACAGAAGGACAGGTGGATCCATTGCCGGATACAAATCAGCTGTTTGCCAGACTAAATAAAGCTAAATATTTCTCAAAAGTGGATCTGAGTAAAGGATACTATCAGATTCCAGTAAAGCCTGAGGTTAGACCATACCTAGCTTTTAGTACCTCAGAAGGACACTATGAGTTTAATAGATTGCCATTTGGATTGAAGAATGCGCCTAGTGTCTTCTCTAGAATGATGAGAAAATTATTGGACCCTCTGAATAATCCATGTATAACAAATTTCATGGATGATATCCTGATAGCCACAGAAACATTTGAGGAACACATTGACTCTCTGAACATGCTGTTTAATCGACATAGGGAGGCAAATTTAACAGCCCGACCAACCAAATGTTGCGTTGGATGTAAAGAATTGGAATTTTTGGGACACACAGTTTATCAGGGAAACATGACCCCTGACCCAAAGAATTTAGAGAAACTACAGAAAGCCCCGAGACCACAAACCAAGAAGGACGTGAGATCCTTTGTCTCATTATGTGGTTTCTACCAGAAGTATATCAAAAACTTTAATTCCATATGTGCACCGTTAACTGATTTGACACGTAAAGGACATCCAGATCGCATTACATGGACACCACAATGTGAACTGACTTACCAAGAATTGAAGGAAAAGCTCACAAGTAAACCCATTTTGAAATTACCTGACTTAAGTCAAGAATTCATAGTAAGGACGGATGCAAGTAATATTGGGTTAGGTGCAACTCTACTACAGAAATCAGATGCATTGGATGGGGAATTAAGCCCAGTGGCATATGCTAGCAGAAAATTGAATAAAGCTGAAATCAATTACTCAACTAGCGAAAAAGAATGTCTTGCAGTAATATGGGCAATAAAGAAATTCAATATTTATCTGTATGGGAAGGCCTTTAAGTTGCAAACAGACCACAAACCTTTATCGTTTCTAGCACAGGCTAGGCATGAGAACTCCAGGTTACTCCGATGGTCTTTACTTTTGGCTCCATATAATTTTAGCATTGAGTATATATCTGGAAAAACAAATTTGGGAGCGGATTTTTTAAGCCGCCATCCGTGTGATGAGAATCACCGTAAACCCCAGAAATAACAATAAATTTCTCTATGTGTATATAGAATAAAGGACTGACATATAATGTCTGTTTTAAGAGGGGAGATGTCGTGGAATATTCTAATCCACATATATAAATTATCAAGTAAATATAAAGCCTAATAAATACATATAATAAATAAAGGAAGAAGAATGGTAAAGAACAGTGCTGTCACAATGACAGTACTCGAAATCCCCCTTGTTTTCTACTTCGTCGGCAAATTGTAACGCTTTCACGTTGATAGTAAAAGCCTACTGTATTATTACCCGCGTTCTTCAATGAAACGTGTGCTGTATTTTTTGCAAAAACATTGAGATACCAAGCTGAACAATGACCTAATTTTAATATTTCATTCATTCCATTTTATACACGGCGTAACTAAAGACAGATGGACTAAAGGATAGAGAGAAGGGAGAGGCATAAAGCCGAAAACGTGCAACACAAAACACGCGTCGCGCGATACACAATTACTACTATCACGCGTGTAAGGCCACATGCACTAACTTTTTCGGACGGACAGTGATAAAAACACTAACCTTCCCAGAGTTAGGTTTTTAAATCCTGAAAAACTCTTATTAGAAAGATGACAATAGATGGGTTTACGTTTGAAAACATTACAGTACCCAGACAGCACATCTTCGAAACAGGAGGTAGAAGGAATTGCATATTTTGAACGCAGCATTTTAGCTCTATTAAATATATATATTTTTGGGTTCCTTAGGGTTTGCTGACAAAGAATATGTACAACGTTATGCAAATAGTCTAGGAATTAACAAGTTATAGCCAAAATAAAATGATGGTGCTGTCAGACAACACCCAAAATCAGAATCGCTCAGTGGTAGATTTTTTTACACCACCATTGTACGGGAAATGGGCCACAAGTTACATTTGAACTGATTGGCTGGAATGATATGTAAGGCTAAACACGATTAGTCGGACTATAAATGCTATCCTTGGTTGTTAGGGGAGACGTAGGAAGTTAAAATTTTTTCAAACACTTGTCGAAACGTGGCTCCATTGGCCAGACTCGCTGATATACTCACTTAGGAGCGTTAGTTCGAGACCACTAGTTCAAATAAGCTTGATAAAGCAACAGTGCGTTGAAGCCAGCTCATATTTTTGCTAAATAAAAGCCTGGAACATAAGCAGATGGGAATTTGTGCCAGTATTTGTGCCAGAATTCATTGCTAATCAACGTATCTGTGTTTGTTTCCATGAATTGTGGTAAGCTTGAAACATTCATTATCTTTTAATGAAAATTGAATGTGAATTGTTAATTTATGCCTGTATATATGTGTAGTTCAGTAGCAAACATGATGTAAAGCCTATAATGCTCCAGCCTGAACAGAAGGTGTCGGAGGAAAGTAAAACTGCATGGAATGGCCAAACAGTACACTGACACCTAGATTATTGATTAGACAGAAATAATGCTGGAAGTGCAGAGGCGTAGTAACCATTAAGGAGGTTAACACTGGTATAAAGTATTTCAGATGAAGCTGACAGTTGGCCTAACGCTCTGAACTCAATGTTTGTGATGTATTGTGCTCAGTGTAAAAAGAGAGTATAAATTAGTTATGAAGTAGAAGGTACATCCTTCTTGTTTTCAGGGACCGTGGTCTTGATGGTATTGAGCAGCACCTGGTCAGAGCTTTGCTGAATCCAGAGTCGGACAGCATACTCCTTGGTCCATTTAGCTATCAGTGAGGTGTCTCCAGAGCCAGGGGAGAAATCGAGCAGAGGAGTCTTTTCCTGCCGCCATCACGCAAGATAAGCTGATGTGGCCAGCTGAGCTCAAAATTATGTACCCCCATCTTAAAATAACATTGTAACATAAACTTAAGAGGGGAAGTAAATTGTTTTAATATCAGGAACTGAGAACATCTCCAATACTAGTTCCAATAAAGACAAACTATTGAAGTCATGATGACAAATACCAACAGAGCTTGAACAAAACAAAACCAGTATTACCTCATATTACTACTACACAACTGACACACATAGGATACTTTTAATAATATATCTTCTTCTCTTCCATCCTTAGCCACCAACCGGCAAAGCAGTATGTGGCCAGTACGCCTAGTGGCGTCTTAGGGCAACAACAAATTGATCAATCTATCGCTGCTTCCACCACCGCCTAGTGGCGTCTTTGTGGAACAGAAACAGACCAAACAATCTATCGTTGTTTCCGTAATCAGATTGGTTGGCACGCAGGTGATCAGCCCACTGTGCGAAGTTTTTACGGGATGGGGTAAACAGCCCCATGCCCAACCCTCCTTAGTCGCTTTTTACGACATGCGTGGTAGGGTGCAGTGTTACTATTCTTTGCTCCCCTTTCGGGCCCCGGCAACACACGGGTGTTTAATAATATATGTCACTACAATATTCATATTGATAAATTCTGTACATATAACTTGTAATTAAAATTGATTGTGATTCCTGGTTCCCTTTGTATTTGAATCAGGACACATATTCATTCATAACAGCAATGAATACATATTGTTATTTGAAAAGTTATCAGTGACTCCTTTAAGATATCCTTTAGAGTGTTATATGTATGTGAGTGTCACAGTGTTGTCAAGTGTGGTGGAATAAATTAAATTGTTTATCTGTCTGTTGTTGTTATGACTTACACTTCATCATACACATACCCTAGACATACAACGTAGTCATCACACTATTCCAGAATAATTCTGACTGAGGTATACATATGTGGCAGCAAGTAAGGATATATATAATACACTACTCTTATTAGATATATATATACCTTCACAGCTGATCTCAGTCAGTACACTAAGTCCCCTATACATATTTATAACATCCCACTTCACCACAGCATCCTTGTCTCACTCCTGTTCTAATCCTAAACGGTTCTATAAGTTGTCCTTCAGAAAGAACTCTGCATGTCATGTCTTCATAGGTCTTCCTTATTAAGTTAATGATCTTCATGGGAACTCCATAATGCCTCATCCAAAGTGATTCTCTATCCACACTATCAAATGCCTTTTCTAAGTCCACGAATCCGATGTATAGCGATGAATTCCATACCAGACTTTGTTCCACTATTATTCTCAATGTGGCTATCTGGTCTGTACAGAATCTGTTTTATCGAAAACCTGCTTGTTCATCTCTCAGTTGCTTGTCAATGGACTCTTTTAATCTCTGTTTAATACTTGTCCTGGCACTGATAGTAACATTATTTCTCTATAATTTGTGCACTCTTTTAAATTTCCCTTCTTAGGCAACTTGACCAGATAACCTTCCCTATTTCCTCTCTCTCCCAGACTTTGCCAAGTAGTTTGTATAATATCTCTGTCAAGGTATCAATATCTGTTTTGATGACCTCTGCTGGAATTCTATCTGGACCAACTGCTTTTTCATCTTTCAGCAGCTTTACGGCTTTATTTATTTTATCTTTACTTGGTCGTTCACAGCTAATTAGTAGCTCCTCTTCTGCTGGCTGGATGTCTGGGGGATTAGTTGGAGCTGGTCTATTGAGAAGTTCTTAAAAATGTTCTGTCCATCTCTTCATTTGTTCTTGTTTTTTTACTGAGCAAATTTCCATTCTTATCTTTTATGAGGCGATTATATAATCAGAATCTATACCTAAACACCAAGAAGACCAAAGTATTGACAACAGACAAAGTAAAGACCAAACCAGAAATTGAAATTGATAACGAAGAACTGGAAAGTGTTAATGAATTCGAATACTTAGGATCAATCATCAACAGCTCTGGCGACTGTGCAGTAGAAATTAAAAGAAGACTTGCAATTGCTTCACATAAACTAATACAGATGAAAAACCTATGGCAAGGCACAAGCAAAGAAACAAAGTTACAACTGATCAGAGCATGTATATTCCCAGTAGCAACATACGGCTGCGAGACTTGGACACTCAATAAAACAGTTGCAAAAAAGATTACATCATTCGAAATGAAATGCTACAGAAGGATGTTGAGAATACCCTGGACAGAAAAAAAGACCAACAGAGAAGTACTGCACTCACTAAACGTACAGGAACATTGGCTCCTAAATACCATCGCAATAAGGAAGCTGAAATTTTTCGGTCATATGAAAAGACATAATAGTTTGGAAAAAACAGTGATGGAAGGCATGGTCCCTGGAAAAAGGGGAAGGGGTCGACCTAGACGATGGTGGACCCAGGACATCACAGAGAGTCTGAACTTGTCTTTGGCTGATGCAGGTCGACTTGCCCAGAATCGTGATGCGTTCAGAGCAGCTGTAATGGAGACAACGTTCTGGAAAGAATACGTCACATGATGATGATATATATGTATGTATAAGAGGATAGTGCTTCTATTTAGGGAGTCTCACAGGGATTTTAGAATGGCAAGCGCAACAACTGCGTCTTCTAAGTTGATTGTAAATTTTATATTCCCCGCCCACTTCTATGTGAAAAAAACTATGTGTCACAATATAACACTTGACTCGCATTTATTGAGCAACATGCCGATTATAATTCAGCAAAGTATTAATTGTATTGATAGCTCCGTGTATACGTATTTAAAAAACAAAACAGAAATGATTCCTTTGGGTGCAGACATCACATTCACTCAACCAAATTATCTACTACGACTAAAGGATGGATATATATATATATATATATATATATATATATATATATATATATATATATATATATATATATATATATATATACACCCTGATGTCATCATCCTCTTTCTGCTTCCTATGGAGCATGGGGCTACCTCTGCTATTGGTTCCTTGTGACGAAACCCACACGAAGCAGTCAACAGTTCTTGCAGTGGTCTTTACGTTAAAATTTATTGCAGATAATGATGTTGCCAATGTCATACAACACTGTACATCAATATGCATTTCATACCTGTAAAATGCACATATAAAATAATAAAATATTCATATTACAACTTACCCCTTCACTGGGAATGGGTTATTTTTATCCAGACTTTGATGCAAAAAAATCGACGTAGTATATCATGCAACTGATTAAGATGCATTCTTTTCCCGGCGAGCTAAGGTTACGTGTTAAATTACACTCCTAACGTTTAACATTTGAGGACGATTTCCTTGGACTTGCAGCTCTACGTATTATAAAAGATGTTTTATACTTTTATAAGTTACTTCTAATAACTTTTTCCCGTCTTATAATAGAATCTTTATTACTAAATCCTTTCTTGGAGTCTGGTCTTGTTGACGAAGATGGAAATGCAGTGAGGAATCTTCGGAACACTCAGAATTTTAAAGTTACAGTTTCGTGCACGCAAAACTCAGTTCTCGCGAGTTTCTTTTGGGTAGAACCCAACTACAATTTAGATTAAAATATTTTCTTATTTTAATTCAACCACAATGTTATGCGTCTTATTTTAGTAAATTTTCCACCCACATATCGCTTGTAATGGAGGACGGATCATTCGTCAACAGGGATGGGTAGTATTACCAATTATTGGCATTGCCATATATAGTGAATGTAATTAATTGTTACCTTCACTGGAACAATTATATGATATGCCTTGCCCCTCTTTTTCAAGGTTGTTATCTCTTCTTCCCATCTTTGTTTATTCACACAAGAGGTTTTGCCGGAACCGAATATATCATATCCCCATGTGTCGTAATACTTTCATCTTGTTGTAATCAAGATAAACTTATAGATGGACGATTTGTGCACTCATACCTTGAATATTAGACACTTGTTATCTTTTAGATGACCATCTTTCCTTGCTAATCCACAAGCAGACTTGACGGAAGCAATAAAAGGCTCATCTATTAATGCCTGTGTCTTGAGTAAACCTTAGGCCAGCGAACAAACTACAGTGGTCAACGTGGTTTTAATCTTTATTGACCCCCGCCTTCACTAAGCGGCGACTTTAACACGTCTAGCTATGCAGGGAAAATATGGAATGGTTTTAAGGGAAATGTATCTTCTACTATAATTATTATCGGAAATTACTGACATAGAGGAGTGTAGGCACAAGAGTAGACAGAATAAAATGTAAGCGTGAATTAAGCATTCTGAGACAACTGCTCACTATCAGAGAATGCTGCATAGTATCACATCCGGTGTAGCTAAGTTTCTGTTACATGAAAAATATAATTTAGCCGAAGAGACTATTTACACGGATACTTTCTGCATAAAAACACTGCTGCAAGCAAACCATAATAAAAATGTTTCATATCGGATATGCCCTGTCCGAAACGCGAAGATATCACAATAAGTTACCTTCAAACTTACTAATTTCACAAAAGGGCGCCTCCCTCAACTGACCCTTCTCACTCTGTTCTGAATAAACCTTCGATGTTACCACAGCCATCTTGTGGTTGTTTATCTATACTCTGCTGCGCAGAACCAAGATATCCTCTACTTCTTCCATTTCTTACTTTCTTAAAGTGTAATAGGTTATTTAAAAGCAAGTTTTAGACTATACATCTTTATTTCAAGTTTACACTAAAAAAGTAGCTTTACGTTTTTGTATGGCAGGCCCCGGATAGATCACTTGAGGTTCCTTTAAAATTGTGACAGTTTAAAACGTACAACGACAGAGGGTTGCGTGCAACATTTCAGCTCCCTAAAGATTTGAAGCACGGAAACAACGCATATATAAAGCTAAATATGACAGGTGGAATATGCTCATTAATTCTCCGAGTGGTTTAAGTGACTCTGGCATTCTACTTAATCGGTCTTAAAGGTTGACATAAACGGGTTAACAATGAAAGTGTTTTTCTCTAATCACTTGATGGAAGTGACGCTCTGGAATTATTTCTCTGCACTTGCTTTAAAACAGAACCGATCCTAAGGAATTTTCAACGTGCTCGGGGGTCTCGCTATGGCGCCTCCACTCCCCTCCTTCCCGTGAGATACTGTATGTACTTTTAGGAGACTCAATTGTATGCTATTGAGTTGGATCACATTGTATATTTCGGCAAGTGATATTCACTTTTAGCATTTTTCATAATCATAATACATATATTTTAAAATATTATGTGTGACGAAACGACATTCGATCATTGTTTTTTTTTTTTTTTCTCTTTTTTTTCAACCTTCATTTAGCCTTCATCTAACCTGTTACTTTTTCAGTTTTCTCTTTTTTGTCGGTTCATATCCAAAACCTTGCACGAACAAGCCTTGATAAGAGAATGGAGTGGGCATAATCTCATTGGGGCCCACCACATTTCTTTTTTATTATTAATTATGAGGCAAGATGTATGGTCACTTCTTGTTGTGAAATCTTGTATTCTCGCTAGATAACGTAATTTATCTATCTTTAAAAAAAAATTCCGACCAGCTTGATCATGCTGGTAGCAAGTTATCTTAATAAACCCACGCCGTCATAAGGGGGATATTAGAAAACACTAATCCGTAACCGAAAACTCTATTAAGCGGTAGGTGCGGCCGCACTGTTCGCACCGCCCAAGAGCTGACCCCGCATAGAAAGCATCTTCAGCTATTGTTTTTCCTTTTCTTCACGCACCGTTCTCCAGTAGACCCCGATGCCTTCACAAGAACAGCTATGCTATGGACCCCTGAAGGAAAACGAAAAAGAGGCCGACCAAAAACCAACTTAACGGAGGACTGTGGAGGCTGAGATGCAAAGAATGAACCAGAGTTGGGGCACTGTACGAAGGATGGCCGCCGACCGAGCAAAGTGGAATCAATTTGTTGTTGCCCTACAAGACGCCACCAGGCGTAGTGGCCAATGACTGCTTTGACAATCGGCGGCTAAAGATCAAAGAAGAAGAAGAAGAAGACCGTTCTCCAGTAGTGGTTCCGTAACCAAAGCTCTTTCCAATAAGGTATGTCGATGAGTGTTGGACCAACAGTCACCACTATTCTCCGATGTATGCTTCAGGAAGGATTCGTTTGGTTTTAAGGACTATCTTCATTGCATACGGACAACTCCATCAGTGCTCCGATCTAATCCCTTAGATCACACAAGGAGGATCTCAGCACAGTGCACGAACTCCGTAGCATCGGCGAGAATCCCAGTGTGCGTATACAGGAACCACACATTATAAATCTTTAAATCCATTATTTCACAGGGATATGCTTTAACAGACCAAGACGAAATTACCATGGACAGATTCAAACAGTTATGCTTGTCATCACCATTATTTTCTCTTTGGCTCCCTATGGAGCATGGAGCCACCATTGCAGCGTATCTACTTGCAGGAAGCCTGCACAAAGCATTCACATGCAGCGGTAGTTTAAAATCGCATTTTTTACATGACGAGTTTACCAACCACATGCACAACCTCATATTAGTTGCTTTGTACGACATGCCTGAGGGAGACGTAGTCCTATTCTTTATTTGTCTCAGAAGAGACACCCGCAAACTTAAAGAGGCAAGAGTTGTGATGATGTCCTGAGTGAAGCCAGTGTACTTACCAGCAAACTTAACGAGGCAAGAGTTGTGATGATATCCTGAGTGAAGCCAATGTACCTACCCGCAAACCTAATGAGGCAAGAGTTGTGATGATGTCCTGAGTGAAGCCAGTGTACCTACCCGCAAACTTAACGAGACAAGAGTTGTGATGATGTCCTGAGTGAAACCAGTGTACTTACCCGCAAACTTAACGAGGCAAGAGTTGTGATGATGTCCTGAGTGAAGCCAGTGTACTTACCCGCAAACTTAACGAGGAAAGAGTTGTGATGATGTCCTGAGTGAAGCCAGTGTACCTAGTCGCAAACTTAACGAGACAAGAGTTGTGATGATGTCCTGAATGAAGCCAGTGTACTTACCCGCAAACGTAACGAGATAAGAGTAGTGATGATGTCCTGAGTGAAGCCAGTGTACTTATCCGCAAACTTAACGAGGCAACAGTTGTGATGATGTCCGAAGTGAAGAAATGTACAAAGACATAGTGTTACGGTTCGTCTTTCTTTTGGGCTAGTAGTTCTTTAGATATATTTGATTTAAACAATGAGTCGGACACTGCTTCAGATCAAGTGCCGATAGGGGTATATCCTTTTCAGTCCCCGCCCAAAGCCGTAAACATCAACATAAATGATACTCCAAAGGCCAGGTTGGACGATTCAATTACACATTTGTTATACATCTCGTAGCTCCAAATAAATCTTAGATGATATGCTCATTAGGTTATGGCATCAACTAGACAGTCTCTAGTGTCGCGGTACAGTCTTGTAACTGGAACAATGTCGAGGACATTTCCATACAATTTTATTATAATTCAACTCACGTTCATCAGGTCAAACATCATTCCTCTTACATAATACTTGGCATTATCGCACGGAGGTGTATGGATAATCCAGAAATGGAATACATAGGAATATGACCAAGAAATCTTCTAACACTCAGAAACCAAGAACTCATACGTCCAACACCTTGAAAAGACACACAGCGAATCCCTTATCAAAGGAACGCTGAGCTCACCAGACGGCAACTTTGGCGTCTGCAATTTGGCCACCAAAAGTAATGACGTCACTTCCGGTAACCAAGGCCACTGTACGTAAACAAATAAACCACATGTCGAACTGTATTGATATCGACATACATGTTATGAACTTTACTCATAACATTTACTCCCCCCCCCCCTTTCCGGTCAAATAATGGAAACGAAGTTTTCATTATTCACGTGGTGTGAGTTCAAAACATCACTGGAGTGAAAAGATGGTATCATCAAATTTCACTATTAGTTTGAAATAGTATAGCACCCAGGTTTGTGCTCCATAGTAGGCAAATAAACACTCAAGGTGTGGAAATTAGTAATAAAATTACTAACACCATCGACTACAAAGGATACAAATCATTTGACAACCATGTGAGGTAACCATAGCAAAATCAGCTAACATATAAAAATGAAATGATTATATCAGTCCAGGCACTATCATACCGCACACCGTCCAAAACACCTAACTGTCCCGTCAGGTAACTTAGTCTCAAAGTGGAAAGCATTAAAATTAATTAAATTATGTAATAGAGGCAATAGATGACATGAGGTAAACAATCAAACAATAAATTGAGTGAATGCAACGTTTTTGTGAATTAATCAAAATTTTGTGTGCTTCAAAATTATATGTCCTTAATATAATATATTAATGGCAAGCGAAGCAAGTTAATCTTGTATATGACACTTGTGTTAGTGATAGATAAGACTATGTTTATGTGTTGTACCAATCGATCATAGTATGGCGTATTATCCAATTAATGATATAAAGTCCAGTATGAGTGTGACATATATTTGTGTCAAAACCTCAACAATTTCTAGTGAATTCACATTTATCACTACTTAGTATTACGTATAAAAGTTCAATTCATTAGTGCAAAGTCCTTTCGAATGAATAAATGTTCATACAATGTTCCTTGACGACTGTAGAATTTCATAATTGATAATGTCCATGATTGTTATCTATGCAATAGACTGTCCGTAAGAATCCACATGATACTACACCAAGTAATGCGCACTTGACAAATAGTCAGAAATGAAATTAATTGTTGTGTCCCTTTGATATTTAGAGTCACTCATTTCAGTGTTATGTCTATTTAATATGTAGACGTTAGTAATTCCAATTAAAATTGACACAATATGTCTGCACAAAAATCTCTTGAAATGGCATCGTTTGTAACATTTTACCAAAATTATGCTTGTAAGTCTAAATTGCATATTAACACTGTCATTCATCCATAATATTCGTAAGTAATGTGCTGAGTTCAACAAGGTATCACTCTATTTTGAGCCTTCCAGAATTCATCATCATCCTGTTGCTGTGTGAGCCGCTTTCTAATATAAGCAATGTTTCTTTCTTTAAAAATGCAACCATATAGATAAGTTTTCAGCATAGTTTCCGTACACAATGTCAGAGAATTTTTTCAATCATTGTAGTTGCTGTTTTCTTGATCAGGACATCATGAAGTTTGTATGTAGATTAGCTGCAATTCTGTGAGTCACCTGTATTCGTAGAGTTGATAGGTGATATAGGGTGTTTTATACACCTAAATAAAACGTCAACCAAGAGATTTTGGCTTCCTTTAATTGCCTTTATCTCGTAGTCGTAGTGTTGAAGAGCGAGCGAGGCTCTAACGGCCCTTGCGTTCTTGAATCTCGCTTTTTTGAGATATGAAAGTGCTTTTTGGTCGGTCTCCGGGGGGAATCGGGCTCCCATCAGATAGCGTTGCAATTTTGAAAAGAAGAAAACAATCGTTAAACGTTCCCTTTCGACAATAGGATACCGCTGCTGTGTGGGCGACAATTTACGGCTAACATACAGCGTTGGATGCATGTAGCCTTCAAACTGCTGCATCAATGTTCCACCAATTGCCGTATTAGATGCGTCCACTCAGTGGGTAAATGGAAAACGAGCGTCAGGTAATCTCAAAATTGGCAATTTAGAGAACGAACATTTAAGAATGTTTAAGGATACATTAAACGCATGTATCCAAATGAACTTGTTTGGCGAGTTTTTTCTTAACCAACGAGAACAGAACTGAGGTAATATCTGAAAAATTAGGTAAGAATTCTCTATAGAAATTCACCAAGCCTAACAGACTGCGAACTTGTTTCTTAGTTCGAGGAATTTCAAGATTTAAGATTTTCGAGATAGTAGAATCCTCAGGTTTAAGAAATCCACGACCTACTTTATGACGAGTGTCTTATAACATACCTTTATATTTGTTTCATATTAATTTACTGTTTACAGGCCTCGTGGTTTCCCTTCCGTATGTGTTATAAATGTTTATACAATACCAAACCTACCCTCTGTCCTGTTCTTACTGTTCTAAGTCTACTGTCATACTGGACACAGTATTTAGGTCTTTGTCTTGTTGGACTGGCCAATACTGATATATAGGGGAACAACAGAAGTGATTGCGTCATTAATAGGCTTAACTGCCCATGGTAAACTTCCGGTGTTATGTATAGAGGTTCGCACTAATGACCTGTCATTGAAACATACTTTTTTGGGGATGCGTAGATGGCAGGGAGGACAGTGTGATTCGCTTGCATAGCTAGGCGGTGTTGTCGCACGGAAGGTCCAGGGTTCAAATCCTGGGTAAGCCACTCATGTCTGTTGTTTTTCTGTTGTCTAGTGTTCTACTTCTTTATTTCCTTCGAGTGCCTTATAACATACCTTTATATTTGTTTCATATTAATTTACTGTTTACAGGCCTCGTGGTTTCCCTTCCGTATGTGTTATAAATGTTTATACAATACCAAACCTACCCTCTGTCCTGTTCTTACTGTTCTAAGTCTACTATCATACTGGACACAGTATTTAGGTCTTTGTCTTGTTGGACTGGCCAATACTGATATATAGGGGAACAACATAAGTGATTGCGTCATTAATAGGCTGAACTGCCCATGGTAAACTTCCGGTGTTATGTATAGAGGTTCGCACTAATGACCTGTCATTGAAACATCCTTTTTTGAGGATGCGTAGATGGCAGGGAGGACAGAGTGATTCGCTTGCATAGCTAGGCGGTGTTGTCGCACGGAAGGTCCAGGGTTCAAATCCTGGGTAAGTGTTGCGTGAGAAATTCTCGCAACATCGTTTTATTACAATATATATTTTATAACGCAAGGGCAACAACTGCTTGAAATTTATAGTCACTTTTCTCGGTAAGCAGCTGTCTCCTCGCGTTGGTATTGAATGCAGTTAAGTTTGCTATGCTAGGCCGTTTTCTCAGACAAACGGTTGGCAACCTGTTGGGTTATCCTTTTAAGGTAATCATTCTTACGCTGGTTCGTAGTAAAGGTCCTTGCGTCTTAAGTTCTGAGCTGTGGTCATTTTGCGCTGGACTGCGCATGACTGGTCTTGCTTGTTGGTCGAGGGATTTCCGCCCACCAGTCAGTCGAGTGAGCGATTTTGAATAGCTAGGGGGATGCCTCGCTGAAGAGGGGATCTCCGCTATTTTTTGTTCTGTCAGGAATGTGAAGTCCTCTTAATGGATATTTCGTTTATTCGAGATAATACCTCTAGTGTATTTCCACATGCCGGGGAGGCGTAATATTTCTGTGTATTTCCTGAAGGCAAGGTAAATTAACCTTTCATTAACTCTATCGATTTTTGGTCGTGAGCGATTTTTGATTCATAGCCTGTCTTCGAAAGTCGTCGTCACGAGATGTTTTTCCCAGCTCACATGTCGCTGTATTGTACTGCATCGGTTGATGCATGTCCCAAGGACTATTACTTGCTACTTTGTTACATGAACTAGGTTTGAAAACCTTTGTTATCTAGAGGATATTTTTGAGGACATTATTTATACTTCAGCAGACGTGCCTGTCTTGCTGAAGTCAGATTAAGGAGAGTGAACTGATCTCATACATATGGTTATCTCCTGGCTGTTATAGAAAAGGATGGAGTTTTTCACCTGACTACATTTACAGCACTATGAAATATAACATGCATCTGACTCATCATTGTAATGCTGTCTACCGTCCATTGCTGTATTGAATGTTGCTGTGATAATGACTGTTTGATGTGCCTACATATTCGCGTAACCATTTTGTCACTGTGGCGTCCACAATAAATAATGAAGAAAAACGTCATCGGCTGTTACAAGAATCATTGACTTTATACGTCGTGAGTTTACTGACGTCCTAATGTGGATTGCCCTGTTATTTTGTATGATCATTGTTTGACTGAACACATCTGCACACTTCACAAAACCAGACCACGGGCACCATCACTCACCTCATGGTGCACGCGTCATTTGGCGGCCAATTACTCAATCATAATATAAATTGGACGTCATCATTTGGTGGCCATAAGCTGGTTTGATCTGGTACCAGCAAACACGGGGTCCCTTACCCACTTCAAGTCAACACTACAGCATCCTTCATTTTCAACTTCAACATTCTTCAAGAAAGTCAACACTTCAAATTTTCAAAGTACTCGGCGTTGCCCGGTAAAAGTCAAAATTTCAATTTTTTGACGGAAACAGAAATTTGACAGTACACGGCGTTGTTGAATATTGCCGGATAACACGGACTACTGTTGTCGTTAACACAAGTCAAGCAAGTTGCTGTTATCAAGGTTCCAGTGCTGTCGTTTTTTGAGAAGGTCAAGTGCCGGTTGAAACGGGTTGTTTTCTGAAGAAGGCCAAGTACCGATTTCCATCAATTTACTATTGGATTAGAAGGTCAAGTGCCGAAACAACTCAACATACAGTATGTCAGAAGCTCAAGTACCATCGTGTTAGCAGTGGAAGCAGTTCAGATGTGCCATCATCGTTGGAGCTTCGCTCTTTAGGACGTTGATTGACATCCGTTGTTTTTCTGCTGTTCGACGATTGGAAGCCTATAAGTTAAGTGGCCTGTTTGTACGTAAACTGTGCCCTTATACTTCTGCTGAGTCTTCTGTGTATCATCTCATTCTATTGTTATATGTTATTCGTATATTTATATGTTTATATTTCAGCAGGTTCTCGGTTGGGTGGTGTCTCCCTTAGATCACGCCACGTCATAGAGGTCGTCTATTGTGAGCGTTTTCTGTAGGGTGAGCAAATTTCCGAAACTGGAATTTGCTAAGCGACTTCTGTTGCTATTTATGTTAGTTGTGATGACATGTATTAATATTGTTTTCGTTATTATTTCGCATTCTTTAGTTTTGTTTTGATTTGTTTGTATTTGTTAGCCTCATCTTTACTATAGTTTAGTTTTATACAACATTTTTGTTTATACACTGTGGTGTCATGTATTTTGTTTAATTCTATCGCAGATATCGTCACATTTTTTGTGATATTTCATTAATTTCTGCTTTATTTTTAGTTGATTTCTGCGAACGTTTTTGTATTGTTGCTGATCTTTGTTATTGTTTACATTGTTATTGTTTACATTGTTTGCATTGTTTACATTTTCAATGTTTACATTCTGCATGTGTTTACATAGTCATTGTTTACAGTTATAGTAATTAGTTATGGGCTATGCTAATGCACTGTTACTACTACACTGATGATAAATGAATGATGAATAGTGTCGTGCACTATTGAATGAGAAGTGCACCTATGATCAAGAGTTGATTGATAATATTTCAAAAAGGTCTATACACAAGTTCTTTGATATGAGACTTGTTTCCCACAGAGACTGGGATAATATAATGTGATGTGAATATACAAGTGCTTAATTAAGACTTGTTACACTTAGGTTTGAAATAAATTAGTTAATTATTTCAGGTTTTTGAACTCATATTATTACTCATCATGTCTACATTTGAGCACTTTATTGAGCAGGGTAAATTGCTTGGGAAGACTGGTGATAAGTTAGAAGAATTTGCAACTGCTCGATATGATAAAGCAATGGAAGCTGAACAAAAGAAACTGCAGATGCAGGTGGATGAAAAAAGATTCCAAATGGAAATGGAAAAACAAAAAAGGGAACTAGAAGCTGAAAGACTTCAAAAAGAGGCTGAGAATAAAAGACTTGAGAAAGAAGCTGAAAGACTTCAAATAGAGGCTCAGGCTGAGGAAAGAAGATTACAGAGAGAGTCTGATGAGAGGAAAGAGAAAGCAAAAAATGGAACATGAAGAAAAGGTCTTAGCTTTAGAGTTGGAAAAATTGAAATTGATGAACATGAGTAATGGTAATGATTCAAACAAGGGTTCATCTTCTGGTAAGGCTAATAATGATACTTTTAAGATTAAGTTACCAACATTTAGTCCTTCCAGTGATGACATAATGTTCTATCTGGACAGATTTGGACAAGCATGTACAGCTCATAACATAGACAAAGCAAAATATGTTTATCAGTTATCAGGGATACTGACAGGTAAAGCTCTAAGTATATTAAATATGGTGGATGAACCTGACAAGAACAATTATGAGGTTGTCAGGGCCGCTTTGTTAAAGAAATATCAGCTTAACGAAGACGGCTATCGTCTACAATTTAAAAACATGTTGCCTGAAACTGGAGTTGAATTCTCCGAGTTTATAGCAAGAATACGCATTACTTTCTCACGATGGGTTGAACTATCTAAGACGGAAAAAACTTATGAAGGACTTATGGACTTAATACTTAGAGACAAAGTCATGTCGTCTGTCAATGAGTCTTTCCTTGCTTTCCTTCATGAACGTAAACCTAAAACAATAAAAGAAATGGAAGATTTCTGTTGCCAATATGTAACTGCGCACCACACATAACCATGGGTAACTCTAAGGTGAAAGAAGGTTTACCGGTTGCTTCGGCAGCACCGTATGGTCAAAACTTTGCTCGTAGATCCCAACAAAATTTTGATAGAAAGGGCAGCGGTAATTTCTGTCAAAATCATGGAAATCAATTTCATGGTGATTCTTCTTCGAAGAATTGGAGACAACCTGATAGTACTCGTTACTATCACCCTAATAATTATAGGCATTTCAAAAGAGGATATGGTAATAGAGGTTATTCCTGCCGAAGACCTCAAAACCAAACAAATAGATGTTCGCATCAATGTGAACATGATAGTAATCGTGGAAACTGGAATTCGAATCATGATAACAATTACAATAGAGACAATAATAACTGCAGAGATAATAATAACTCTGATAACTTCAGAGGTAATAATAGTCGGGGTAGATCTCAACACAAAAAAAAGAGATATCAGCAGGCTAATTCTGTACAACAGGAAACTCAGGGAGCCTGTAATCAGGTCGTTGATAATAAAAACTTTGACGCGGTCACTGGTTCTGCTTTTGACTTTGAGAGAGCAAACAAATGCCCCCAATGCAGTACTTTATTCGAACCGGGTACCATAACTACTTTGAGTTGTGGTCACCCTCTTCCCGCTCTTCCTGCTGCTGTTGCGCATGACGGGAGGGGTTCTTTAATCCTACATAAGGGTCTTGTTAATGATACTCCGGTCTCACTACTTTTCGATTCCGGATGCACCACTATTGGTGTTAGACAATCGCTTGTAGATCCATCTTGTGCTACAGGAAAGGTTATTAAATGTGTCACATTTGGCGGCACTCTAGAAAAATATCCTACTGCTGTAATTCGCATTGCCACTCCTTTCTTTACTGGAGATGTGCATGCTTGTCTCTTACCTAATCCTATTGCGGACCTTATTATTGGTCGTATTCACGGAGTTAGGGAGTGTACCCCACAGCAGATTGCTGCTTGGGAAGATAATAACATGCAAGCTACAAATGCAGTAGTTACAAGAGCACAAGCTCTACAAACACCCGAAACTTCACTGAATTGTGATAATGAAGTTGATAGCCAAGATAGTCACTTAGTGATCACTCGTGACTCTTTCATAAAATTGCAAGAAGAAGATCCTTCTTTAAAAAAATTCTTCATTCTTGTGAAGAAAGGTGATCCGAATCAGGATACAAATAGAAAATCTTGGATTGCAATGAGAAACGGCGTACTTGTACGTATGGTACAAGATTCGACTACGTCGGCACATTCGCAAATTCTTGTTCCCAAGAGCATGAGAGTGCAAATATTGCAACATGCTCATGACTCGCAATGTGCTGGACATATGGGTTTTTCCCGTACGAAGTCGAGAGTCCTTGCGGCTTTCTTTTGGCCTTTTGTCAACAAGGACATTCGTATTTACTGCCGATCATGCAAGGTATGTCAGGAGGTCAAATCTAGAGGACCACGACATGCTGCGCCTATCCAGGCTGCTGACATTCCTATTCGGCCGTTTCAGAAAATGGCCATAGATATTATTGGCCCTTTTAAGGTCAAGTCGGCCAGAGGACATCAGTTCATCCTTACATGTGTCGATATGTGCACACGTTGGCCAGAGGCTATTCCTCTTAAGAGCATATCTACTACAGATATCGCAGATGCTCTTTGGTTGATATTTTCTCGCTTGGGGTTCCCCAGAGAAATATTGTCAGACCATGGCACTCAACTCATATCTGACACTATGTCACAGGTAATGTCTACCTTACATATTGAACGATCTCTCAGTAGTATCTACCATCCTATGTCTAATGGGTTAGTTGAGCGTCTGAATAGAACGCTCAAGACTTTGCTTGGTAAGATAACTGAAGATCATCCTCAAGATTGGGACAGGGTTTTACCCGCGGCTCTCTTTGCCTATAGAGAAGTCCCTAATGAACACACAGGATTTTCTCCCTTCGAACTTGTCTTTGGCGCGCGTCCGCGCGGCCCTATGTCTTTATTACACGATCTCATCACTGCAGATGATATTAGCGATGAAACTCAATCCTCATATGAGTATGTCATTGCTCTTAGACAAAAGATCATTGAGGCATGTAAGCTAGCAACTGCTTCATCAGAAATTGCTAAAGAGAAGGCAAGGCAGTTTGCTAACAAGAATAGATGTCTACGACAACTTTGTCCAGGTGACAAAGCATTCGTCCTACTCCCCAGTAGGGAAAATAGACTTCTTATTGCATGGAAAGGTCCGTATGCAATAGTCTCTCGGATTTCCGATGTTGACTATGTGGTCGATATTGATGGAAAGCATAAAACTTTCCACATAAACATGCTTTCGGAATTTCACGAACGTCCGGACTATTTGCTGCCTATTTTCCAGGCAACGGATGATACTCCTGCACCTCACGGTCATTATTCATCCCTGTCTGTCATACAGGATGAGGAATCTACCTTCTCTGATGTCAATCTTCCCCTTCCTGTGGTTCCATTACATTCCACGGAATCTTGGAAAAACGTTTCTGTTTCTCCTAATCTTTCTGGTGACGAACATCGACAAGTCTCGTCGATGTTACAAACATTTCAGGATGTTCTCACTGACATTCCTGGACACACAGATGTCATAGAACATGACATAATTCTTACCGACAATAATCCAATTAGGGTTAGGCCTTATCCTATTCCTATACACTTTCAGTCGCAAGTGGAAAAGGAATTGGATGAAATGATTCAATTAAATATAATTGAACCATCGACTTCACCATATTCTTCTTCCATGGTTATTGTCCGGAAGAAGGATAAGAACATACGAATTTGCGTTGATTATCGCAAATTGAATCAGGTCACAAAGTTCGATGCTGAACCGATGCCTTTGTTAGAAGATCTACTGATTAGACTTTCTAATTCTAGATTCTTCACTAAACTTGACTTGTCTAAAGGTTATTGGCAAGTGCCTTTAGCAGAGCATGCCAAACCTCTTACTGCTTTTTCTACACCTAGGGGTCTATTTCAATGGAATGTTATGCCTTTTGGTCTCATGAACGCCCCTGCCACTTTCGTTCGCATGATGCGTCGAATTCTGTCACATCGATCGGATGTCATCGCATACTTAGATGACATCTGTCTCTTCAGTGATACCTGGGAAGATCACTATTTAGGGTTATATGACTTACTGTCCACTCTACGTGAGAATAATTTGACAGCAAAACCTTCTAAAGCTTTTGTTGGTTTTGGTGAAATCTCTTTCCTGGGTCATCGTGTTGGTCATGGTCTCTTGAAGACAGAAGACCACAATACTTCCAAAATACTGAACATCTCTGTTCCTAAAACGAAGAAACAAGTTAGGAGTCTCTTAGGTTTAATTCAATTTTATGGGAGATTTATTCCAAATTTATCTTCGATCATGGCACCTCTCTCAACATTGTTGAAGAAAGGTTCGCCTAATCTGGTCCGTTGGTCTGAAGAATGCCAATCTTCACTAGACCAAATCAAGAATATATTTTCTTCTCCTCCCATCCTAAGATTACCTACTCTTGATAGGACTTTTGTTCTTCGAAGTGATGCTTCATCCACTGGGATTGGAGCAGCACTGATGCAAGAATATGCAAATACTCTGCATCCTGTTATGTACATTTCTAGAAAACTAAATGCGGCAGAGAGGAACTACTCGGTTTTAGACCGTGAGTTGTTAGCGATGGTTTGGTCAATTCTAAAACTACAAAGATTCCTCCTGGGCGCACATTTCATTCTAGAGACTGATCAGAAAGCTCTTACAGCTATTCAGACTAAGAATTTGAAGAGTTCGAGATCCACTCGATATGCTATAGCTCTTCAACCTTTTCACTTCACGGTACGAGCTATCCGTGGTGCGGATAATGTGATGGCTGACATTTTGTCTAGATGCCCACATGACTCCAACTAATACTTCTGTCCTATATTTCCATATATTACAGAGTCATAACACACCTATATTACTACAATAGATTAGCACATCTGTACTCACTTTATATGTACACACTATCGTGCTTTGTTATCATCTTCTTCTGTTCGTTTTTTAAGATGATAGAGGAAGACTGAGTGGTTAATATAAGGGCCGTTAGTTTACTAAACAGCCACAATTATTAATAATGTATTGTACCTTATGAAGCATATTAGTTATTAATTAGCATTATATTGCTTGTACTTTCTCAGAATGTCATTGATGAGCTGAGGACTTACCTTACTATTATCAAGCATGACGAGTTCTAGATTGTGTACTTACCCTCGGAATGCCAGAGGATATGTCCTGGATCGTCATGTAGTTTAACTTTACTTTGTACTTATGTCATTACATGTCAAATAATGTACTAATTAAATTTTTCTATCAGATTTGTACATCCATTTTTAAAGACAATATTAGATTATGCTATTTAATAATGTCTATGGTAACTTGCATACGTATATTGTGTTTACATGCTAACGTGATGTGTGTTGGTGACACCTCCCCGATGTGAATATTTTTTGAGACATATTTATTTTTCTGTTGAGGTATATCCTCACCAGACACTCTATATTTAGCCTCATGTTAGGCAATTTAATTAATTATCAGCGCATAATTCGTGCGTTTTGAGCCGCTTATCGCATGCTCTTTGATATTTAAAAAAAAAAAAATGTTCCACATTTTTTTTTTAATCGGGAGGAGGTGGTGATATGTTGCGTGAGAAATTCTCGCAACATCGTTTTATTACAATATATATTTTATAACGCAAGGGCAACAACTGCTTGAAATTTATAGTCACTTTTCTCGGTAAGCAGCTGTCTCCTCGCGTTGGTATTGAATGCAGTTAAGTTTGCTATGCTAGGCCGTTTTCTCAGACAAACGGTTGGCAACCTGTTGGGTTATCCTTTTAAGGTAATCATTCTTACGCTGGTTCGTAGTAAAGGTCCTTGCGTCTTAAGTTCTGAGCTGTGGTCATTTTGCGCTGGACTGCGCATGACTGGTCTTGCTTGTTGGTCGAGGGATTTCCGCCCACCAGTCAGTCGAGTGAGCGATTTTGAATAGCTAGGGGGATGCCTCGCTGAAGAGGGGATCTCCGCTATTTTTTTGTTCTGTCAGGAATGTGAAGTCCTCTTAATGGATATTTCGTTTATTCGAGATAATACCTCTAGTGTATTTCCACATGCCGGGGAGGCGTAATATTTCTGTGTATTTCCTGAAGGCAAGGTAAATTAACCTTTCATTAACTCTATCGATTTTTGGTCGTGAGCGATTTTTGATTCATAGCCTGTCTTCGAAAGTCGTCGTCACGAGATGTTTTTTTTCCCAGCTCACATGTCGCTGTATTGTACTGCATCGGTTGATGCATGTCCCAAGGACTATTACTTGCTACTTTGTTACATGAACTAGGTTTGAAAACCTTTGTTATCTAGAGGATATTTTTGAGGACATTATTTATACTTCAGCAGACGTGCCTGTCTTGCTGAAGTCAGATTAAGGAGAGTGAACTGATCTCATACATCTGGTTATCTCCTGGCTGTTATAGAAAAGGATGGAGTTTTTCACCTGACTACATTTACAGCACTATGAAATATAACATGCATCTGACTCATCATTGTAATGCTGTCTACCGTCCATTGCTGTATTGAATGTTGCTGTGATAATGACTGTTTGATGTGCCTACATATTCGCGTAACCATTTTGTCACTGTGGCGTCCACAATAAATAATGAAGAAAAACGTCATCGGCTGTTACAAGAATCATTGACTTTATACGTCGTAAGTTTACTGACGTCCTAATGTGGATTGCCCTGTTATTTTGTATGATCATTGTTTGACTGAACACATCTGCACACTTCACAAAACCAGACCACGGGCACCATCACTCACCTCATGGTGCACGCGTCATTTGGCGGCCAATTACTCAATCATAATATAAATTGGACGTCATCAGTAAGCCACTCATGTCTGTTGTTTTTCTGTTGTCTGGTGTTCTACTTCTTTATTTCCTTCGAGTGCCTTATAACATACGTTTATATTTGTTTCATATTAATTTACTGTTTACAGGCCTCGTGGTTTCCCTTCCGTATGTGTTATAAATGTTTATACAATACCAAACCTACGCTCTGTCCTGTTCTTACTGTTCTAAGTCTACTATCATACTGGACACAGTATTTAGGTCTTTGTCTTGTTGGACTGGCCAATACTGATATATAGGGGAACAACAGAAGTGATTGCGTCATTAATAGGCTTAACTGCCCATGGTAAACTTCCGGTGTTATGTATAGAGGTTCGCACTAATGACCTGTCATAAAATCATAGATGATATGCTTATTAGGTTATGGCATCAACTAGACAGTCTCTAGTGTCACGGTACAGTCTTGTAACTGGAACAATGTCGAGGACATTTCCATACAATTTTATTATAATTCAACTCACGTTCATCAGGTGAAACATCATTCCTCTTACATAATACTTGGCATTATCGCACGGAGGTGTATGGATAATCCAGAAATGGAATACATAGGAATATGACCAAGAAATCTTCTAACACTCAGGAACCGAGAACTCATACGTCCAACACCTTGAAAAGACACACAGCTAATCCCTTATCAAAGGAACGCCGAGCTCACCAGACGGCAACTTTGGCGTCTGCAATTTGGCCACCAAAAGTAATGACGTCACTTACTGTAACCAAGGCCACTGTACGTAAACAAATAAACTACATGTCGAACTGTATTGATATCGACATACATGTTATGAACTTTACTCATGACACATAGCTGTTATTCATATTAGAAGGAAGAATCCCTTTTCTCTGAGCTTGTTATGAGAAGAGAACAGGTAGAATATTTTGTGACACCATGAAAGATTGAAAGAAAAAAAAAGAGAGAGGATAGCAAAGAGAGAAGATCAGTTTGACATGGTGGTATGGGAATAAGTCAACAATATAACAAATAAACAATGCTGGAGAACGGAAGTTGAGCAGAGACATGATCATCTACGCCAACTGCCATAGTACATATAGAAGACGGAGAAGTCAATGTTATATTATTGCCTTGTGTACCCGTCTTTTTTTAGATTACCATCTAAAAGTCAGTCTTCAGGGGTCATATATTGAACTCATTTTCAACATCCTATGCATCTTCAATACTTTTCAACTTTCCTGTCTTGTGTCATCCATCTCATTTTTTTTTTCTCTTTCTTAATTTTTTTTTTTTTTTTTTACTTAAAGTTTCTGCTCAGCACCATGCCCAACGCTCCTTGAACACCGTCTACGATATGTTTGTTAGGTTATGGTTACAGTGTTACTTTTTTTTTTTTTTTTTGGAGCCCTGGTAACACACATGGGCGACATATAAAGACTTACTAGCTTCTAATACTTCGTGTCTTCATCACTGTAAGGTATTGACTCTGTTAAGATCCAGTACAATCCCCAATGGCGCGTTCGTTGATGGCGTTTCCAAAACTTCACATACCAAGAGCGTTTCTGTAGCGGCTTAATTGCCAATGCTTTTCAAAAGTGTTATCTCCCTTTTTCCTCCTGTAAGCATTTATGTCTGGAGTGCGGGATGTTAAGACAAAGATTAGAACAAGACATAATAGTCTAAGCCTGGTTCTTAAACAGGTTTTTCTTACATGTTAAGAAGTTTATATTTTTGGTAGTAACACCGCCGTTCTTAGAATTTCGGCTCTAGGGTCTTTCGGGTGTGATTAATAGTCCGATTTTTTACTGGGTCATAGTTTCAAGCTTAATTCAGTAACGATATGTACTTTAGTTTATAATTAAATTTCCGTTGGTTGTAGTTCCTAAAGTCAACAGCTGCCAAACTGAATGAAGAAATCAATTTACTGGAGCCTTTTTTTTTTTAGCAAATGTAACTATCACGAACACATATCGATGAGGACATCGTCGCATTTAGAAGATACACTATGATTAGACTATAAGAGAGCAAAGGGTACACCCAACAGAAGGCTAGCGACCCGTAATTTGCCACTTCAATAAAAAATATCAGCAATTAAATGACAACACACTTAGAATACAAATGAGACAAGAGGAATAGTAAAATTGAAACAGTAAAAGACACTCTCATCATCATCATCATCAATCATAACTCTTTAGCTTTACAAGGAGAATAGGTCTTAAACAAATGTATGCCAAGTCCTTTAGTCCTGTACCATCCGCTCGAGACCTTTCCATGTCTTCTTTGACCCTCTCATTTCTGGCTCCATTTCTCTTCTCCGTGTGTTCTATACCTTTCTTACCCTGATAATTTCAGAGATGAGAGCTGATTTCTTCAAATACTACAACAATCCATACAATTATAAGCTATGACTAGAAGTTCCCTGTCTTGAGAAAGCAGAGCTTCTCCGAGAGAAAGATAACATTCTCTCATGAATGATTTGGGGCGTGCTTTCTGCAAGTGGGTCAAGATACTGATGGCTCCCTGGTCCACATGGAACGACAAGGAAAGAGATGATGATGATGATTATGGTGGTGGTGATGTTGATGAGGATACAGTCAACAAGAAAGACAGGCAAATGTAAGAACACTCCTGCAGTGCTTAAACTGTCTGGTGTTTTAGAACCAGTCCAAAGCGGTTATAGCGTTTGGCTCCATTGGCAAAGTTACCGGGTTTTAGAATCAAAACCTGGTATAGTCTACCCAGCTGTTAATGTGTACTTGATAATGAGTTAAGGAAGGCAAAGACAGCGAGAAATAGAACAGATCAGCCCATCTCACGAAGCTGGATCTATTAGAGTGAAGTCTAACACTTTACTCCCCTAAGGCGGTGTCTGCTATTGAAATACCTTTACTGTTTTTTATATCCTGTAACGCTACCAGTCGACTTCGTTATGACTTAACTCTTTAAGCCCCAAGAGCCAGTATACTGTACTTCCCGCTAGACCCATTTGGCCCAAGAGCCAGTATACTGGCTTTCGTATCTCTTGATCCTTTCTAGGGCTGTTTTCTAATTTTGACAACTCAAAAACGCTATCTTCTTAAAGTATAGCCATCCATTATGGACTATTGTTATTTATGAATATGAACATTTAAAAAAAAATTATTTCCAAACAAAAACAATAAAAACATACTGGTATGGCCATTTTTGTTTGGGCCAAACCCACCTTTTTGCTTGGGACTGAAAGAGTTAATATATTAACTGGAAGCATATATACACTGCTTAGGCAGCGCAGATTACTCTGGCTAGGTCATGTCCGCAGGATGGAAGACGGTCGCATTCCCAAAGATATTTTCTACGGACAACTGGCAGATGGCAAAGGAGCAGGCGGGAGACCACAGCTGAAGTTCACAGATGTGTGCAGTAGAGACATGAAGGCGCTGGACATAAATCCAGCAACCTGGGAGGACGAAGCCACCGATCGCACCAAGTGAGGATGATCCCAACTGCGCCACCGCAGGATGATACTACTACTACTACTGCTTCTACTCCTACTTCTACTACTATTAGTAGCTCCCTTCAGTCATAACTATGGGATTGTTTATTACTACTATTACTACTACCACTACAACTATAAATACTATTACTACCCCTACTTCTACATATATACCTAATTATTCATAAAGGCATAATGAAATTTTGCATTGTGTTCTTGATTAAACGAAACAAAATATAGGACTAAACAAGGAGAGGCTTGAAAGACATGGAGTTAAATCCTTTGAATCGCACAAGTCGCATGCAAATTTAAAATAAAACAAAAGTGTCATTAACTAACCGTTGAAAATAGCTACAAGAAACGAAACAACAAGATGCATTATCAGTTGACAATTCAGCGTATCAGCAAAACATTGTATCTTCCTGATCTAACTTTAAAAATGCCACCAAGTACGAAAAACATCATTGTAAAGGTTCTATAAATAGGCATTCATCAAGAAACATGCAAGTGACATTTCACTGAACTTGAGACGGCGCTCCGCTAAAAATATACTGATCTATAAACGAATGCGTTCAAGTTCACATCCAGTATTTTAGACGTCGCAAACAGCTTCATTATATGTTGTATAAAAAAATAAACCATCGTACAACAGTCAATACTTTGACGAACTTCAAGACACTTACACAATGAGAGTGTATTCGATAACAGGGAAGGGTTTCCGGGGAGACGGGAAATTGCTATGGCGTACCCAGTATTTCTGGGAATGTAAACATTGTTTTTATGCGGTTTCGAACGAGAAAATTGATTAAAAATGCGGGCAAAAAACAATAGATTTTCGTACCAATTACATGCCTGTAAATAACGCCAACGCACAAGTATTACTGGGACACGAAAGGTAAGCGAGGAATAGTAACACTGTCCCCAGGACCCGGTTCTAAGGCTTCAGTCACCCCGAGTCAACACATCTTTAGTCACTCCGAGTCAACAATATTTTATGTCCACTGGTTCCACCTATATTTATGTTATAATATTAATTAAATTTTCTATGCTTTCGTGCCACAGTTTGTGCAAACTTCTGAAGCAAAATGGAAATGAGGGCATGCAGCAGAAAGAGCACAACCTTTAAATTCCCACTATTTTTTGGACGGGTGACTTTCTCATAATTTACATACTTCAACTCATCATCAAAGACTAAAGAAGGCTGTTACGCACAGAATTTTTTCTAAAGACATTGTATAATCATTTTTCTAAAGACATTGTATAATTAGCTTGTCTGAATTGTACACTTTAATTTTTTTCGGTCAAAGCTAGATAACCCTAGTTTGACTGAAATTACCATTTTCAATAATGGTTACCTTCTCTTGTGACGGGACACGTCGGTCCATATTTTTTTGACCGATGTGTGACCATTCTCCTTATATGGTTGTATCGGTAAACTGTTTCTTGGTATGATTGAAACCAGTGTTGAGGTCTTTATTCCTGTCCATATAAGGCGCGATTTATTACAAATCTTTATCTGGAATGTTCCTTACATCGTCTCGTTTGATTCTTGCTCAGTTGTATGCGTTCTGCGCATGTCCGGACGTTAGGTGTGTCTGGGAAGCTTTCCTGTCTGGGAGTCTATGGAAAGTTGTGAAGCAGATAGGACGCGTCTTGCGTCTCTGTGATTCTTTGATAGGGAATTAGGAGCCTTATTGTGAGTTAGTTTAGCTTACAAGGTCCTTCCCTTGATTATTCAAACGCCTGGAGGCGTGTGTTTTTGTGGTGTTGATTTCGAAACAAGGTAATACCTCATTTACGTTTCAAATCTGTAATCTAACTTTATGTTTGACAATGGTCGATCTCTGCTCACTTACGAATTACAGAAATAGAGGTTCTTCTACTAGAAGTCACGCCCCAGGTATCTTCATACTTGAGATTAATATGTACACGGGTCATACTTAGCCCGAAGGACAGTTCTATGTTCTACGAACGTCGCTGTGTCAGCGATTGCACCTACGTCGAGGTTAGACTTAGGAATGCCTGTAAAGGTCAGCTTGACCTATACTCCTGGAACACCATCCTCGTGCGACTTATGATTAGACTCATTTAGCACATCTGAACAGTGAGAGGAGTATTGATGCACTTTTGTAATATTGGAGCCAACAGTATAATCCCTTGGCGCCATATCATTATTTGAGTATATGCCAAATGCATTGATGAACATAACTTATGCTAATTTTCGTGAACTGTAATGTGAAATGGATGTACTGTTAACTGTCCTGTGGAGTCAGATAATAAACATTGGAAACGTCAACAGCAGTTGCACCTTTATATGACTTTTTCCATGTCATGCTCATATGTGGTAAACTTGTGAACCGCATCACCCACATTCACAGCAACCAACAACAGACCAGACACCTCACACTGCAACCTATCACATCCCTGGTGTCTGTAGGGGTGGTACTCTACTGGGCTGCTGTCTATCATCGTAGAGGCATTTTTTGGCGCACCCTTATCATTTTAGTGGCCAATAGTCAGCCTAAATTCCACCCTTATCAAAGGCCCTACTTTAAGGAGGTTCGTGAAACTTCGTAGATCAACAACAACAAAATAATTAAATATGAAAGCCGAGCTCTTAAATGTTACAAAAATCCGACAACTTTACATTATGACAGGCTCTGAAACACGGAGAGCAACTAAAACAACAACCAAAAACCTACAGACTTTCATAAATGGGTGACACTGGCGGATCTAGGTATTGTCCAAGGGATGGGCGATACATCAGAATTATAAGGCTTTTGTTCTCTCCCCCCACTCCTTCTTTACACATATTTTTAGACAATTAAAAAACAAAGTAACGAATTTTAAACAAACGTGATAGTTTTATTATACAGTTAATCAAAAATAATCATTTGTATATAACAAAAACATATAACTATTTATAACATAATTACATAAAAGTAAGGAACAACTTCAAAGAGACAAAATGTTAAAAAAATTAATACATATTTTATATAATAGCATATCATTTTTTATTTAGGAATTGCCGCCCGATTGAGGAATTATCCACCTTTTGTCACAAAGTCCTCTGTTTTGCGACTCGAGTGAAGTCCCCTTGTGTCGTCTGCCTGGCGCCGTCTTTTGTCTCATTGTTGTATTGTGGTTTCCTTTATTGTCTTTCATTGTCCCGCCACGTAGAATTACTTGCAAACTACGTTCGTAACCTTTAGGGTACTTACCATTGTCAAGTACCAGACATGTTTTAATACGTCCGGCGTGTGACCTAACGATTACTTACATGTAAGTCCCGAGTGGGGGGGGGGGGGGGGGGGGGGGGCCCGCGGAATACTGGGGCGGTTGATATGAAATAAAGGTGTTCAAAGTCCCAAGGGAGGGGCGATGGCCTTGTCGCCACCCACTTGGATCTGCCAATGATTGGTGCTTGCATAGAATAAAAGTATTGAAGAGGTACTTTCTTGTTTAAAAAATAACATAATTAAAGGCAACGCCGGCACAACAACTACGGTTCTAACAAAACTAAAACCGATGAAGGTTTTCTTCAGACGAGTAAATTGTAGAGTCACATCCCCTTGTAATTAATGTTAGCGTTCCAAGGGGGGTTACTAAGAATAATTTTCAGTGACCTCATAATTTGCTAGTCTAAAGAGAGCCTTTACCAAAAACCAATCAGGTCATTAAAAATGCGACTTTTATAACTAAGATTATAATAAAGCTGATATTGTCATCTTTATATGCCTGAAATTAATACATTAAGTCTTTCAGCACTAATAGCCGCACTCTGCGCAATGATCTGTTAACATTATTCTCACAAACTTCATATTTGCACTAATCCCATAGCAGAGTTGCCGTAGGGGAGTGAAGTGTTAGAGACTTCACAATACTAGGTCCAGCTTTCGTACGAGGTAGGGTGACCAGTTCCCTTCCTCACTGCCTTTATTCTTGCCTTACTGTCAGGTACCCATTTACACCTGGGTAGACTGGAGCGTGACGCAACCAGGTTTCTGTTCCGTCAACCAGAAACGTACTGCGAGAGGACAGCGCTCTAACCGTTTAGCCAGTTGGAGGCTCTAGTTTATACGATACTAAACTTATCTGCTGCATTTAAGACCTTTAGTGTTCTGTTTCTTCTTCTTCCTCCTCGTCTTCTTTTTTCTTCTTCCTTTTCTTCTTCTTCTTCCTTTTCTTCTTCTTCTTCCTCTTCTTTGTCCTCTTCTTCCTCCTCTTCTTCTTCTTCTTCCTCTTCTTCTTCTTCTTCTTCTTCTTCTTCTTCTTCTTCTTCTTCTTCCTCTTCTTCTTACTCTTCTTCCTCTTATTCTTCCTCCTCTTCTTCTTCCTCTTCTTCTTCTTCTTCCTCATCTTCTTCATACTGTTCTTCTTCTTCTTCCTCTTCTTATTCTTCTTCCTCATCTTGTTCTTCTTCTTCTCCATATTATTATCATACTATTGTTATTCCTCTTCGTATTTTCCTTCAAGTACCGATGCCTGGTGAGGTAGTTAATTATTTGTCTCCACAACTTTCCCTGGCACAGTTTATAACTTCTGTTGTTGACTTTTCTCCATTCTATGATGTCAGACTGACCAGTATCTTCTCTATTTGTCACTCCGTTCCATTTGTCCCATCTATCTTTTCTGTTGTCACAAAATATTTCAGGATTCTTCTTCTCGTCGCTTGCCCGAAGAAAGCGGGTATCTTCCTTCTAGAATGTGCGCGTCACGCTGGTAAATCCAAGTACGTGCAGTCCACTTAAGCGGAACTTTAAACTCTGACAGCAATGGGACTATGCATTTCAGATTTGAAGATGAAGAGAGAAACCTGAGGTATGTGAGTAGTAAATAATAAACATAAACTAGTATTTGGCAGACACTTGTATGGAAAATAAAGGAAAATAAAATACAGCAGTAAATTGCATAGGTCAGGGATTTAACTCTTGCATACATCGGCTTACTTGTCCTACAGTAGTTATCGCTGTAGGAATCCGTGTAGAAACCGCTAACAGAGAACGCAAAAATTACTAAGCCAAAACTGGAATTGAACATTTATACGCTTGGTACTATACTACTAGCAATTAACTTGATACAATATTTCAGGCTTCGCTAAATTGCGTTTGAAAACTTTAAAAGTTGCAGAAATGAAAATTTAAAATCAGAATACCTGTTTCTGAATGGCTAAAGTAAATGCTTCATGTTTTACCTGTTTTTCTGACGTAAATGGCCATCATTCCGCTAAATTCGGGTAAGCAGAATTTTAGTTAGCAAAAGTGCTTTATATGTTGCCTGCGACTTTTACTTATTCTGACTGCACTGTAGTATACTTGCCTTGACATAAGTTAATCGCTATTTCAGCTCTTGCGTTATTTGTTAATTCTCCAAAGTATCTCTCCGTTTTAACAGCAAGTTAAATCCGCTAGACTTAACGTAGAATCTCCAGAACACGGTAACTCGAGGTGACATGAATGGCCTATAAAATCAGACTCGATTTCCTTCCTTGTTTCAAGACGATGGGTTTTTCCACTTTTGATTACCCGGCTTGCCATAAAACGGCTCAACTGGAGTAACAATTGATTTTGTCTATAAAACAAGGTATCAACGTTTATCAAAGTAGCCAAATTAAAGGTGTGTTTTTGCTGACAAATGCTCTTGGGCGTTCTCCGTTGCGACTAATTGAGACTTCCAAATTAATGTGCTATTATTTCTTAATATACTGAGCACAAATTTATCTTACAAACACTAACAATACAAAACCGTGCATTAAATGTCTTTGAAAATCAATGAATTTACGAAAAAATGTACATTTGATGGCGGGAAAAGGGATGAATTTGTTCTTCGTGTTGGAATAAAATACTGAACTACGGTGGTCCAACAAATTTGTGACCCACGAGAATGACGAAGCAGTCTATAACTATGACATGCCAAGATTTCCAGAAGATATTTGTTTAGATTGTCAATATTTCTCTTCTGCTAACCTTCCTGGTGGCGAGTAGGTGAGAGGCATTAGAAAAGTTCTTTATATCATATTGTTATTTGTTAATGTTAGAAATGTTTCAGTCCATTAAAATCTCCAGATGCCAGAACTCCCGAAGGACACATTTGACGAGATTTGTTTGCTTGACATTCGAGACGCAACCATGGTTGTTTTTTTTTTTTAATTTCGTTCTGATTTCGTTTAATTCCATTGATTAGCTATTTGGCTCAAAAGCGTTCTTTTTTTCAATCTTTATTTTTCATGTTTTTCATAGAATAACACAGATGCTAACACACTTTTATGTCAAGAATTTCGTAATTTTAAATTGTCATCTATTGATTCGTGCTATTTTAATTTACTTTTTCTTGTGTTTACTTGAGATGCTCTTCATTATTCTATACATCTAGATTTCCAGTCTCCAACGGGCCGTTTATTACATGTCCACGTTTCTGTGCCATACAATAATGAAGACTATATGTAACACCGGATGACTTTCATTTGTAATTTGTTAGTTTTGAGTGACAAAAGAGTTACAGGAGATGATTGATACAATAGTGGCAGACAGTTAACATTAAAAGCCTTAGCCTCGATAACACAAAGACAGAAGTAATAGTCATCTCAAAGACAATAACTGTACAGAATGCACCATCAAAGTAAATAGGATAATTTTGAAACACGTCATTAGATTCAAATACCTAGGCAGACTTGAATGATCTCCACTTGTCAAGATGTCGACTTAAATATTGACGTTTACGAAATTATACTTTTTCTTTTTTGTACGGACCAGACAAATAAAGACACGGCACTGCTGTTGTAGGCCGGGGGCAGTCAACGGCTAAGGAAGCAACCTGGCAGAAATGTCTGTTGAAATCGGCTGCACTGAAACCAAAGGCCTAACAAAACAGTGCAACGTACTTCGCTTTATGATGTCGTCACGAGTAAAAAGTAAGCGGAATGGTGCTAATCCTGTCACGGGTTGCCTTCCCATTTCTTTACAGTTGTGGTCCAACAGTGGCCAAAACCTAGAGTAGCTGTTGTGGATATTCAAAGGTGTCTACCTTCGCACAAGATTACTCTTGGCAGAGAAGCAGATAGAAGGAAGATGATGCTTCTACCTCGAGGGAGTACCCACAAGATATTTAAGAAATCGAGAACAATGCTGAATGGGTCTGAGCATGTTAACTCTTTATCTTTCCCTTGTGGAGAGATATAATATTAGCTCCTTCAAGTCCCCAGCTGATTTAATTCAGCGAAATTCCTCTTATTAGCTGGATACATATATACTCATATATGAATTTACACTAGAGGTTCTGAGTCGTACGGCGTGTGCCTTTCGCTCTGTAATAATTTGTCAATGAATTTGTCAAAATCACCATGTACAAATTTAATGATCAATTACTTTACCACTTGTAAATAAATGTTCGTTGGTGACTTTGTGCGTAAGTTCTGTATAGTCCGGTTTCTGTATGAATATCTTAGGGTTTCCTTGCCATAGTGTTCAGAAGTGTTCCACTAAGTCCGGTCCTATTTAAAGTCAGAATATTTACTTCTATTGTCTCCTGGCTTCAGTCCGAGCAGTCTGCTTGACGAATCGGGAAATGCACTGTCGTATGTCTAAAAAGTCCTTCATTTTATTTCAGACTTCACCCACGCACTCTTGTTGTCTGCTACTTGGCAACTCATAGCGATTGTATATGATAACTCGAATTGCCAAACCAATGGCATTCAAAGTACACGTTATGATAGAGCAGTGCTTATGGAATTTTCTAAGTGCCTACGTGACTCAAACCTTTGAGAATTTAAACAGCCACCTTCCATATATGGAATTGCGATTTCCGTAAATTTTTGTCACAGTTTACTAATATCACACTTCCCGCTCACTCTTCAAAATGTCTTCGAAGATTGCGTTTATCTATAATCACCTAAACCAAGTAATTCAGAAGTCTAACTACTTAGTTTATCAGACTATGCCGATCTCTTGTATCACTTGACTTGTCACAATCCGACTGCCTGTCTAGACAAATCGTGATCTATACAGTTAAACCCGTATTGCAAGTCCATTTAACTGATTACGCGATCTTGAACAAACTCTTTATGCTCGCATTTACCTGGAGTCAATGTTGTATTATCACGTTTAGTGATTCAGTAAATCTCTCAGGAATGGGCGATTGTCTGGCCCTGTCATGCATCGAAGCGTGAAACGTGAACAAAGATAGTAGGGAAAAAAGGTAACAATTCTGAGTAGAGAATAGGCACGAAATTATGTGCGTTAAATATGCCGAAATAATAGATAATAAAGGCGATGAGAGGAAATTATGAAAAAGCAAACGAGCCGTAATGTCACAAATCCAGTGGTGTTCCGTCAAGCTCCGAGAGTAGGAACAGAGAAAGCACCTATGACCGTCTTTAGTATTATTCCTGGAAAGATCTCTGTGAAGACGCAAATAGCTTCAAGCTAACCACTGCGTTCTTTGAAAATATTCAAGTACCTTGTAGACGTCTGAGAGTGTACGAAGAAGTAGAAGAAATACCAAGGCGCGTTTTTAGCATCAAGTTAAAGATGTGCCTCAGAGGTGAAGAGAATAATAGCACAGACAAATGTTGTATTCAGTAAAAAATGAAAAGTATTTTATGCAACAAATCATTGTCAATAGAAGTAAGAGATTATTCTTCATTGTTATATAAAGCCAATCCTGACGTACGGAAGTAGACTATGGACACTAAATCAGCAAGAAAATCTCCGGAAACCACCTGGTTTACACTAAGAATGTTAAGACTATCACAAACACCTAAAAATGTAATGAGAATGTCTTGCAAGAAGCCAGTGCGCTAAGGAAGCGTAAGTAACCAGACGTCATTTATGACGGGAAATAATAATGTTGCGCTCATTCTCCTGCATGTCCGGGCGAAGGAATCATTCTCTTGTATATAGTTATTTCATTCCTTTCAGTTCCAGTGCTTCCTCTTTGTTCACTCTCAGAGAACAACTTTAATATGTTCAAAGAAAGCAGCGGTCAGCCTGACGCTCTACGCATCTCCGTTTTTCCAGGAATGGTACCGGTCAAGGCGACGTGCGGTTTCTCTGTGGTCAGTCCATTTCAACTTCACTGTATCTTTGTAGTCAAAATTACCATGAATCAGAGTTAAAGGTTAATATACCATAAAGAAGTGAAAACCCTGCATGCTGTTTTAATGGGTGTTCTATTCAGCTATCACTGTGCAATGAGCGCATTTTCTCTCTTTACACGAAAAGGTGGTGGGGTTTCTCATTGCTGTCTCAGACGATTAATTAAAACAGTTAGTATGTAGGGGAATAGAAGGCAGTCTACCTTCTTTGTCACGAGGAAAGTAAAGTTGGTATATATTGAGACAATAAGAAAGACCGAAAGAAAGAAAAAAGAGGACAACACAGAGAGAAGATGCAGGACAGTTTGATATCGTGGCATAGAACAACAAAATAAAGTGTATAAACTGGAGATAGGAGATCTTCTATCTTAGCCAAACTGGAGATAGGAGATCTTCTATCTTAGCCAGCACGGTATTCAAATAAAAAGGAGATTTTCTACATAAGTTAGCATGGTATTCTGTATCGGGATTGCCTTCCATGCTCTGCAGCGATGGTCTATCAATGGCCAAAATTTAGAGTATAAAATGAGGGTCTTCAAAGGTATCAACATTCGCGCAAGATTACTCTTGGCAGAGTTGTAAATAGAATGATAGTGCTTCTGTTTTAGGGAGTCCTCATAGGATTTTAAGGAAATAAAGCACAACGCTGAGATAATTTAAGCTATTACGAACTTATTATCTTCCCGTTTATTCTGTGAGGATGAAGATATGTTTGATTGTTTCTGAGCTTCCAACTGAATTATTCAGTAAAATATTACTTTAGAAGCTCTGTTGTTTTAAATATACTGTTCAAAAAAAGAAACGCATAGCTACTGAAGGCACACACATAGCCATACGTTTGACATTCAATAACTTTTTTTATTTAATGAGTTAATTGTTCATATTGCACACAAGAATACCTTAGGGTTCAACCAATCAATTGACAGTTGTTTTGCATCTGGGTCACGAGAGTTTTTTAGGCGTACGGGCTTTCCCGTTAGTATGGTGTGTGGCCTCCTCTTGCATCGATCAGCGACTGGCATCTCCTGGGCATGGATGCGATCAGACGTCTGATGCGGGCCTGTGGGATGGCTGCCCACTCTTCCTGGAGTGCTTGGAACAGATCACGACGATTGGCTGGAGCAAAGTCTCGGCGACAAACACGTCTATGCAGCTCATCTCACAGGTGCTCAATCGGACTCATGTCTGGAGACAGGGATGGCCAGGGAAGGGTGAGAATGTTGTTGGCAGTCAGGAACTGCGTGGTCAACCGTGCACAATGGGGTCTGGCGTTGTCCTGTTGAAACATAGACCTTTGGGCAGCCAAAAGTGGAAGGACATGGGGTCGAAGAATTTCATTGACGTATCGTTGCGCATTCAAGCATCCTTCAATGTGCACCAATTGACTCCTTCCGTTGTAACTGATCATTCCCCACACCATTGCACCTCCACCACCGTGCGGAGGAGCTTTATCAACGCAATTTTGGGCAAAACGTTCATTTCGCCTACGGTAGACCCTACGCCGTCTATCATGACGCTGCAACAAAAAGAAAGATTCGTCACTAAACCAGACACGTCTCCATTGATTGTCAGCTGCCCAGGGACGATGCTGGTTGGCCCAAAGAAGTCGATTTTGGCGATGGCGGCGCGTAAGGACAGGTCCTCGGTGAGGTCGTTGTGCCCAAAGTCCAGTTTCATGCAGTCTATTTCGGACAGTTTGATCAGACACATGACGTCCTGCAGGCAATGACTGGGTAGTTGAGGAAGCTGTTGTAAACCTGTCTCTGAGGTGACGAAGCCGAATAAAGCGATCCTCCGCTGCTGTTGTCACTCTGGGTCGTCCACTGCGATGCCGGTCTTCAACTGAGCCAGTGGCTTGGAACCGGTGCCAAAGTCGACTGATGGTACTCTGATGCACGTTTAGATGCCTGGCAACCTGACTTTGACTTTCGCCTGCATGCAGTCGGCCAATAGCAATGTTCCTTAAATTTATCGATAGAGACGCCATAAATGTCTGCTTGAAAATGAACTGAATTTTTGTGTGTGCAGCGTTATCCTTTTATAGGGTTTCAGTTGCGTAGTCAGTGAATAGTGTTCACCCCAAATTTTGTTGCTTTCACGTGCGCGCAACATGAGCTGTGGTCAAAAATTGCGTCATAAACACTATTGACCTCTGCGTTGTAACGATTACAAAAACGAACGCAATTCAGGTCAACACGTGCATTTGACACTGTAAAGAACATTTGAGGCTGGATTTATATATACCCTAGCACCAAATTTTACTTACAAACTCATAAAAACGCGCCCTCGGATAGCTATGCGTTTCTTTTTTTTGAACAGTATATTTAAAATAACTGATTCACTTCCCTCTGTAATAATTAAGTCAAATATCAATATATATTTACATATAACAAACTTAATAATCAATTATTGCTTAACAAGAGTAAATAAATAAATGGATTTACAAAATTGAAAATATTGAGTTTTTCTTCACAGAAAAAAGTAGTGGTGAAGGTCGTTTGTTGTTATACGGTGAGAGGTATTTTGCTCTTGCCTGATTAAGAGCACTTTTCAGACCGGATGTAGAAAATTGTTTGCTGGCTGTTTCGCCAGTCGCCGACTTCTGTAGTGAGGGCACGTCCCATCCGTTGTTGTAGAAGTAATCGCTCCGAATGTCCATGCAAGGATCTTCACAACCCGTTGAAGGCAGGTATCTAGCGTACACAACAATCTCTTGATCAACAGACTCGTTCCAAGCTGGTACCACATACTCGAGCTTTTCGGCAATAAAATTTTACAGACGTCTGGCACAGGAATAATGTCGGGCCATTGGTTATAAGGCCATCTTACATGTAGTCAATGTATTAATGTTAGTTATAATCCCACTATCATCCTGTATATAAGTTTCAAGGACTTGTGGTTTCCAGTATTATAAATCTGAGTTTTATTTCAGGTTAATCTCAGAAGATCCTCGACACTTGGTCCGGTCCTGTCTATTGGAATCCTTTTTTTCTTCGGTACTGGCGTGTCTGAAAATGTCGTCTTGACTCAATGGAACACAGTGCCGGGGTCTAAAATTGTGCTACATTACAAGGGACCTTTTCTCGCCCGTTCCCAGCTTCCTACATAGGGAAAATCTCTAATCAGAAGTAGTCTATTTTAATATATTTCATCTAGACCAAGCATATTCAAATGTCTGACTTTTGCATAGGTCCTCTCCCCCACCCGTCTCATGAAAATCCCGCATGAAAATCTTCCCATGTAAGTTAGGAACGCTACCGGATGATTTTCTGAATCATGTTTGTAACACATGATATAAACTCAGTTTAAATTGTTGTCTTAAATGTTGGCAAACACTGAGTCTACCTCCGGTAATATTACACAGTCTTCATGCCACACCTAAGGTAATCTGTCGTGTGTTTTAAACACTTCTGTCGGCACATTTACAGCTTACCTCCCGATTATCAATATAAGAAGTATGGCGGCAAAGCTGGTGCGAGAGATTAGCGACCTCCCCGCGATTTTTTTAACACAGGTAGGGTAGTGCTATCTTTCTGGTTTCAGATGGGGATGTTAATGTGCATGGGTAAGGAGAAAATAAAGGGAAGAAAACAGGAGAAAAGGTGACAAGAAAAACACAGACAAATGAAAAGCACGTGCATGTCGCCACATGCTCAAATAAGAAAGAGATCTTCAATCTTAGTTAGAATGGTATCAAGAAGACGTTCTTTCACAAAAGAAATTTTAGAACAATCAAGAAGAGAGCTTAATTAACGACTCTTGTTTGTCTTCATTATCATCATCATTTTTATTGCCGCTGCTTACGGAGTAGGAAGCCGCCACTGCACCTAAGAATCTGCACTAAGCATTCGCATTCTCTTGCAGCTGTGTTTTCTGTGGCAATTCGTTTTACGTGATGAAGTTGTAAGCCTCATGCACAAGCTCATATTCTTCTCTTCTTTGATCCTTAGCCACCGACCGTCAAAGCAGTCAGTGGCCATTACGCCTGGTGTCAAGCTCATATTAATCGCCGTATAAGAAATGTATACGATGGAGCAGTCCTGTTCTCTGTCTTCTAAGAGGCCCACGGGAACCACAGGCGGAAATCTGGGTTTTTTTTTGGTTCAAATGAAAAATAATGTTTTGTTTGTTTTTTTTTTTAATCTTGAATTTAAACTGTTCACTCAAGGGGTCTGTAAAGTTTCTTTTCTTCTTTCCACTCTGTAAAGTGTCAGTCTGTATGCTCTGTAAGGAAGAGTGGTGTGTTGTTGAGATCAGGCATGCCCCCAGTCTACCCAGCTGTAAATGGGTAACTCACCCTAGTCCTGAGTTAGGGAAGGCAAAGGCTCCAGGGAAAGCAGGCCCTAAACTTGGTCACTCCAACCGACGCAGGATGGTGTATGTATGAAGTAGAAGTGTAGAGTGTGATTACCGCGAATGGTGTACTGTTCGTGTGCTGACCAATATAACCACTCATACACTTGTGTCTACAAGGCACCAATGCAGACTGCTGGAATCTTTGTTTACTCAATTTATTCAGACGTACACACTGGGACATACGAGTACATCATGGTATGTTGACATATCAATTTGTAGGTATACATAGCAGATCTGAAGTCATGACACATTCAGAAATAATGGGCAGTACATCAAAAGTTCAATTGTCATGACACATTATGGCCGCATCCCCCTATCTGACTAAACGCGTCAGTGAAGGCAGATCGGGAAATAACTAAAGTTACTTGACGTCCATAGTTTGTAGCATATATTATGAAACCACGAAAGAGGGGTTTCTAGCAAGATTGAGATCTCCCTGTCACTGTCCGATAATAGGATAAATAATCTGTTCTCTTGGCAGTGATCAAAACATATGATGACCGAAATCTAACATGGCTGCCTCCCTGAGTTGTCGTTCACTCATTCATAGGAAGGAGAATATAAGCCAGAGTTAATTTATAATGGGTATATAAATGATTTCATAAATGTTTCCATACAGCTCTACGGTGATCAGGTTAATTCACGTAGCCATAACCGCTGCAGGAAAGTCTGTCATCTTCGTCGATACAAAACACGACCCTAGCGATACGAAGCACAATGTTCCATCTAGGTCGAATCGACATGAGATCATCAATATAGGGTCTGGCAATACATGGAGTCCGAATTATACATTGTACCGTACCTTAGGAGAGTCTCTAACATAAACTATAGTAGAGATACCATCTCCTTTAGAAGAAAACCACTTCATGAATCATATTTCCTTAAGAATCTACCAGCCCTTTGAAAAATGCGTACCCGCCATTATCACGGTACATCGGAACTCATCACGACTTGTCAAGACAACTCATACTTCCGCTAGACCGGAATAACAAGAATCTAGTCCCTCCTACCCATCCAAAATATACAATATAGGACTGATTCTACTTGTACTAATAATATGTAATACATATGAATTCAGGCCATAAACACAATAAGCAAATTAATATATTTTCTGGCCCTAAAAAATAAGTACAACCGTAAGCGCAATATCCTTGCGCCGGATCAATATCCAGAACGATTACTCCTATAATCAAAAGTGTGAATCAAACATGGATTCTCTCGCTTTTACCATAGACAGCATTTTCATACACAAATGAATGAATGTCTATATTTTTCCCATATTAAATAGCCATATCGATTTTTGTAATATGTGCGTCAAAATATTCACGCAACAGATTACCACACCCCTCGGGAAAAAAAAAATGGTACATTTTTTTTTTTTTTTGAAATACATCTAGGAGCAACATACAATAGGCTCACAACGCACCAATACAATGCGCAGATGATAAGCATAAGTTTTATGACCTTAGAGAAAGTACTTCTCTAAGTATAAATATTTCCAGAGAGGTGTCACCAACGCATACTACAATATTAGCAATGACACAATTTCCACATTAGTTTATACATAAATTTCATCTAAGATATCTTAACATCATGATCATCAAAGACGAAAAACATTGAAAGATCAGCGGTGAATAAATATCAATGAACCGCTAAGTAGTGTTACAATCAATATATGATATATTACATATGTGTACACATTTCAACATAGAAACAACTGTATCAAAGTTGTATAACAGTTATGAATCATGTGGGCATCTAGACAAAATATCTGCCATCACATTTTCTGACCCACGGATAGCTCGCACCGAAAAATGAAATGGCTGTAGAGCAATCGCGTATCGCGTTGATCTCGCGCTCTTCAGATTTTTACTCTGAATAGCCGTAAGAGCTATCTGGTCAGTTTCCACAATGAAAAGGAAGAAAGAGGTGACATAATGGAGGACAGATTCGGGATGAATCGTCCATAAAATTGTATTAGACCTAAGAGACTTCGTACTTGCTTTTTAGTCTTAGGAATAGAAATGTTAAGTATCTTACTTGTATTATGGTCTTCTGTTTTTAGGAACCCATGACCAACACGGTGTCCTAAGAAAGATATTTCGCTAAAACCAATACATGCTTTCGATGGTTTCGCTGTCAGGTTATGCTCGCGTAAGATAGACAATAGTTCATTTATACCATTATAGTGATCGTTCCAAGTATCACTGAAAAGACAGATGTCATCAAGATACGCAATGACATCTGAGCGATGAGATAGGATTCGACGCATCATGCGTACAAATGTAGCAGGGGCGTTCATAAGACCGAAAGGCATGAAATTCCATTGGAATAGACCCCTAGGCGTCGAAAAAGCAGTAAACGGTTTGGCGTGTTCGGATAGTGGAACTTGCCAATATCCCTTAGACAAATCGAGTTTAGTAAAGAAGTGAGAATTCGATAGTCTCGTAAGTAGCTCTTCTAGTAAAGGCATAGGTTCCGCATCAAATTTAGTCACTTGATTCAATTTGCGATAATCCACGCAAAGACGTATGTTATTGTCTTTTTTCCGTACTATAACCATCGGCGAAGAATATGCTGATGTGGATGGTTCAATAATTTTTAACTCTATCATCTCATCTAACTCTTTCTCTACCTGTGCTTGAAAATGTATCGGGGTAGGATACGGTCTGACTCTTATAGGACTATGGTCAGTAAGAATAATGTCATGTTGAATGACATCAGTTTGACCAGGAATGTCAGTAAGGACATCCTGAAATTGTTCTAACATAGTAGAAACTTGTTTCTGCTCTCCTGGAGATAATTCTGGAGAAATTGCAACATCTTTCCATGATTCATTAGAGAGAAGAGGAATCATTGGAAAAGGTAAATTTACATCCGAGAAACTCGTTTCCTCATCCTGTATTACTGACAGAGATGAGTACTGTCCATGTTGGACTGGAAAATCGTCCGTTGCCTGGAAAACAGGTTGTAAATAATCAGGACGTTCATGGAATTCCGTGAGCATGTTGATGTGGAAGGTTTTACGCTTCCCGTCAATATCGACGATATAGTCAACATCGGAAACTTTTGATATTATATCGTACGGACCTTTCAAAGAAATGAGAAGTCTATTTTCCCTACAAGGTAGCAAGACAAATGCTTTGTCACCTGGACAAAGTTGTCGCAAACATCTCTTTTTATTGGCAAATTCCCTTGCCTTCTGTTTCGCAAATTCAGAAGAAGCAGTTGCCAATTTGCATGCTTCAATAATCTTGTGTCTAAGTGCGATGACATATTCATAAGAGGATTTTGTGTCATCGACAATATTATCAGCAGTTATAAGATCATGAAGTAAGGACATAGGACCTCGCGGTTTCGCGCCAAAGACAAGTTCAAAGGGAGAAAATCCTGTATGTTCGTTGGCGACCTCTCTATATGCAAAGAGAGCCGCGGGTAAAACCCTATCCCAATCCTGAGGATGATCTTCCGTTATCTTACCTAGTAGGTTTTTCAGAGTTCTATTCAAACGTTCCACCATCCCATTGGACATAGGATGATAAATACTACTCAGCGATCTCTCTATCTTCAGAGTCGACATTACTTGAGACATGGTATCCGATATGAGTTGGGTACCATGGTCGGATAATATTTCTGCTGGAAACCCCAGACGAGAAAATATTAACCAAAGAGCATCTGCGACATCAGCAGTAGTTATGCTCTTTAGAGGAACAGCCTCCGGCCAACGTGTGCACATATCAACACACGTCAAAATAAATTGGTGTCCTCTAGCAGACTTTATCTTAAATGGACCAATGATGTCTATCGCCATTTTTTGAAATGGCCGAATGGGAATGTCTGCAGCCTGAATAGGTGCATCATGGCGTGGACCTCTGGATTTAATCTCTTGACATACTTTACAAGATCGACAATAAATTCGTATGTCCTTATTCACAGCAGGCCAAAAGAAAGATTGAAGAACTCTAGCTTTAGTACGGGAAAAACCCATATGTCCAGCACACTGCGAATCATGAGCGTGCTGTAAGATTTTAACTCTCATATTTTTAGGCACAAGGATTTGAGAATGAATGGACTTAGCGGAGTCTTGTACCATACGTACAAGTACGCCATTCTTCATCGTAATCCAAGATTTACGATTAGTATCCTTATTCGGATCACCTTTTGTTGCCAGAGTAAAGAATTTCTTTAGAGTAGGATCATCTTCCTGCTGTTTGATAAAGGAATCGTGGGAAATCTCCAAGGGATCATCTTGGATCTGCGCATCATTATCTTCAGAATGTGAAGATTGTGGCATATTAAGAGCTTGAGCCCTAGTGATTACTGCATTAGCAGATTGCATATTAACATTTTCCCAATTAGAAATTTGCTGTGGAGTGCATTCTTTCACTCCATGAATGCGACCGATGATAAGATCAGCGATCGGATTCGGCAAGAGACATGCTTGCACCTCTCCTGTAAAGAAAGGCGTAGCAATATTGATAATGGCAGTGGAGTACTTCTCCAATGTGCCACCAAATGTTACACATTTGACTATACTGCCTGTAGCTCGAGAAGGATTTACGAGTGATTGCCTCACTCCAATGGTAGTGCACCCCGAATCGAAAAGAATTGATACCGGAGTACCATCTATTAGGCCCCTATTAAAGACAAGAGCACCCCTTCCATTATGCGCAATTGACGCATGGAGAGCGGGAAGCGGGTGACCGCAGCTTAAAGTAGAAACTGTGGTTGGATCGAATAATATTTTGCATTGCGAACACTCAGATGCTCTAGCAAAATCGAAAGCGGAATTTGCTAACCTATTGGAGTCTTTTTTATCATTATTCTGATTATCGGTGTCGTGGAACTCCTGTTGTGCAGAGTTAGCCTGGTAATAAGATTTACCATGTCTTTTGTGTTGTGATCTACCTCGGTTATAATTATCTCTATAATTATTATTGCCTCTGTTATAACCCCTATTTGGGTTTGAATCATAATATTCATGATCATAATCATCATGCTCGTTATATTGAGTATCCCTTTAATATTGTTTCTTTTGTCTCCATGAAGCACTTGGGTAGTTCCTATAGCTACTCCCTTTCCGAGAATTTCTAACATTATGGGTACCCCTCGCGTGTCGAGGACTATCAGCCCGATTCCAGTTCTTCGAAGAAGAACCCTGATTTGAGTGGTTATCTTGGTTTTGATACTTATTCCAATTAACCTTTTTATCAAATTTATTTTTAGCTCCTTGGAATTTGTGTGAGTAATTCTGATTATATTCTGTTGCCGAAGCAACTGGCATACTCTCTTTAATGTTAGAGTTACTAAGAATCATGTCAGGGTGTGCCGTGGCATACTGGTCACAATATTCTTCCATTTGCTTTATTGTACCAGGTTTACGCTCATGTAAGAACTCTAGGAATGATTTATTTACAGAAGACATGACCTTGTCTCTTAGCAATAAATCCGTAAGACCATCAAATGTTTTCTCTGTTTTGGATAATTCAATCCATCGTGAAAGTGTAATTCGTGCTTTTGAGATGAAATCTGAGAATTCTACACCTACCTCAGGTCTCATTGTTTTAAACAAAAGACGGTAACCTTCCTCAGACAGCTGATATCTCTTTATCAAAGCTGCCCTAACAGCATCATAATTATCTTTGTCGGCCTCTTCAACAAAATATAACTTACTCAGAGACTCCCCTTTTAGATTTTCAGACAACTGATTCACATACTGTGATTTGTCAACATTATGAGATCGACAAGCCCGTTCAAATCTAGAAAGCCAAAATGTTATGTCATCACTGGTAGGGTTAAACGCTGGTACCTTGACCTTGTACACAAAGGGTTTACCATTACCACCAGATGCCTGATTAACATTACTCATACATGTCAATTTTAATTTCTCTAATTCAAACTCATGTGCTCTTATTGCTTTTCTCTCTTCAGCTTCTCTATCTAATCTTTTCTGTTCTGCAGCAGCAGCAGCTTCTAATTTTTTCTGTTCTGCAGCAGCAGCAACTTCTAATTTTTTCTGTTCTGCAGCAGCAGCAACTTCTAATTTTTTCTGTTCTGCAGCAACTTCTAATTTTTTCTGCTCTGCATCAGCTTCTAATTTCTTCTGTTCTGCCTCAAATCTCCTTTCCTCCACTTGCATCTGCAATTTCTTAAGTTCAGCAGCAGTATCAGCTTCTTTTTCTAATCTTTTTTCTTCAGCTAGAGCTTTCCTTTCTTCTGCAGCAGCTTTTTTTTTTCTTCTATTTGAAGTTTTCTCTCCTCAGCCGCAGCTTTTTTTTCCTCAGCAGCAGCTTTTCTTTCTTCAACAGCAGCAGCAGTTTTTTTCTCTTCTGCAGCTAATGCTTTGTCATATTGAGCAACAGCCCATTGTTCTAAGTCTTTTCCAGTCTTATCAAGAGATTTTCCTTGTGCAATGAAATAATCTAATGTAGACATATTGTCTTCTTAAATCAGAAACCTGAAAAAGTAAATAAATTACCCTATTTCACTTTAATGGGAGACAAGTCTATACCATAGACTTAGTCTTAGTCCAAACTTGTATGTTTTATAATAACCAATGATAACTTGAGTACCTGTGGACAACAATAACTGTATCTCAAATACTGTGGGAGACAAGCCTTACAAAGGTCTTGTATATCTCAATGTAATCAAAGATCACTTGGGTACCTGTGGAAAAAATATTTCCCTTTACCAATCACTTTGGGAGACAAGCCTTACAAAGGTCTTGTACATTTTGTTTTATAACAATAACAATCATAAAGTACTGATCTGTACTATACTATCAGTGTATACCACTATAACTCCTATGTCATATGTCAACTAAAGACATTACAAAGGACAAACAAGAAAAGACAATATGAAAACATTTGCAGAGATCAAATTAAATTAAATAGGAGAAATGAAAAAAATGATCACAGAAACCGTGATGATAACTGCCATAATATAACAAGACAAATAACGCCACAGTGTATAAACATAAGGGTGTAAAAAAAATCAAAAATAGAAAAGATGAGACCTACAATTATACAAACAAATCAAACAAAACTAAGGAACACAAAATTATTAACAAAAACAACGAAGAAAAGAACACCTCATCACAACTAACAGAAATAGCAGCAAATTGTTGCTAACAAATTTCCAATTAAGAAAATGTGTACCTATAGAATACTAGTACCAGACCAATGTCACTCGGCATACCTTGTACTAGTCACACAGAACATAAACTAATTTAATACATAACAAATAACATGCAAGCATAAATAGCATATAGCATACAATATAATTTATGTCATGAATGGAATGTGTTGCAGGTATAGTGTTGTAAAGCAGGCACAGTTTATTTTAATACTAATAACTTGCCACTTTATTCAGTAATAGATTTAATTTTAAACTATTACACTGTCAATTTTTCTCTGTTGAGCATATGAAGATCCAACGATGAACTATGCACTTTATGTTCAACAACACTGTGATTCTTCTGTACGTTGAGAAATGTCAACAATACTGCTCCAGATATTTTCTACACTTGATACCACTGTCCTGTGTAATACTGTCTGTACAGCGAAAAACTGTCAACAAGCGCTGACCTAGATACAGCATCCTATCGGTAATACAGGTCAAGCTGACATCGACTGTATAGCTGTCCTACTGGTGTTGATGTGGTCAAACAAATGTTCTTTCAGCTGTAAACTGTGATTCTCAACACAAAACTGCGTAAGCTGGACCCAGGAATCTGGCTCGCCACTGTAAAGTTTCTTTTCTTCTTTCCACTCTGTAAAGTGTCAGTCTGTATGCTCTGTAAGGAAGAGTGGTGTGTTGTTGAGATCAGGCATGCCCCCAGTCTACCCAGCTGTAAATGGGTAACTCACCATAGTCCTGAGTTAGGGAAGGCAAAGGCTCCAGGGGAAGCAGGCCCTAAACTTGGTCACTCCAACCGACGCAGGATGGTGTATGTATGAAGTAGAAGTGTAGAGTGTGATTACCGCGAATGGTGTACTGTTCGTGTGCTGACCAATATAACCACTCATACACTTGTGTCTACAAGGCACCAATGCAGACTGCTGGAATCTTTGTTTACTCAATTTATTCAGACGTACACACTGGGACATACGAGTACATCATGGTATGTTGACATATCAATTTGTAGGTATACATAGCAGATCTGAAGTCATGACACATTCAGAAATAATGGGCAGTACATCAAAAGTTCAATTGTCATGACACATTATGGCCGCATCCCCCTATCTGACTAAACGCGTCAGTGAAGGCAGATCGGGAAATAACTAAAGTTACTTGACGTCCATAGTTTGTAGCATATATTATGAAACCACGAAAGAGGGGTTTCTAGCAAGATTGAGATCTCCCTGTCACTGTCCGATAATAGGATAAATAATCTGTTCTCTTGGCAGTGATCAAAACATATGATGACCGAAATCTAACATGGCTGCCTCCCTGAGTTGTCGTTCACTCATTCATAGGAAGGAGAATATAAGCCAGAGTTAATTTATAATGGGTATATAAATGATTTCATAAATGTTTCCATACAGCTCTACGGTGATCAGGTTAATTCACGTAGCCATAACCGCTGCAGGAAAGTCTGTCATCTTCGTCGATACAAAACACGACCCTAGCGATACGAAGCACAATGTTCCATCTAGGTCGAATCGACATGAGATCATCAATATAGGGTCTGGCAATACATGGAGTCCGAATTATACATTGTACCGTACCTTAGGAGAGTCTCTAACATAAACTATAGTAGAGATACCATCTCCTTTAGAAGAAAACCACTTCATGAATCATATTTCCTTAAGAATCTACCAGCCCTTTGAAAAATGCGTACCCGCCATTATCACGGTACATCGGAACTCATCACGACTTGTCAAGACAACTCATACTTCCGCTAGACCGGAATAACAAGAATCTAGTCCCTCCTACCCATCCAAAATATACAATATAGGACTGATTCTACTTGTACTAATAATATGTAATACATATGAATTCAGGCCATAAACACAATAAGCAAATTAATATATTTTCTGGCCCTAAAAAATAAGTACAACCGTAAGCGCAATATCCTTGCGCCGGATCAATATCCAGAACGATTACTCCTATAATCAAAAGTGTGAATCAAACATGGATTCTCTCGCTTTTACCATAGACAGCATTTTCATACACAAATGAATGAATGTCTATATTTTTCCCATATTAAATAGCCATATCGATTTTTGTAATATGTGCGTCAAAATATGCACGCAACAGGGTCGCTAATCGCTGTTTTGTTGTATCATATGACGATTATATTGTTAATACTTTAGTTTAAGCTCTCAACTCTCGCAAGCATCAATCATGTTAAATAGTTAAGGTTTTGTCTTAGCTTGAGCGGATGCTGCGCTGTTGTCATACATAAGAATGCAGTTAACGATTTTTTTTTTTTTTGGCAACAAATTGTTTTACAAGTTCGTCAGTGCAAATATTATTATTCTGTGTAAAAAAAACTTTAAAAGAAGTCTAGAAAAACAACAGGTTGCTGTAGTCACTACTTGCCTTCTTCTTTTTCTTCTTCATCTTCTTCTTATACTTCTTATTCTTTTTATTCATCTTCTTCTTATTCTTCTTATTATACTTCTTATTATTATTATTATTATTATGCTTTTTTTCTTCTTCATCTTCTTATTATTATTATTATTATTATTCTTATTATTATTCTTATTATTATTATTCTGCTTTGTCTTCTTCTTATTATTATTATTATTATTATTATATTTTTATTACTATTCTCCTTGTTCTTCTTCTTCTTATGATTATTATTATTATTATTCTGCTTCTTCTTCATCTTCTCTTGCTTAGTCTTAATATTTGTTCCTCGAGTTATCCCATGGAGTTCCCGAGGTCTCTGGAGAAACAAGAAATAATAAGACTAATGCTCCTTCAGACATGTCCTTATCAGGGCTAACATCAGGTGGTAAATAGGGCTGGCATCCTCATCATGGACAAGAGTTTGCTACAGAAACCACAACAAGAGTGCATGAATGCTTTTGTGCAGGCTTCTAGCAAAAGGGCCAGTTGTAAGGGTTGCTTAAGGCTCTATAAGGAGGGTACAGAAAATGATGATGCTGGTTTTACGAGTTGAAGACAGTTTGATAACGATGGCAGGAAATATACATCTCAGAGGCTGCGTACACGAGAGAGGACATTTCTTGATCTTAAAACGGTAAAGATAGTCCCATGGCAGATACCTGCTGATGAGGAGTGGAAGTGTTAGAAACTTCACTATACTAGGTCCAGTATCTAGAGGTGGGGTGACTAGTTCCTGTCCTAGCTGCCTTTGCCATCTCTAACGGACGAGCACAGTCAGGTACCCATTTACATCTTGGTAGACTAAAGCGTGACGATACCGTGAATCGAACCTGGCATCTTTGCAGCGAGAGACCAGCGCTCTAACCACTCTGTCAGTCGGGCGCTCTTCTTGATCTTAGGATCAGTTATTTCTGTCAAGTCAGTTTTTGATTGAGCGTCAAACTTGTGTGAGCCGGGAGAGCGCCTTCCTCTCGAAGCAAAGCTAAAGGTTTTCGGGATTAAAACCTGGTAGCGCCAGTCTACTCAACTGTAAATGGGTAGTTGATTTTGCTCTTGCGTTAGGGAAGGCCAAGGCAGCGAGGAAGGGAGCGGGTCACCTCACCTGATAAAGCTGGACATAGTAAAGTGGGAAGCCTGTACTCTAACCACTCTGCTAAACTGACACCCCATCACACTGTCAACATAATCAGCTGCCATCTCCACAATGAAGGTTGGCTGTAATGGGTCTCCAACGTCTTCTGTCTCTTGTCTTGGTGGTGCACTCTGATAGACTCTTTCCTGTCCATCTCTTGATCTTATCTTCCCACTTACAGCGATGTCTTCCCCTTGCACGTTTGCCTTCAACTCTCCCTTCTATTATGATCTTCTGCAAGGTGTTATGTCTTTTTATGTGGCCCAAATATTTTAGATGCCTAATTTTGATCTCCTTCATTAGTTCTCTTTTCATACCTAGGTTTTCTAGGACCTCCGTATTTGTTTTCTTCTCTTTCCATGAGATACGCCCCATTCTTCTATATCCATATTGTAGTGGTTTTGATGGTATTGTATGATTGTGATATTACTTAATGTGAAGCATGAGGTCAGCTGTGAAGGCTCCTGAGATAAATGTAGCTGTGAATAGACAGAAGGCCCTTCTTGCTACCACTACGACCTCACACCTATCTTTTTTTTTTTTTTACTAATGAATGTGGCTACGTTAAGATTCTAGGGTAATGATATGTAATGTGTGGTGGTAGTTTACATACACACACACATATATTTAACAAGTCTAATAATATTAATAAAATTGTTACAACACACTGAACTAACTCAAGCTGTGTAAAATTTAGGTATTAATATTTTCTTTAAGTTTATTTGTTCTGAACCAAGGTTTTAATTTGGTCAGAACATATGAAAGGTTTTGAAATTAGAAATGAAATGCATGAATATATGGCATAATAAATGAAAGGTGTGTACATATGTATTTCACAATAATATTTAATATTACTACTGTTTATTTTTAATTTTACTGGGAGAATGATGAATGGATGTGCTGTTGGAGTGGCCTCATCACTCCCTGTATATGGCTAATAACACTGTCCATTTATTAATGGGGATATAGTTAGTGTTGTTAAAAGAAGTTGGTGACTCTCCAGCAGACCAGACGCTCACTTATCTGGTGTGAGTAGTTCTGGAGCTGGAATCTGGTGCTGGAATGTGGTGGCCCCGCCTCTCCGTGCTTGGGGGCAAATATTAGGAACGTGGTGGCCCCACCTCTCCGTGCTTGGGGGCAAATAAAAGCTGCTCTGCTAAAATATTTACTGCACGGTCCCTTCTGGTATAATTCAACACCTCATTTGACACCACATTGGTGCCAAATAAAAAACCCACAGTTCTGAAATAAAAGTATTGGTCATGTGTCAGAACTCTACCTCCTGAGCCACTACTACACACAACATTATACAACAACACCACATAGACAGGGTCAGATCTCTCTGACCATACAGCACACCTACCAAGTTGGTTTCACATAGGATAAGTTCCCCCAGACTACATATTCTGAAATATAATTATTAGTTTCTTGCCATAGAATGGGATAGGTGATATGTTTCACTGATCTCAACACTTGATCCGCCTTTCCTAATCCTTGCTGGAGTTTATGTATTTTATTTGTCTCGAGACCCTGAACTGGGGCGGGGGGTCTAGAGCGAACCCTTACTTGTTGTAAGGAACAGATTATGCTATTGCAGTATCAAATCACTCGAACCTTAAACAAATATTAAAATGTACAAATAAATACTTTATCTTACCAGAATTATGAATATAGAACACAGTAGATACTAGCAAAACTCAGCTGAGCTGCTGGCTGTATTATGGCGTCCCTCTAAATCTTTCAATTAGCTTGGGAAATATCACCATTAATTAATTACTGTGTCTACTAGGACAACTTATGCAGAATGGCCAAGATGCGCGTCTGAGCGCCGATAATATGTTTATCTGTGGCCAATCAGCTCTTTACTTTTTTGAAATTCAAACCCCTTTCAAAAAAAGTCACTTCAGTCATACCTCAGTCAAGTATGTCTTATTGTCTGTTGGTTCGTCCGTCTCTACTTGCGTTTCACAAAACAAAACACTTGTTTTTTTGAACCAACTCTGCCCTCCCCTACACAATTTTGCCTATAAAGTTATTTTTAGCCACCTCTGTCCGCTACTCCCCCTCTCTTGCATACTAACTAGATTTTAGCACTTGCGTCTCAAGGCGCGTTTACTTTGAAAATTAGTGACAATTTTTGTTCCAATGCAGTCGCTCGCTGATATGAACAACAGTCTTTTGTCAATATCTTTCTTATTATCTATCCGTCTGTATAAATGAAAGCATATTATTTCACTGCTCAAGATGGGCCATCCGGCCAGCTAAGTTTTATATTCCTAACATCATTATTAAGAAAAGTTACTTTTCAAGGTTATTTATTTTTTTGAAATATGTTCTAGAATCCTCTGTACTGCGTTAACCGCTGAATTCAAATAAACGGACTAAGTTATCGCAAAAGCGTCCAAGAAATGACTGTTGCGTATAACAGCTAAGGTCCCTTTTGTCGATTTCTTTACCTTGTGTCACTTGGGACGTGAATTTTTTTTCCTCCTTTCCCCACCAATTGTGTCTCTCTAGCCTTGCTAGTTGCAAGCACATGTTCAGTCATATTTTTTTCTCTTCTGATCTCCGTTCTCAACCCGTTTCGAGGGTAAAGTTTTGCTTTCACGTCTAGCAAATTAATTTCCATGGCGGGTGGTGACCAGCGGCCTGGGCGATTATGTACTCGAGTAACTTACGCATCATTTTTATCCCTACTTTTTATCGTTGGAGATATTTTAACGTTGTATCACGGTAAATATCATCACACATCTCCCCACTTGAAAACATGCCTACGGCAAGTTCCAAAACCAGTGATAATAATAGATAAAATCTCTCCTCACGCCTGCCACTACTCTAATTTTGATCACAGGGGTGCCGACTGAGGAAATCTGCACCGACATTCAATTTGCCTGAGATATATCTGATACTAAACTGATAAGGTTGAAGCAATAAAGACCACCTCAGCAATCTTGCGTTTTCATGCTTAGCCTGAGATAAGAAAACGAGGGGCTGATGATCCATCTCGACCACAAAAGTCCTACCATACAGATAGATTTGAAACTTCTTTATTGCCCAGATTAACGCTAAACATTCTTTTTCGCTTGTGGAATATCCTTGCTCCGCCTTATTCAATTTGCGGCTTGCATAAGCGACTGGGTTCAGTTCCCCATCAGGTGAAGATGATCTTTGCAACAAAGCCGCCCCGAGTCCTACATTACTTGCATCTGTTCTTAAGACAAAGTCCTGTGTCAAATCAGGCAGTTTGAGAATAGGCTTGCTAGTGAGTTTTTCCTTTAAGTTTTGGAACGCTAATTCACTTTGCGCAGTCCAAATAATTTTATCTGGAAGTCCCTTGCGAGTCAGATCAGTCAGAGGAGCACAAATAGAGTTAAAATCTTTGATGTATTTTTGATAAAATCCGCATAACGACACGAATGATCGCACGTCCTTTTTTGTTTGTGGTCTAGGTTCTCTCTGCAGTTTTTCCAAGTTCTTGGGATCAGGGGTCATGTTACCCTGATATACAGTGTGTCCCAAGAATTTCAACTCTTTGCATCCAATACAACATTTTGTTGGCCTGGCAGTTAAGTTCGCCTCTCTAAGCCTCTTAAATAACATTTTTAGAGCGTCAATGTGTTCTTCAAATGTCTCTGTGGCGACGAGAATATCATCCATGAAATTCGTGATACATGGGTTATTCAGGGGATCCAACAATTTGCGCCTCATCCTTGAAAATACACTCGGAGCATTTTTCAGTCCGAATGGTAGCATGTTGAATTCATAATGTCCATCCGAAGTGCTAAAGGCCAAATAAGGTCTCACTTCAGGCTTCACTGGAATCTGGTAATAGCCTTTACTAAGATCCACCTTTGAAAAGTATTTTGCCTTGTTTAATCTGGCAAATAACTGTTTTGTGTCTGGTAATGGATCCACTTGTCCTTCTGTGACAGCATTCAGTTTCCTGTAATCTATGCACAGTCTGTGTTCCCCAGACGGTTTTCTCAACAAAACTACACTGGAGCTAAAAGATGATTCACTGTGTGAAATAATCCCCTCCTTCAATAAATAATCTATTTCTTCCTTCAATGCCTTCTCCTTCGCGAACGGAATAAAATAGGCTCTCATACAGATTGGGTTTGAGTCTACCAGTTTCATGTCATACTGTAGCAAATTTGTATGGCCTGGTTTATCTGTTAATACATCTGTATGTTCCTCCAGAACCTGTTGAACTCTCTCCCTCTGGTTTTTAGTCAGGTGCTTACTGACTTTTACCTGTGCTGCTGTTTCACAAGGATGTAATGGATATTCATGCGAGGTGAGTGGTTCCTTTTGCATTTGAGTTGCGATAGCCAAGGTCAGTAAGGGGGTGCTTTCCTGGAGTGGTCTGTCCAGATACTTCTTTAACAGGTTTACATGATAAACTTTCTCCTTCCCCTTTTTGTCAATTTTATAGTTTGTTCTAGATACCTTCTCTAGAACCGTATATGGACCTTGCCATCCAATTTGTAATTTATTCTGGCTGCCGGGTAGTAGAAGCAGCACCTTCTCTCCCACAGCTAGTTCTCTGTCCTTTGCCTTCCTATTAAAATACGCTGCATGTTTCTTCCTGGCTTGTTTCAAATTATCATTTGCCAGTTTCCATCCAGCTTTCAAACGAGTGGTCAGTTCGTTCACGTATTGATAAGATGAGGTAACAGTCTCTTCCGCCTTCTCATCTGTCCAGGTCCTTAATAGGGCTTCTAATGGACCTTTTATTGGCCTCCCAAATAGCAGAGTTGCGGGAGCCATCCCGGTTGAACTGTGTGGTACCTCCCGATACGCAAACAACGCGGCGGGCAGGAATTGATCCCACAGATCCGGTTTTTCGTGTGCCAGCTTTCTCAGGATAGAAATGAGAGTCCCGTTGAACCTCTCTACCTGGCCGTTCCCTTGCGGATGGTACGGACTACAATGAAAGTGTCTGGCTTGAAATAGCTTAAAAACTTCTTCCGTTAGTTTCCCCTTGAACTGGGAGCCATTATCCGTCAAGATTTGATGCGGGAATCCTAATCGGGTGAATATTGTAAGTAGGGCCTCTGCTACATGTTTTGAATCAATTGATGGCAGGGCTACCGCCTCTCCCCACATAGAACAAGTGTCCACCAGAGTAAGGATGTAACTGTTCCACCTCTTGGTCCGAGTGAGAGGTCCCACAATATCCACTGCAACCCTCTCAAAAGGTGTTCCCACTATGGGCATTTCCCCTAGAGTTGCAGGAGCAGTCCAGTGCTTTGGAGCTACCCTTTGACATTCTGGACAGGATTTGACATATCTTTTTATATCCTCCGTTATTCCTGGCCAGAAGTAATGACAAGCTATACGCTGTCCTGTGGCGCTGATCCCCATGTGACCACTGAAGGGAATCGCATGCCCGAGTTCCATCACTTTATCCCTATATGAAGTGGGAAGAACCAGCTGGTTGTGACCATTTGTTCCAGTTCCGGCCTTCCTGTATAAGAGTTTGTTCTTCACAAAATATTCCCCCTTGCTCGGAGGTGTGTGGCATTTGGGCAATTTTTTAAAACATGGCTTGAGTGTCCTATCCTCAGCCTGCGCCTTCCTCATCTCCTCTGGATGAGCATTTATAGGTTCACCTTCTTCCTCCTTCTTCTGTGACCTGGTCTGCACTGTCGCCATGATCACAGGTTTCTCGGGATTTCCCAAGAAGACGTATTTACACCCCAATATCAGAGGGTAGATTGGTTCATCTATCACTGCTGCTCTGATTTCTCCTTCCACATAGCGAGTTTTCACCGTTATCCTTGCGATGGGAAGTGTCATGAGTGGTATGTCCTTAGTTGCCCCTTGTATTTCCACTGTTTCTGTGGTATACTGACTTGGGTCCACTAGGCTAGACTTCACAACTGAATCATAATCCAAACCTGTATCATAAAGGCACCTTATGGTGACCCCATTACAAATAACATCCTCACAAACTGGGGGGTGATAAGGTTCCTGCTGTCCATTAGGATTAACCTTTAATCTTTGAGTCCCCGACTTCATTGCAGCAATGTTTGAAGGTTTCCTTCTACAAAATTCGGTGTTATGGTTATCTTTCTTGCACCATTTACACCATCTTTTTCCTTGGTTAAACGGTTTTCTTTCGTTGGATTTTTGGTCATTGAACTGTGAGTTTCTGTCTCGGTAGTCATTTCTTGGCCATTCAAAGTTTGTCCTACCTTTATTACCCTGTTCTCTATTATCAAATTTATTAAATTGCTGTGGAGCTTTAAAATTGTCTATGTGCTTCTTTTTAGCACCACTTACCTCTGCCTGGGCTGCCTGATACCTCTCAGCAACATTTAAAACCTCCCCCAACTTCTCTGCACCTTGTTCCATGATACATTTTCTCATGTCTGGAGCCATGGACTCTCTCAATTGCTCAATCATGATCATCTCTTTCAGATCTTGGGTCTTCTCCAGAGCAGTCCATTTCTCCAAATAGGTTTCCAGTCTGGCAGAGAATTGGTGGTATGTCTCCCCAGACAACAATTTGGCATTTCTAAATTTCTTACGATAAAATTCAGCATTTTTTTCGTACCTTAATAATAAAGCCTGCTTTAACATGTCATAATTGTCTTGGTCTTCTCTGTTCATTTTTGCGAAGACTTCATAAGAAGTACCTCTCAGTCCCTGTGATAGCTTTAAACTCCACCTCTCTCTCTCTAACCCATATGTAGTAGCTAATAACTCAAAACGTCCTAGGTACCCCTCTATGTCATCGTATTTCTCAACAAAATGGTCTAAATGGAACCCCATAGCTGAGTTTGAGGCTCCCAGACTGGGCGTAGCATCTGAGGCAAAAGGGCTGGCACCATTTTCAGGAGCCTGGCCTTGTAATTCCAGCTCCCTTAGTCGTAATTCGTGCTCCCTTTGCAACCTTCTATCTTCTGCCTCCCTTTCGGCAGTCAACCTTTTTTGTTCTGCCTCCCTTTCGGCAGTCAATCTTTTATCTTCTGCCTCCCTTTGCTGTCGTTTTTCTTCTGCCTCTAATGCTTTAGCCTCCTTGTCAGTCTCAATTTGTAACCTCTTAGTCTCAGCCTCAATTTGTAACTTCTTAGTCTCAGCCTCAATTTGTAACCTCTTCTCTTCAGCTAATCTTTCAGACTCTAATTTTCTTTCAGCCTCTTTTTCTAATCTTCTTTCTTCCCGTTCAATATATTTATCACATTCAGCCGTTACATATTGAATTAAAATCTGACCATCCATTCCCATCTCCTTCGCCGTTAGCACAGCAGCTGATCTAAATTTTGCCACCTCCGCCATACTTTTTAGACAATATAGTAATAAGCAAAATAAAATGTCCAACCACTAAAGCAATTCTAATTACTATAATTTAAATTAATTATACTTAACCAGTTAACTAATTAATTATCACTGGCTGTGAAGATTCACCAACTTTTATTTTCACTCTTAATTTTAAGGGACACTTTGAATTTTTATAATTTGTTCCCTTAATTTAATTCTCCCACCAGGAGATTCTAATATTATTGATAGGCTAATTATCCCGGAACAAGAGACCCCAATATATGTAGTGGTTTTGGTGGTATTGTATGATTGTGATATTACTTAATGTGAAGCATGAGGTCAGCTGTGAAGGCTCCTGAGATAAATGTAGCTGTGAATAGACAGAAGGCCCTTCTTGCTACCACTACGACCTCACACCTATCTTTTTTTTTTTTTTACTAATGAATGTGGCTACGTTAAGATTCTAGGGTAATGATATGTAATGTGTGGTGGTAGTTTACATACACACACATATATATTTAACAAGTCTAATAATATTAATAAAATTGTTACAACACACTGAACTAACTCAAGCTGTGTAAAATTTAGGTATTAATATTTTCTTTAAGTTTATTTGTTCTGAACCAAGGTTTTAATTTGGTCAGAACATATGAAAGGTTTTGAAATTAGAAATGAAATGCATGAATATATGGCATAATAAATGAAAGGTGTGTACATATGTATTTCACAATACTATTTAATATTACTACTGTTTATTTTTAATTTTGCTGGGAGAATGATGAATGGATGTGCTGTTGGAGTGGCCTCATCACTCCCTGTATATGGCTAATAACACTGTCCATTTATTAATGGGGATATAGTTAGTGTTGTTTAAAACGAAGTTGGTGACTCTCCAGCAGACCAGACGCTCACTTATCTGGTGTGAGTAGTTCTGGAGCTGGAATCTGGTGCTGGAATGTGGTGGCCCCGCCTCTCCGTGCTTGGGGGCAAATAAAGGAATCTGGTGGCCCCACCTCTCCGTGCTTGGGGGCAAATAAAGGCTGCTCTGCTAAAATATTTACTGCACGGTTCCTTCTGGTATAATTCAACACCTCATTTGACACCACATTGGTGCCAAATAAAAAACCCACAGTTCTGAAATAAAAGTATTGGTCATGTGTCAGAACTCTACCTCCTGAGCCACTACTACACACAACATTATACAACAACACCACATAGACAGGGTCAGATCTCTCTGACCATACAGCACACCTACCAAGTTGGTTTCACATAGGATAAGTTCCCCCAGACTACATATTCTGAAATATAATTATTAGTTTCTTGCCATAGAATGGGATAGGTGATATGTTTCACTGATCTCAACACTTGATCCGCCTTTCCTAATCCTTGCTGGAGTTTATGTATTTTATTTGTCTCTAGACCCTGAACTGGGGCGGGGGGTCTAGAGCGAACCCTTACTTGTTGTAAGGAACAGATTATGCTATTGCAGTATCAAATCACTCGAACCTTAAACAAATATTAAAATGTACAAATAAATACTTTATCTTACCAGAATTATGAATATAGAACACAGTAGATACTAGCAAAACTCAGCTGAGCTGCTGGCTGTATTATGGCGTCCCTCTAAATCTTTCAATTAGCTTGGGGAAATATCACCATTAATTAATTACTGTGTCTACTAGGACAACTTATGCAGAATGGCCAAGATGCGCGTCTGAGCGCCGATAATATGTTTATCTGTGGCCAATCAGCTCTTTACTTTTTTGAAATATTATCTATCCGTCTGTATAAATGAAAGCATATTATTTCACTGCTCAAGATGGGCCATCCGGCCAGCTAAGTTTTATATTCCTAACATCATTATTAAGAAAAGTTACTTTTCAAGGTTATTTATTTTTTTGAAATATGTTCTAGAATCCTCTGTACTGCGTTAACCGCTGAATTCAAATAAACGGACTAAGTTATCGCAAAAGTGTCCAAGAAATGACTGTTGCGTATAACAGCTAAGGTCCCTTTTGTCGATTTCTTTACCTTGTGTCACTTGGGACGTGAATTTTTTTTCCTCCTTTCCCCACCAATTGTGTCTCTCTAGCCTTGCTAGTTGCAAGCACATGTTCAGTCATATTTTTTTCTCTTCTGATCTCCGTTCTCAACCCGTTTCGAGGGTAAAGTTTTGCTTTCACGTCTAGCAAATTAATTTCCATGGCGGGTGGTGACCCGCGGCCTGGGCGATCATGTACTCGAGTAACTTACGCATCATTTTTATCCCTACTTTTTATCGTTTGAGATATTTTAACGTTGTATCACGGTAAATATCATCACACATATCTCAAGAGTCTCAATTCGTTCTTCCAATTGCTTATTCATCGTCCATGTTTCTGCACCATACAGCAGTGAAGAATAAATACAACATTTTAAGATTCTCAGTTTTAATTTATGAGTTAACTGTTTAGATGTCAGTATATGTTTCATGTTGTTGAATGTAGCTTTGGCAATTCTTATTCTCTTCTTGATTTCTGTACTGTGTTTAAATTCCCAAAACTTTTCACCAGATGCCACGTTATGTTAACTTGTTTCACTAACATGAAGGAGTTATAACGACTTTTCTTGTGATTTCTGTATCTGCTTAACAGGCAATCCTATAGCAGATGCTGTCGTAAGTGAGTAAAGTGTTAGAGACTTCATTAAACTAGATTCAGCTTTATGAGGTGGGGGTGATCAATCCGCTACAGGAACAATAGGCATTTATTCCCTTTGACATTTGCTGAGGGAGACTGAGCACTTATGGCAGGGGTTCTTAACTTTTCTTTTGCCATGGACCTCTTTTGGGTGCCTAGTGAAGGCTATAGACCCCACTGATTGTCCAGTGATGGCTACGTACCACTTTGATTGTCCGGTGATGGCTGCGAACCACATTTATTGTCCGGTGAAGGCTAGGGACCACTTTGATTGTCTGGTGAAGGCTACAGACCCCATTGGTTGTCCCGTGAAGGCTACAGACGACATTTATTGTCCGGTGATGGCTACCAACCCCACGGATTGTCCGGTGAAGGCTACGGACTACATCTTAGAAAACCTGTACATAGAGGCATAATTAAATATTTTCATACAAACAATATATTTTATTACGAAGAAAAGTCGTTAAGCTTACATAATTTCATATTGAAATACAAAAACAATCTACAATCAAAATATATTCTTTAAATGCAAAAATCTAATATAATTTTCCTAGTAACACTTTTGGTGAAAATAAAATTAAAATCTTGATGTTATGTACACGAACCTCCTAGAACCCATTCACGGCTTGGTGTTGATTTTAATGACCATCTTCAGTGCACACGGACAACTCCTTCAGTGCTCAGATCTCCCTTAGATCACACATGGAGGATCTCAGCTCAATGCACGAACTCCATAGCACCAGTGAGGATCCCATTGTTTGTATACAGGAATCATACATTATATAAATATTTTTTATGGTGGGTAGGTTTCCTAATTTTGTAAATTTTGCCAGGGCATCGGACGCATGGCCTATTCTTTACGATTTCCCACTGCCGAGGAATTTTCAACGTGCGCAATTTGCACACGGGACCTCCTATTTTTTCGCTCTTATCCGTGAAGGCTAGGCATCCGATCTCACTACCCATGAGATGGAGGTAGGGAGTATGACATCATTAGGACCCACTAGTTCTGACAAAATTGCCATCAAATATATTCTCTGTACTCGGAACCGAACCCGGTACCATTAGAATTATACGCCATACCTCTTAGCCACTTCGACCCCCCTGCCCCCATTCGCAGGTTAAAAAACCCTGACCTATGGGTTTGCCCGGAGAGGAATGATATCGATTCTGCCCACCAATCACAATATTTTGTTGTGTTTTCTTCCCTTTTGCAAAACCCATTATTTTGTTTTTTCATTCCCACATACAGCGCCCGCCGTTTGCGTGTTCCACTTTTCCATGTAAGCTGGTTTTCAGTTCAATATTTGTGTTTCATAGGACACACCTGTTATATTTCTCTGATATTAATCTATTATTGTTATTTCAAAATGATTTTTTATTTCTTCAGCATCTGTGATTGTTTCGGTTTCCATGGCAATGGTGTATGGCAACGAACTATTGTGAAACAATAATATTAATTATCATATTAGTTAATTAGCCCCAAGTTTGTCTTGTTCTTGTCTGATCAAACACAAGACAAAAATAAGACTATGGCTCCTTTAGGCATGTTCAATGTGCTGGCAATCTCATTATTTCTGTGAGAAAAACGTGGCGGCCCCTATCGATCTTCGTTTCACTCCGGCAGTATCGGTACATTTGTGGTACTGATTTTTATTATTTGCTCTCAAGTGTCGCACTGTTCTTTCTGTCTTTCTTTTTTCGTTATTATTCTGCTAAGTAGCAGATATTTGATTTTGTCAAATCATTTGACACTCCCTGTAGGTGATAATAATCACATTTGCTTGGCGCTGCCCAGATTTGTTGGCTATAGGCGCGGCAGATTAATACGTACATCGGCCAGCGGTATTGGCTTAATGACCGGTAAGACTTTGTTGCACGCATCACCAAAGCTTGGAAAACGGAAGGCAACTTACAGACAGACATGGATGACAAGATTACTTTAGATGAAAGTAAGATTATTACTTCTCGAAGACATGGTTATATGCGGTTACCTGTGTGTTTGTAAGTTTGTACACAAGGGCATCGGACATCTTATTACCATATATGGGAGAGTTGACCTCTGCCTTACGTTCAAAATTATCCGATGTCGGAATATTTTGAAATTTTCCCATAACCCGCCTGTTTAAATATGATTGGAGTTTTTTGATAGCTCATAACAAACGAAGGCGTGGGAAGGCAGAGAATATAATCTGATCATTTTCTCAAGCTATTGCACTTGAGAAATCGCTAGCTAAGACACCAGACTGCTACAGTAAAGAATTAGAATTCAAAATTCCTTCTTAAAATACCGGACACCTTTTACTGTAGTATTTATCAGGACCGACAATATAGCCCAGGAAATCTCTAACATTTTAAATAAGGAAACCGGGACTGGGGAAACTGAAGGACCACACATGAAGTCAAAGAGGGAACTTATTAAATTATCGACACCCCAGACGCGTGTAAGAGGCCGATTCAAGTTTCTTTTATTCATCTGAGCAAAAAGTCTGTGAGTCAGGATTGGCGAAAGTTGTGATTTAGATTTCATAATTTGTTACTAACATGTGAACTAAGATATATCATCATCATGTGACGTATTCTTTCCAGAACGTTGTCTCCATTACAGCTGCTCTGAACGCATCACGATTCTGGGCAAGTCGACCTGCATCAGCCAAAGACAAGTTCAGACTCTCTGTGATGTCCTGGGTCCACCGTCGTCTAGGTCGACCCCTTCCCCTTTTTCACTGTTTTTTCCAGGCTATTATGTCTTTTTATATGACCGAAACATTTCAGCTTCCTTATTGCGATGGTATTTAGGAGCCAATGTTCCTGTACGTTTAGTGAGTGCAGTACTTCTCTGTTGGTCTTTTTTCCTGTCCAGGGTATTCTCAACATCCTTCTGTAGCATTTCATTTCAAATGATGTAATCTAGTTTATGAGTATCTTCTATCCCTCGAATTCATGATTGTACAGTTACTTCGGTTATTTTCAATTTCTGGTTTGGGGTCTTTACTACTTTAACTTTTAGGTGATTCTGGGCCTCGCTATTGTTTTTTGGTGGACATAAAGTACTACTGTTTATAAAGCTTGAAAACTTACATTAATTTTAAAGTGACTATGTTTATATGGACATTTCCACTGCTTTGAAAATGTAAGTATTATACTTAAAATGTACATCATTTCTTTCATCTTTACCTCCCAGCTCCGTATGGATCTTGGGACTACTTTATGCTTTTAGTTCTCTTTACGAAACTAGCTATAAAGCAATCACCAACCCGTGCAGTGGTGGTTCATGAATCCTCATTCTATACGCTGAGGTTGCCAGCCTAAAATGACTTTGATATCCAATAGCGAGTTTCACTCATTAAACTTCCCATGGTAATATATATATATACATTAAACTTCCCATGGTAATATATATATATATTACCATGGGAAGTTTAATGAGTGAAACTCGCTATTGGATATCAAAGTCATTTTAGGCTGGCAACCTCAGCGTATAGAATGAGGATTCATGAACCACCACTGCACGGGTTGGTGATTGCTTTATAGCTAGTTTCGTAAAGAGAACTAAAAGCATAAAGTAGTCCCAAGTTCCATACGGAGCTGGGAGGGAAAGATAAAAGAAATGATGTACATTTTAAGTATAATACTAACATTTTCAAAGCAGTGGAAATGTCCATATAAACATAGTCACTTTAAAATTAATGTAAGTTTCCAAGCTTTAAACCAGTATAAATGTCTATGTGAAAATATTCATTTTAAAGTAATGGAAGTTTCAATCAGTGTAAAACATAAATGAAAACATATTCAATTTATATTGTGAACACTTTTCAATCAGTGGAGATGTATATGTAAAAGACTCTATCTGTATTATTATCCTTTTCATTTAAATATAAAGTAACTATCAAAGCTATTCTATTTAAATGTAAAGACAGTTTTATCCCGAGGGATTAAATTTAATTCTCATCGAACGTAAAGTCTGAGTAATTGGTATGGTGGTATGGGAAGATAGGAAGCCATAACTATGGGGTGGAAAACGCCATACTCAGAAGAGCGTTTTGTTCTATTCTTTTACCATAGTTATTGGTGGTACCAACAGAAAGTACTATCTCTGGAACAAGAACGGATCCGTGGCCTCAGCTCTAAGACGAAGGACCCACGTGGTAGACTCTCCTTGACATTTCTGGGAAACGAGCTACCCCTGACAACCTTGATCAGAGACGAGCGTGAGCAGAGTGAAAAGAACCAACCCATAAGAAGGAGCAGACCCGTCATTGGCAACTTAGTTCAAATATATGCTGCTACTTGAACTTCGTGTAACATCTCACATTCCATAAAGACTGTGATGATAACTTTTCTTGATCCATAACTATTCAAATTATTTTCCAACTGTTAAAACCTGAAGTGATTATTAAATTTTGTTATTTGTAATGTTACAAATTTAGCTTCGATTTAATCATTTTAAAGTTACTGCATGTTTGTCTCAGTCAATGTACTACACACACTCTAAACAGAGCTATAGTAGAATAATAGAATTCCACTGAGTAAATCAGGGTTGGGGATTAAACGAGCTGAACTTAAGAAGTGCTTAAATCCTTCACAAAAGCGTCGGCAGAATTACAGAGTTAACACACTCAGCCAAAGCAGTATTGTTCTCGCTTATTCTGAATATCTTGTGAAGACTCCCTTTGTAATAGAAGTGTCATCACCCTTCTATCTACATCTCTGTCAAGAGTAATCTTGTGTGAGGGTAGATACCTTTGAAGCCCACATTAAATACTCTTGAGTTTTGGCCACTGGTGGACCACTACTGCAAAGCAGGGGAGGCAATACCGTCACATTGTCAAACAGATTGCTACAGAATCCACTGTTGTATGAGCATATTCTTGAATATATGTTTCCTGCAAAGGTCAGCTACAATAATTCCCGTCTGCTCGACAAGGATTGAAAAAAGGAGACGATGAATGGAAAAAAAAAATTAAACTGTTATTTATTAGAAACTTGTTTTGTTCGTCTGAAATATTTGTAACACGAGATAAAATGCTGCAGGTCATGTTAAAAACAAAAAAAGGTTGCCAATGAGATCTTGACATTGTGTCATATAACTCTTGACATTTTCAATTGTCGCAGAAGTGGATCCTATATGTCGCCGTAGGTGGCTGTCTTCAGTGTAATCTGTGAGAGAGAGAGAGAGATAGAGAGAGAGAGAGAGAGAGATAGAGAGAGAGAGAGAGAGAGAGCGAGAGATCGCGTTTATTTCATTCATTCACTCTCCTTAAGCTTTCAAAGAAGCATTGGCCTTTGACAAACGTACACCAAGTCATCCTGTGATGTATCATCAGCTCAAGGTATTTTCATTTCTTTCTTACCCTTTTCTTTTCTGTCACCAGTCTTCTTCACTGTGTGCTTCTCGGTCTACCACTTCTTAGAAACCTACCCACCACAAAAATATTTCTAGAATGTGTGCTTCCTATATACATACATTGGGATTTATGCCGGTGTTACGCAGTTCGTGCACTGTGCTGAGATCCTCCTTGTGTGATTTAAGGGAGGAGATCGGAGCACTGATGGGGTTGTCCGTGTGCAATAAAAAAAAGTCCTTAAAACCAAACTAACCAAACCTATGCTTGTCTTACACCGGAAGTCGGCAACCAGCTAGTGTCGATCTACAGTTAGATCCAAAGTTCACAATTTGGTAAATCTTTAGACGACGTAGGGAGAAAAATAAAATAATGTTTAATCTTTGTAAATTTCGAAATTCGGACCCGATGCTCTCCCACTGGAACTAAAAAGCGCGATTTCCTCCGGTTTAAAGGTCAAGTATTTCCACCGCATTCCCAGTGAAAACCCGCTAGTTAGCTTACTAGAATCACTTTATTCGTGAACTGTGTTAGATACATAACTGTCACGGGTTGCCTCCCCTTAGCTCAGCTGTAGTGGTCCAAAACTTAAAGAGTGACTGATGTAGGTCTTCAAAGGTGTCTACCTTTCTACAAGATTACTCTTGGCAGAGCTGTAGATAGAAGGATAATTATGCTTCTACCTCCAGGGAGTGTTCTCAGGATATTCAGAAAAGCGAGAACAATGCTGCATTGGCCGAGTATGTTAACTCTAGTATCCGCCGTCTACTTTTGTGAAGGATTATGTAATATAATTTTAGCTCGTACAAGCATCCAGCTGAGTTAATTCAGCGAATTTCCTCTCATTATTATATAGCTCTGATTACATGTATTTAAGAAATTATCTGAGACATACGGATGTAGTTCATTCAAAATGATTAAATCAACTTTAATCTTTATACAAGTAACAAATTTAATAATCAATTATATTTTAACAGTTATAAAAAATTAATACTTATTTAACAAAAATGCTCATCATCAATGATGTTATGGAGGTTTGGGTAAGAATTCACTTGGCAGATTTTATGTTTCTACTTAGCTGCCAATGAGTTTTTCTGTTCTGCTCCAGCTGATGTTTTGGTCTTTGCAGATGGAGAACTGGATCACCCACGTCCCTGGTCAATGTTGTAGGGTGCAACACGTTCCCAGAAGCGTCAGTGAGTGCCTACGAAGTTGTTCCCGCGTCTCTAAGACCAGTCTGATGATGGTAACTAGCGTCGACTTCAGGCCACTTATACCCTCACTTGTTCCAGAGATAGTACCCACAACTGGTACCACCAAGCCAATCTTTAGGCGCGAAGACTACTGGCTCAGAGAAATAGTTTAAGACAGCTGGGGTGTTGTTATTTTATCAATAAGTTCCCACTTTTGACTTTGTGTTACAGTTTCCTCAGATTCCAGTTTTCCGTGTTAAAATGGTAGCGTTTTTATGGGTTCTAAGTCCTCAATGTGCTCCAACAAGGTCCGGTTTGGTACTATTATTAACACTGGCAATGTATGGTTGTCTTCTTGGCGCGAGGTGAATTTTCACAGCGTTCTAAACTGACTAAAGTATCAGGTTGTATTGCCCCTTTTGTTCCTGGCACGTGTTGTTTACTATTAGACCAGGCCCCAATCCGAAATGTGGTTATTCCTACATCTCGAATGCCGACCAATAGTTTCAAAACCTGTGTGTTTTGGTGGGGTAATTCAAAATATTTCCACAAGGAAATTTCTGTGCGTTAGTGTCATGTCTTCCAAATATGGAAGTGAGATTTCCGTACTATTCTCGTCAGTGATTACACATAACTTCTTACTTTTATCGCAAGTAATATTTTTGTAATAATTCTGCCGGAAGCTGATTACAATTTTCCATCTGTCAAATGCGTGTCTGTAATATGTCCGAAGACGGGTAATTGTCGTGGGTTGAGTTAAAGTGTTAGAGTATTTGTCGAGTCATACAATTGTAGTGAAATAGACAATGAGAGTGGACTGACAGAATTATAGACAACACACAGATAATATGTAAAATAGGGTGACCTTGAGACACACATGGAAGAGGATTCATTAAAGCTATCTCTCTTTCCAAGCCTCAACACACTTATAAGTCTTAAGCACCACCCGCTCTCTCTCCTTTCTCTGGTCAAAATAGAGACGATAGTAAGACCTTGCAATATTAAGTATGGATGAAGGGTCGTGAACAGCGCGTTAATAAATGAGTAAAATTTATTAAAGGTCCTTGAAAGAAGAAAACATGAAAATAAGTATATTAGCACAACAACATAAGAAAGGCATCAATATTCACATCAAGTTAACAAGTATCAAATTAAACACCTACGGAACACAAACCACTAACATAAAACTGTAAATCCGAGAAAATAAATAAACACAGTTCCCAATCATTCCGCTTTTGGGGAACCACATTCAATAACTCCTGTTAGTGTCTTTGTATGTATGTATCCTTCTATAGATGATGAAATACACTAATAAATCCACTGCAGGCGCTATCCATGCTCCGTTGGTTACACCCTAATAACGAGATAGGTTGTAGATTACTCTGTCTATATTCGGCTAATACGTGTGGGGTTTTGAATGACCAGAAAACACACACAAGTCGAGGTCAATTTAGGACAAACGGTCCATTGCGCTATTATCCAGGCGCGTGAAATTAGGCCTGTGTACTTGATGTCAAATCCGATTTGGTTGGCTTGAACTTAATTTGTGACTGAGTGCTCCGTTTAAGCACCCAGTCTGGTGTTTTCAATTCTGCTGAAGACACTGCGCTGATAGATATGCTGGAAGCCACTATGCTCTGGTGATCAAGAGGCGAGTAGGAAACCACTACTGCCAAATACGATTTCAGATTTGTAATGGCTCGTTATCACTGCATGAGCTCATTTCCCGTTAGAGGGATGGGCGTTGAAAGAGGGTTGTACTTCAGGTATAGATGACAACGCGTGGTGCTAATTGCTTTTAGGATCCGTGAGATCGAAGGGAATGTGACATTCTTCGCCTGACTGGAATCCTGCAGTAACAATGGGGTGTCCTGAAACTGAGACCCAAAAAGACACAACCTTTACATCAAGCAAACAATAAAATTGCATAACCGTTATAATAAACAGTTACGCTCCACTATGGGATGTATAATTATTTTAATCATTGCTATGATAGTCTCGGGCTGTCTTTATCCATGTGAGTCGTTCTCCTGTTACTTCCACTCTATCAATTATCAGCATGCGCCCGCATAGGCTAATATATCTTGTATACACATGTACCTGTCAGCAAATGCCCTGACAGCGAAATCTACTCCATCCTCTTCCAACTCAAAATAATCCCGAGGTTCCAACTGAGTGGATATGCGATTCATTTTACAACATAAAGTGAATTAACATAAAATACAGCATTAGACATTACATAATAAATGGTAGCCGCCCTTTGGGGTCGATACACAAAAAAGGGAAAAGTAATAACCTCCGAAAATTGAATACATTGAAAATGCAATGTTATTGCTATCATAGTACGTTTTGACTTAAACGTAATATAATTATATCTCTGGCTGGTGGCTGCTTTCTGGATTGCCGTGAAAGTTCTAACCTGGTGTCTAACTACACAAGTAGGCATATAATAATTCCACACAACCACTATAAGTTTCTCTCAGAAATTAATGTGACTACCTCTTATAATTCAAGTGTTATAGTGCCCGCACCTCACTATCCAGTTTTAAGTGAATAACTTACACCACTGACATTTCCTTAAAGTAATGACGCTTTTAGCCTACTCTTAACCCATGGTAAGCACTGAACGGGCTATGAGGTTTTCCGTCTTGTAAGTATCTCTTATCGTAAGTTTACCAGTAACCCATAGTAAACAATAACACCTAGGAGACACTTAACAGCTTAAGCGCCAGTTAACTAAGGCGGTAGACGGCGCTACATTATCACTGAATTCATTACCGGGGAGAAATCGCCTAAAATAATTCAAATCACACTCCTATCAGTTATATATAAAGCTAACATGAATATATATATATATATCTATATATATATATATATATATATATATATATATATATATATATATATATATATATATATATATATATATATATTATAATAGATATCAACTTACCTCGAGATGACGAGAATAGGAAACATAATCTAGTTTTGTTGTGCCCACATCTGCCTGTCTCATTTGGTCATCTACGGGCAGGAACAATTTTACGAGTATGCTTGACTGAGTAACCTATCTAGATGGCATCTGATCTCACTACACAGGAGACCCGGGGGGGGGGGGGGGGGGGAGAGTATGACATCATTTAGACCACTAGTTCTGAAAAAAAATTCCATAAATTATTTTCCCTCTACTGGGAATCGAACCCGATACTTTTAGAATTCGAAGCGTACGGCATACCTTTTAGCCACTCCGACTCCCAAATCTCCCAATGTTCTACAAAGTGAAGTTAACCTTCGGTAAAATATGTAATTTTCCACCGCTGGTTCGATGGGATGCCAGGAAGCAGCTCCAGCAGCAGAGATAAAATATACACATAGGCTGGACTTATCCCACATCTAAAATCAGACGTGATTTTGACAACGTATATCTTTAGACAGATCAGTGTTTCTAAAGTAAATCTTTAATATGCTGGGTTGCCTCCCGCTATATTACACTGTGGATTCCAGAGAAATAACTGCTTCGTAATGCTGTCAACAAGTGTCCTCAGTGTGTGTCCTATCCACTGCCAACGTGTTCTCCTCATCTCTTGTTCCACTGGCACTTGTCTGATTCTTGTCATCAGTTCCACGTTGAGGATCTTGCCGTACAAGTTTACCGTTTATTTACTCACTCTAAATAGTCTGTGCTCCAGGAACGCTGCTTGTCATGGGAAGAATCTGCAGCCTTCTTGAGATAATCATGTGGTCTCTTTAACTGTATATTCTGTCTTTTTTTTACATTCTCTGTTTAATAATTTTGTCTCTGCTTTCTGCACTATATGTCTATTTACTCTCTTATTATTGACAGTCTCCGTTGTCCGTTTTCTGCATTACATGTCTGTGTACTCTCTTATTCATCTCGGCCTATGCCGGTCCCAAGCCCGGCTGAAAAAAGGAGGAGGGTGGCTTGCATAGAGCCGTAAGGAGGCAGCCCCTCCATCATGCAAAGGCACAACAGGCCAATCACCTGTTTGTCTTAAAAACCAGATTACGCGAAACATAAGAGAGAAAACTGGACTGATTCTAAAGGCGACGAACTGGAACGGACTACGGACTACGACTTACGAAACATGGAACACAAGAGGTATAACTGGGAAGGAAGAGGAGCTGGGGGAAGAGATGAGGATAGCCAAATTAGAAATCCTGGCTTTAACAGAAACAAACAAAAAAGAACAAGGAGTAATGGACCTCGATGGCGACATGCTGCTCTACAGTGGTATCCGCGCATCTGAAGGAGCTAAAGGGGGCGCGGGTTGTACTGTGGCCAAAAGCCAAAGGGATAGTATCAAGGGATGGAACTTTGTCTCGGTACGCATTATGGTCCTAAAACTAAAAGAAGGAGAAACCATAGTCAAACTTGTCATTGTATATGAGCCAAATGAAAAAGAGCGAGCAGAGGTCAAGGAGGAATTCTTCGAGCTGCTTCAAAGGACAGTGGACGACTGCCTAGATGAAATTATCATGCTCGGAGATTTCAATGCCAGAGTTGAAAATGCCCATGCTAGATGGGGTGGCGTTATCGGAAGACATGGAGAAGATACTCTTAATGACAATGGAAAGCGACTCATTAGATTCTGCACTGAGCAGAATCTTATAGTTACAAACACAAAGTTCCCGCATAAGCGCATACATGTAAACACTAGGTGTGAACCAACAAAGAATGAGAAGTCAGTGATCTACTATGCCATAGTTAGGAGGAGCTCATTCAAATATGTCCGGGATGCTAGAGTCTGGAGGGGGCCAGAGACTGGAAGTGACCACTGCTTGTTAACAGTTAAAAGAACAACTGAAAGAGTTACTCGGCCTAGGAACTGCCTAACATCACGCAAGAAGCTAAGTAAACGAACAGGGGAAACGAGCATTAAGACCTACAAGCTGAGAGAGCCAGAAAGGAAGACCGGATACCAGGGGCTTATTGCTACAGCAGTGAGAAACACAGAACAACAACCTGATGACATGGAAACACTCTGGTTGAAATTCAAGGACATCATAAAGACAGCTGCAGCAGAAGCATGTGGGGAAGTCCGACTTGGGAACAGGAGAAAGAGGATACCTTGGTGGACAGATGAGGTTAAAGAGAAAATAAGAGAGAAGAAAAGGGCATGGAAACAATACTTAGGAGCTAAATACACAGCAGGACAAATAGAGAATATGTGACACTCCGAACAGAAGCAAAGAACAAGATGCTAGCAGCAAAAGAGAAGCCCAAAAATGGATGAGGTCCAGTGTGGCTTCCGAGAAAATCGAAGTACTCAAGACCTAATCTACACACTCAGACAATTGAGTGAAAAGGCTCTTGGGTATAAGAGTGAGATCCATCTTTTCTTCTTATATCTGGAAAAGGCATTTGACAAGGTCCGCTGGAACAAACTCTCGGACTGTTTGGCACGGAAGAACATGCCATCACCTCTGATTCATGCTATACAGAGCTTCTACAAGTCTTGCAGAAATTATGTGAGGACGGCCAACTATAAGTCAGAAGAATTCAGGACCACTACTGGTGTAAGACAAGCTGATATCCTGTCGCCTTATCTTTTCATACTCCTCATGGACGATGTCATCAAGGCATGTAAGGAGAGGACAAGAAAGTATTCAGTGGGGTACTGGAAGATGAGATAGGTCTGTATTTCAGAGCTGGCATTTGCTGATGATGTTGTCCTGATTGCTAAATCAGAAGCACATCTTCAATCCAACCTGCAAGTCTGGAAGGAAGAGCTGGAGAAGAGAGGGATGATCATAAGCAGCTCGAAAACAAAAACCATGGTGATATCACGAGAGGAAAGAAGATTAAGCTGGGAGAACAGGTCTGGGAGCAGGTCAACCACTTTAAATACGTTGGAGCTGTCATAAACCGGAAGGGAAGCATCAAAGAAGAGTTGGCTACCCGAAAAGCAGCAGCTGGGAGACTTTTTCAAGCCATAAATCGAGGATTCCTCAGTAAAAGAGAAGTTCGTAAGAAGACGAAGATGGCTGTATACCGCTCCACCTATGCCCCAGTCTTGACGTATGGATGCGAGTCATGGGCAATGACTACAACAGACTAAAGCCAGATCCAAACATCAGAAATCAGGTATCTGAGGAAGGTGGTTGAAGTAACAAGAAGAGACGTGGTCCGCAACCAGACGATACGTGAAGGTCTAAAAACCCAACCCCTGCAGACCCAAGTAAAACAGTCCCAACTGAGATGGTTTGGCCATGTCTGCAGAATGGGAGAAGATCAGCTACCACGGCAAGCATAGGAAACTAAGAGCCATGGATCCAGACCTCCAGTACGACCCAAAGTCCGCTGGGAGGACAACATTAGACAATCTTCGAAGGACCAAGGTGATACCGGCGCTAAGTCTAAATGTTATATAATCTGATACCGCCGCTATTTCTAAATGTTATGGTAGTCTGCTTACACCCACCGTTGCGAGTGTAGTGGTTTGGTCTATATCATCGCCACACAGGCTAATTCAATATATATGTGCTGCTGTCCTGTCTCGGTGTCTGGAATGTTGACCTGGGTGTGTGTTGATATGTTCGCACACTACGGTACGTACATAAGAGTACATGCAGGAGTCAAAAAGGGTTGCAAACGTCTAGAACAGTTCGATACTGTTTATTCCGTACAACACAGACACGATGACATAAATGACACACATTCGACAGCAAAACACGAATCATATAATTTCCACATTGCATTAAATATATATAATACGGCCTGTCCACATCCTGGCCTAAACAGTACTTCAACACGCACTAAAGCCTGCATCATCCGGCAGCTTCATTAATCTTCACAATATGGCCTACAAAAGTACCTTAATACACAGCGAAGCCTGCATCACCCGGCAGCTTCATTAATCTTCACAATATGGCCTACAAAAGTACTTTAATACACAGCGAAGCCTGCATCACCCGGCAGCTTCATTAATCTTCACAATATGGCCTACAAAAGTACTTTAATACACAGCGAATCCTGCATCACCCGGCAGCTTCATTAATCTTCACAATATGGCCTACAAAAGTACTTTAATACACAGCGAAGCCTGCATCACCCGGCAGCTTCATTAATCTTCACAATATGGCCTACAAAGTCTTCACTGCAGTTTATCAAATAGGCTGTACACACAGCGAAATATATAAGTCGACATTTTCTCAAATCCTACGTAGGCATACATTATCCAAAAAACACTGGGACTCGACCTACACGGTCCACGCCCAAAACACAACTCCCTAAATCACACACTAGTCCCGCCAAAAAACCCGTCACGAGATTCGGTTGTCTTGAACACCGCTCTCGATAACACATGCAGACTAGCTGCGGGCTATTCACATGACTCAAAACAGTACAGAATAAACACATCTCAACACTTGAGATTAAACAGCGCTCACACGCTTATCTGTACTCTGTCACCCGAAAAATAGGAAAAGATAATTCTATCCTAAAGTCAGACAAGTATCCGCTTAATCAAGCGTTGCAACTCGAAATTTAATTTGTTCAAAACATTCTAAAGATTACTTCCCCTTCCATAAGTTCCACTTGCAACACAAGGACTAGAAAGGAACCAAGCCAGGAGGAAGACAGCCGATAAAATAGTATGGCGCTCTCTTTTACAAACCTCTACACCTCACGGTAGAAGAGGAACGACTAAGTAAGTATGTACTCTCTTATTCTTGAGACAATATTTTTTCTGCTTTCTGAGCGGTAAGTTTGTGTGTTCTTTGAAATTTGTTAGTTTCTATTTAACAATTATCAGTTCTCTGCATTATATGTCTGTGTACTGTCTTATTCTTGAGAGTTTCTGTTTAACAATATTTTTGTTTGTGTGTTCTTTGATATTTGACAGTTTCCGTTTAACAATTTTCTGTTTTCTGCACTATGTGTGTATGTATACTGCCTTTTTCTTGAGAGTTTCCGTTTAACAGTTTGCGTCCGTTTTCTGCACGATAGCCTGTGTACTCTCTTTTTTTAATGTTTTCGTTTAAAGAATTTTGTATCCCTTTTCTGTGCTGTGAGTCTGTGAATTCGCTTGACAGTTCCTTTTTAAAAATGTGTGTCCGTTTCTGCTCTATATTTGTGTGAATTATCTTATTCTTGACAGTTCCCGTTTGACAATTGCTGTACTTTTTCTGCTCTGTATTTCTGTGCACGCTTATTCTTGACAGTTTCCGTTTAATAATATGGTATCCGTTTTTTTTTAATACTTAACAGCTTCCGTTTAACAATTTCCTGTCCACATTCTGTACTATATTTCTATATATTCTTTGGTACCTAACAGCTTCCGTTTAAAAATTTTCTGTCCACATTCTGTTCTATATGTCTGTAAATTCTGTGATTCTTGACAGTTCCTGTTTAACGATTTTCTGTCCACAGTCTGTATTATATTTCAATACGTTCTTTGATACCTAACTGCTTCCGTTTAACAATTTTCTGCCCACATTCTTTACAATATGTGTATGTGTTTTTTTCTGCTTAACAGCTTCCGTTTACCAATTTTCTGTCCACATTCTGTACTATATGTCTGTGAATTTTCTGACTCTTGACAGTTCCTGTTTAACATTTTAGTATCTGTTTTCTGCACTATGTCTTTGTATTTTAATTTTTATTACCGTTCTCGTTTAACAAATTTTTTTATTCATTTTCTGTTCTACTCTCTTATTCTTGACAGCTTCCGTCCATTCTTTTTTTTTTTTCATTTTACCTTAGTGTGCTCACATTCTTGAATTTTTCCGTTTGACAGTTTTTATCCGTTTTTGCACTTTACTTCTGTGCACTCTCTTAATCATAACAGTCGGGAGCCGCGCTGGCGTAATGGTTACCACACTGCGCTGGCGATCGGGTGATCCAGGTTCGCGCCCTGGCGAAGACATTAAAGACCGGGACTTGGACTGGATTAATTCGATTTCTGGGAAGACATTTGAAGGAGTGTCTTCGACCAGGGGCTGGAATAACCCGAGCGGCTCCTGAGCACAAACCCTCTGTGGATGGGAAGAAGCGAAGCTCCTGACCGGGTTGGAAGGAAAGTTCACAGGCTCCTCAGCCTCGTAATGCCATGAAATTTGTTTCATGTCATTGGGCCGAAGGGCTGAAGCGCAAGTGCCGCTGGTTAAGTAAAAAAAAATTCATAACAGTCTCCGGTTAACAGTTTTTTTAATCCCTTTTCTGTACCATACCTTTTGTGTACTTTCCTTCTTGATCGTTTAACACTCATCTGTCCATTGTCAGGATTGCATGTCTGCGAACTCTTTCATTACTGACTATTTCCGTTTAACAATTATCTGTCAATTGTTAGGATGGAATGACTGAGTACTCTTTCATTACTGACTATTTCCGTTTAACAGTTATCTGTCCATTGTCAGGATTGCTTGCCTGCTTAATCTTTCATTACTTACTATTTCCGTTTAACAATTATCTGTCCATTGTCAGGATTGCATGTCTGCGTAATCTTGCATTCCAACCTATTTCCGCTTAACAATAATCTGTCCATTTTCATGATTAGCATGTCTGTGTGCTCTTTCATTACTATTTCCGTTTAACATTTAGCTGTCCATTGTCAGGATTTCATATTTGCGTGCTCTTTCATTTTTGACTATTTCCGTTAAACAATTTTTCTGTCCTTTTTTTTCACTGTACTTCTGTGTACTCTTATCTTTAACGTTTCCGTATCAACAATGTTTTGTCCGTTTTCTTCAAGAATCAGCCTTCCTTGTTCTTCAGCAATATTACCTACCAGTGGCTTCTTTTTAGTGAAGTGCTGGGAGATTAATTTCAACATCTTTAGCCAGCGCTTCGTTTGTATTCCTTGTCAACCAACCTCGCGACCATATCGGAATTGTTGGTTTGCAGTTCATTCAGAGACGCCGAGTGATAATTTAAAAGTGATCTTTCTTGAGAGATCAAGTGCCACCTCATCAAGGCTGGTTGTAATGGGCTGTCCTTTAGCGGGGCCCTTGTCTTGACTCTTTGCATTCAATTTTTCTGTCATTTACGGCAGTTGTTAGCGTCAGTCCTTGAAAGCAATGGACCTTCGAGCGCCTCTAGGTGGTTTTTTCTAGTGGGAGCTGTGTCTTATTTTGGACAGGCGCTCTCCATTCAACCTAGTCATCGCTTGTATTTGGCGCGTGTCCACATCTACAGAGCGTACCACAAGTCCCTACACCTCTTTAGTCCTACTTTTTTTGCTCAGCAAAGCAAAGGAAGTTTAATAAGCTTTTTTTTTTTTAAATTAGATATATTTCCGATATTCGCACAACACATTCACCAAAACTCAAAATATCAGTAATAATGATATGGCCACCATTGTTCACATCACGCAGGAGGATACTTCGCCATTTCTGGTTATTCATATTGCGTTACCGTTGTGGTGTGATGCATTTGGATGCAGTGCGATTGGCTTTCTACAGTGGTAAGTTGTCTTATATCTGCTTTCGCTGAATTTCTTAACACTACCCTTGAGTGGAGGCCAAGGGAACGGAGCAAGTATAATGGTATATGCATTTTTTGGACACTGTTCAAAACCTTATAGTCAGGTTCACATATTTATACTTTGACAGTCACAAGGCGGAGAAGCGATGTCGCTTAAGATACAGCTTGTGTGAACAAATATGGACGCTCATATTAAACGAAAGACAATAGTAGGAAAAAAAACTAAATTCTTCAGAAAAGAGAGTGAGAAACTGGCCAGGAAGTAATTCTGCCAAAAAAAAAAAAAATTTATACGGTAAAAGAACCTATAAATAAAATTTGCAAACTGTTCTCTTTCCACACAACCTGCCTAAGGACAATTCTTCATATTTTCTGGCCAGATACCATCACCAACTAAAACCAGCTAGCTCGGAGCCATCGAAAAGATACAGCCGATAGATGTTGGACTTGGGTTGACCACATCATCAGAAGGGACTCTGACACTGTCTGCAGAACTGCCACGCTATGTATCCCAGAATAAAAGCGAAGGAGAGGACAACCAAAAGCAATTTGGCGTAGAAATGTGGAAGCAGAAATGCAAAGCATGAACCAGAGTCGGGGCCCCACACGAAATGTGGCCTCAGACCGAGCAAAGTGGAGACTGTTTGATGCTGTCCTACAACACGCCACCAGGAGTGATGGTCACTAATTGTTTCGTCAGTCCGCTACCAAGGACCAAAGAAGATGAGTACCTATTAGAATTTAAGTATTAGAGAATTATAAAGGAGCTAGTGTATAGAGAAATATTAGATGATCGTGTAAGCTATCTGAGTTGCCATTTTGTTCTCTAGAGTTCATGACATCGACACTATGTACTTCCTTTTATGGGTCGTATCATATTTATTAACTAGCGTAATAGCCCGTCATAAGACGGGAATTAAATTCAAAAGCACCAATATCTAACTGCAATTTTACTTATTCAAAAGTATTGAAAAAAACCACTGTGCATCACCACAGTACACGAACTACGTAGCAGCAGCGAGGATCCCAATTTGTGTATACGGAATCACACATTCTATAAATATATTTTTGTGCACACCGTCATTTGCGCATTCTTCTTTGGTAAGTGTTATTATTCTCGGGAGAGTACATGTAAGTGAAACAATACAATTAATGTCTAACTTCCAACCAAAATTGCATCCCTTAGCGTTACGCAGTGACAGAAAAAGCTGGGATTTTATATATAGGATTTGTGTATGTATTTCTTTTATTCATGTCCCATTTTTGCTCCTTGTGGAGTATGGACTCACCACTGCAGCTGGCTGCCATCACCGGTGTCAATACCTTGTCGAAGTGTGGCGGCTTGCGTACCATGATTACCCCGAGAGCTATGCCAGTGGGAGTTTTACTCCTGGAAGGTTCTACCAAGCTGGACAGGTTTTCGCGGGTAGGGGTCAGACTAAAGCAGACATCCTGGTCCTCCAGGTTGGGGGTTTTTAGCATAGGGCTGACACCCCTGTCTATGTAAAAAGAAATGAAGTTACGGAAACAACAACAAATGAACAAACTTTGCCGCGGGACGGACATCCGGAGTCTGAGGCTCGTATGACTGTCAGTGGTGAAAGCCGAAAGGAAGCCACTGTCACGAAAACGGACGTCCTGACCGCAAAACGTGAAACAAGAACAGGATTTTGGAATGTCAGGACAATGAACGAAACGGGTAAACTAAAACAGGTCAGAGCAGAAATGAGAAACTTTAGATTACACATTCTAGGGATAAGCGAGAGCAGATGGACAGAGACAGGAAAAGTTAAAACAGCAACAGGAGAAACAGTACTTTACTCTGGAAGAGAGGATGGACTGCACAAAGAAGGTGTAGTCATTATTCTACAGAAAGGAATAGAAAGGACATTACTGGAATGGAAACCCATCAACAACAGAATGATAAGAATAAGATTGAGAGGGAGATTCACCAACACTACAATAATACAATGCTACGCACCAACAAATGACAGCGATGAAGATGTCAAGGATGAATTCTATCAACAGCTACAGAAAGAAATGGAAGACATACCTAGATACGATCTTATCATAGTAATGGTAGACCTCAATGCGAAAGTTGGAACACACAATACATATAATGAAAGAGTAATGGGGAAATGCGGCAGCGGAACAGCAAACAGGAAATATATTTCGCAAACGAATGATGCGAAAAATACCGGAAAAAAGTAAAGACAGATAATAAATTAAAAGGATCCGTGTGAGAGAATAGGAAGAAGATCTAGGCAATTTAATGATCATAAGACCTACATGACAGGACGTCCCTCCTTTTAGATATGGAAGCACTCCATGTCTACGTTATGGAATTAAATTTCCTATAACCGTAGCTTCGGGGTGTCTGTCTTCTTCCCTCTCATCTTCCCCCTCCATCTCTCTCCAATTCCTACTCAAGTCTACTCCCAAACTTTCCTTCCTCTGGAATGTCTCCCATGCGCGCTTGAAAGAGCGTCGCCGCTTCTGACATTTTTGAAAGATTTCCTGTGATTGCAGTGGAATTTCCCTGCCACTATCGTCATCTTCGTCAGTTTTGGCGATCGTCAGGAGATGGTCGGAGGTTGGCACTGGTTTTTCGAAGTATCTCTTTAAGAGATTTAAATGGAAAACCTTTTCCTTTCCTTCAATAGAGATCTGGTAGTTAGCCTTAGAAATATTTTTCAGGACGGTAAACGGCCCTTGCCATCCGATCCTCAGTTGGTTGTTTCCGGTAGGGAGTAACACCAAAACTTTCTCTCCTGCTTCCAGTTGTCTTTCTTTCGCGACTTTCCTGTATCGGTTAGCGTGCTTTGTGCGTGCTTGCTTAAAGTTAGTCGTTGCTAGGTCCCACCCTAGTTTCAACCTTTCCTTTAAAACCGACACATATTTACTTGCTGAGACAACTGTCTCATCCGCCTTCTCGTCTGTCAGAGACTGAAGTAAGGCTTCAAGTGGCCCCTTAATAGGTCTGCCGAATAAAAGCGTAGCTGGCGGAAATCCTGTGGAAGTATGAGGAGATTCTCTGTAGCCAAATAATGCTGCAGGAATACACAGATCCCAATCTTCAGGTTTCACTTGTGCCAGTTTACTTAACATCATGTTGAGGTTTCCATTAACACGTTCCACGAGCCCATTTCCGGCCGGAGTATAAGGCTTTGTGTAGATGTGTTGGGTCCTCAAGATCTTAACGATCTCATCCATCAACAGGTTTCGGTATGGAGATCCGTTATCCGTCAACACTTGTTGAGGGAATCCCAACCGAGTGAAAATCTGCACGACGGCTTCTGCGACATGCTTGGCATCTGCGCATGTTAGCGGGATAGCTTCTGCCCATAAAGTGCATGTATCGACTAAGGTCAGGATGAACCTGTTCCTTCTTTTAGTCCTGTCGAAAGGCCCTAAAATGTCGATCACAACCCGTTCGAATGGTGTACGCACTATTGGCATTTCACCCAAAGAGACTGGGGGTGCCTGTTGCTTGGGTGGCACACGTTGGCACTGGGCACATGATTTGACATATCTGATAATATCAGTATTTACTCCTGGCCACCAATAATGAGTGGTTATCCGTTGGTTTGTGGCGTTCTGTCCCATATGTCCGCTGAAGGGAAGAGAGTGCCCCATTTCTAGGATTTGGCTTCTGTACTGTTTCGGTACTAGAAGCTGGTTGTAACCGTGGTCAGGCTTGCCCGTTCTGCGATAAAGTACGCCATCCTTAGAAAAAATGTCCCCGTGCTGTCTGGGTTCCTTAGCCATGGGCAGTTTCCTAAAGCAGGGTGCCAAAGTAGGGTCCTTGTATTGCGCTTTTTTAAGTTCCATAGGTAACAAATTAGGCGCAGGCTCCCGTTCCTTCTTGGTTTGCCCTCTTGTAGTTACTGCTGCCACAATCGGCTCTTCCGGTTTCCCAATACACACGTATCTACTGCCAAGTATGACTGGGTAGATGGGATCATCCATAACAGCCGCTTTGATCACACCTCTGACAAAGTCAGAGTGTATCTCCACCAATGCGATGGGAAGCGCTGTAGGTGCATCACTCTTAGAAACTCCACAAAATTTGACGGTCTCTCCTGTCTCTTGACCGGGTTTAACCAGGTTTCTGGCAACAATGCAATCGTAAGAAAGCCCCGTGTCAAATAAACAAGAAGTTTGAGAACCGTTCAATGTAACAGTACCTCGCGTTGAGGGTCTATCCCCAACAGGTTGGGAATCACTGTCAATAATTCCACCTTGCGAGACTGTTAATAAGCATCCGATGCGTTTTGGCTCGGTGTGCTCACTCTGATCATTAGTCCCGTGCTCAGGGGTTCTCCCTTTGCCTACTTGACCTTTCTGGCCACGCTGCCATGTAGGGCGGTCGGGTTGATCAGACTGTTTGGGGTGGTTGGGGTACTTGTTCTTGCAGAACTTTGATTTTTCAGGAGGGGGGTTTTGAGGTCCAGTTTCTCTGTGGTTATTCGAGTTGGAAGCCTGAGAAGATTGCTCTAGATTATTTTTTCGAAAATGCTCCTCTGTCGGTTTCCGTTTTGTGGCCGGTAGTTCAGCCAGCGCATTTTGATAACGCTCAGACTTTTCCAAGATGTCTTCAAGCTTTTCTGCACCTTGCTCAGCAAGAAATCTCTGGGTGTTAGCAGACAAAGTGTTCTTTATTTGTTCTGTTATAACAAATTCCTCAAGACCTTCATAGGTAGAGGGGAGCTGTGAAAGCTCAAGGCACTTCGTCAAGTATCCCTTCAAACGAGATGAGAACTGCTGAAAAGTTTCAGAGCTCTCCTTCACTGCTGTTGCGAAACAGTTGCAGAAACTTTCGCGCATTCATTTCAAAGCGCTCAAGCAAAACTTTCTTCAACAAGTCGTAGTTGTCTTGTTGGCTACTTTCCAGTTTGGCGTAAACATCATACGCACTGCTTCTCAACGCCTGAGAAAGCTTCATATTCCAACGCAACCTCTCTAAACCGTACAGAGTTGCAAATTTCTCGAATTTTTCTAGATACGTGTCAATCTTCTCATTAGGACAAGGGAAAGATTCTAACGCAAAAGACATAGCAGTGAGATGAGTAGATTGTGTGTTAGAAGGATCAGTTAAAGAGGAATGAGGAGAAGACTCTCCATTGCTGGAGGTAGAGGCAGCACCACGGCTTTGGACTTCTAGAGATATATATATTACATATATTTCTATCTACTCACGGACACGCACATACACGTGACGACAGTTAAACACACAGGCGTGGGAAATCTATAACAATGAATATATATATATATATATATATATATATATATATATATATATATATATATATATATATATATATATATATATATATATATATATATATATATATATATATATGAACGAGCTGACCAACGCACTGATTAATTCCAAGAGAAATTTTTAATTATCATTTAAAATTTCCTCACAACACATAGAAATTACATCAAAACATATACAAATAGTCATAAAATATCAAGAGAATGCTACCAGGATGATAGCCCCGTTATGCTATTAACTCTAGGTTTAGCCCACAGCCCCGTTATGAGACAGATGATGGCCCAAAGAGTCATAAATACATATGGTTAGGGTCTAATATTGTCCTTCAAAAGGAACAATTTAATCAAGCAGCCACTCTTCCGTAAGGAGATTATAACGTGGGGTGAATCAATAGTTATCAAAAAAAACTCACTCAGTCCACTTTCACTCGGTTCTTTCATCAGGGATCCCTGGCACACGTGCTTACCTAAAACTTGATGTTGTTCACAGTCTGGCGCAACCTTAGGACACTTCTCTACAGTGAATCTGTATTCTTTGGATAAAGCGAATCCCAGCTCTACAATTACAGGTTTCTTTCACTGTTTTCGGGGAGCGTTTACTTCACCGGTTAAATTTTGATTACTGTTAATGTCACTTGAATCAGTTTGGATAAGCAAGTTTAAACGGGCACACAGAGTCAAGAAGACACGAGGGTTCCCTTAATTTGGAAAGATGACCAGTGGACAACTTCTTTCAACAGATAGCCTTGTTTCACTATTCACTCTTTCGACAAAAATGTCGGGAAATGTTAATGTTATTGATTTTAATTATTCTCGCCGCCAGTCAGCAATTTTACATTAGAGTTCAGGAAGAAATAAGATCTAGCTCAAAGGCCCAGAAATTGACACTCAGTCTTTAAAACCCGTTAGTGGGATTGGTATCTCTGTCTATCTCTGATGGCACATGCACTGTCAGACCAGTGTTACTTGAAACCCCACGTGGGTAAAGCTAAGAAATGTCTAATACTTCTCAAGTCTGAAAACTCTTTATTACTAAACGCCGGCAAGTTGGGTTCACCCCAGTATTCACTGTATAAAATGGAAAAAGCACATATAAAATAATTATACATACTATGTATAAGGATATAACTTATATTTTAAACTGCAAGCGTAGAGCTTATCATTTAACACTTCCCGTGAAATAAGTTATATTATAAAATCAATCATCATGAATTTGAAACACATATAAATATATTTCGTCAACACTCATGAGACATCTTAGCAGTTATAGTTTGTTTAGCAAATATACTCGACTGAGTAGTTAGCAGTTAAATTAAATTGTTTTAATAGCCGAATGGGTTTAGCTAGAAATTTATAATTTATCTTGCTCTCCACTGTAACTCGTCGACTAAAGAAATAACAAACTATTAAAATAATCATTCTGCACACAGAACTAGTTTAAAATGAAATCGGCGATTTAACACTTAATCACTTTCCAAAATACTAGATATCTATTATATTAATCTCACCACAGAACTACGGTAACACCACGACTAGGATAATTCACTAGATCGGTAGTTAGAAGCTCGTCACAAATCTGACGAGAACTATGAAATTCGCTATACAAGTTTCATTCGCTAGCACGCGTGTTCCGTCTACTGAAGATGTTGGAGACTGAAATGAAATCAGATTTCAGCTCCTGGGTGGATATTTGAAAACAGGGGCAAACAATCCCACATTTTCTCAAACTCCGAAATCATCTCCCCTTTTACGTGTAAAACACCTACGTCAGCTTAACGCGTGTCGTACCTGCCATCAGTGACCGAGAGCGCGCGTGAGTTGCAACTCTCAGACAGCCCGTCTCCAGTGCGGAGCGATTTTTTACGCTAAGCCGGAGCTATTTTGACGAAACGCTCGCGGTTTACCGAAAAATGCCGACACTCCGTCTGCCTGCCATGTCCCGCGGAGTGAATTTTCACACTACAGGCCCAGAACTCAGCCGAAGCAACCACTGTCCCCGGGGAAACTGCAGACAGCTGTCGGCTCTCCGGTCTGACGGAATGCATTATAACACTTCTCGTCTGACTGACATCTATGTAATAGAATGCTAGTGCGATTCTCAGTTTTTGAGAAAAGAAACAGGTAAAGTTTGCGAATAGGAAGGAAATATATTTCGCAAACGAATGATGCGAAAAATACCGGAAAAAAGTAAAGACAGATAATAAATTAAAAGGATCCGGGTGAGAGAATAGGAAGAAGATCTAGGCAATTTAATGATCATAAGACCTACGTGACACACACCATCATAGCTGGCAGACGCTGGAGCTGGGTTGGCCATGTCCTCAGAAGAGACCCCGATGCCATCACAAGAACAGCTATGCTATGGACCCCTGAAGGAAAACGAAAGAGAGGCCGACGAAAAACAACTTGGCGGAGGACTGTGGAGGCTGAGATGCAAAGAATGAACCAGAAAGAAGAAGAAGGAAGAGGCGGCGAAGAATGGAACTGGTCGTCCCCACCTCTCGATGATGGACCTAGTATAGTGAAGTCTCTAACACTTCACTCCCCTATGGCAGTATCTACTCATTACCCTTTAATTTTCATTTATTTAGTTTACTTTCTGCTAGTAACACGGATTACTAAATGTCTTTACTGCGTCGTTTTGTAATAAAGCTTCATCTCTCAGAACGATGAGAAAAAAAAATAATAATGGACAAAAACATAAAAACAAATAGCAGCAACAAGAAAACCAATAGTAAGATAGGCATGGACAAACAACAAATAATGCAGTATGTTATTTAGAGTAACAGTGCAAGAAAAATGAGATTTAAGGGCTGGCATCGCCAAAGGATAATATTTGGTGTTACGAAATCGCAGACGTCAAAATAGGTCTATTGAAATAGTCTAAGATTATTGCGACGGAATTTCGTGTTCAGCTTTATAGTAAACTGAATTTTTATTTATAGATTTTAAGATAATGTTTTTTGAAGCGCAAATAAAATTTGTATATGTTTATGAAATGAAAAAATGGATTACGACCTTTTACATCCGGGCCATCAGTAGAGCTTTTTGGCTTTTTTTTTCAAAACCAGTGGTTCTTTAATGATGTCATACCCCCTTCCCCCTCCCCCCCCCACCCTTTCTGATCTCCTGATTAGTGAGATCTGATACCTAGCCATCTTGGATATGGTCGAAAAAATAGAAGGTCTCATGTGCACGTTGCGCACGTTAAAAATCCCATTTGGAAATCGTAAAGAGTAGGCCATACGGCCGCTGCCCTGAAAATTTTAAAAATTAGGAAACCTACCCACCTCAGAAATTATTATAGAATGCATGATTCCTTTATACACATATTGGAATCCTCGCCGTTGCTACGGAGTTCGTGCACTGTGCTGAGATCCTCCTTTTGTGATTTAATGGAGGAGATTGGATGACTGATGGAGTTGTCCGTTTGCAATGAAGATGATACTTAAAACCAAACCCTTTCGCTCCCTAAGGAGCATGGACCTTCAACACAGTCATGCTAAGTCCTCATGTCCTGTGCCATCAGTTGAAGGCCTTGCTGTATCATCATAATAAGTTTCATTTCTGCCTCCAGATCTCTTCTACGTGGATTTTTTTTTTTTTCGTTCTTCTTCTACTTTTATTAGCCTGGAGCATAGGCCTTCAAGACACGTATGCCAAGACTTCCTGTCACGTGCCATCAGCTCAAGCTTTTTCCATGTCTTCATCATTCCTTTCACGTCTGTCACCAGTTTTCTTCTCCATGTGTTCTTTGGTCTACCTCTACCTCCCTTACCCTGGGGATTCCAGAACAAGGACGGCCTTGTAATACTACCAACAGGTTTCCTCACTGTGCGACCTATCTATCGCCAGCGCCTTCTATTCATCTCTTGTTTCACTGGCATTTGTCTGTTCCTTGTCATCAGTTCCACGTTTGTGATCTTCTCGTGCAATTTCATTCTCGTGTGCATCCCGGAATCCGTTACTGAACAGCAAAGAAACGGGATATCTTCTTTACAAACGTGTCGTAAAAGCCTACTAATGAAGGTTGTATATCATGAAAAACAACTTACTTACTTACTTACTTAGTCGCTCCCCTTCTACCGTGAGGTTTATAGGTTTGGAAGAGAGAGTGCCAGACTATCCCATCGGCAGTCTTCCTCCTGGCCTGGTTCCATTCTAGTCCTCGGTCCTTCAAAGATTGTCTAATGTTGTCCTCCCAGCGGACTCTGGGTCGTCCTGGGGGCCTGGATCCCTGGCTCTTTGTTTCTCATGCTTGTCGTGGTAGCCGATCTTCTTCCATTCTGCAGACATGGCCAAACCATCTTAGTTGGGACTGTTCTACTTGGGTCTGCAGGGGGTGGGATTTTAGGCCTTGACGTATCATCTGGTTGCGGACCATGTCTTTTCTTGTTACTTCAACCACCTTCCTCAGATACCTCATTTCTGAGGTTTGGATCTGGCTTCTGTGGGTTGTAGTCATTGCACATGACTCGCATCCATATGTCAAGACTGGGACATAGGTGGAGCGGTATACAGCCATCTTCGTTTTCTTACCAACCTCTCTTGCTGAGGAATCCTCGATTTATGGCCTGAAAAAGTCTCCCAGCTGCTGTTTTTCCGAGTGACCAACTCTTCTTTGATGCATCCCTTTCGGTCAATAATAGCTCCGAGATATTTAAAGGGGTCGACCTGCTCCAGGACCTGTTCTCCCAGCTTAATCTGATGTCTTCTTTCTTCTCGTGATATATCACCATGGATTTTGTTTTAGAACTGCTTATGACCATCCCTCTCTTCTCCAGCTCTTTCTTCCAGACTTGCAGGTTGGATTGGAGATGTGCCTCTGATTTAGCCATCAGGGCAACATCATCAGCATATGCCAGCTCTGAAATACATAACTGTCTCATCTTCCAGTACCCCACTGAATACTTTCTTGTTCATGTAAAACAAACCACAACGAAAACCACCGCTGCTTAAGTACATTTTGCTCCTTCACACAGCCCCCTGCAGAGAGGGCCAGTAGATGTGTAACCCACTGCTTCTTAGAGGATAAACCAAGAGACGCGCATAATTAAAAGGGTGGTTATATAGTTTGTCTATCTGTGCCTATCTTTATCAAGTTTAAAAAAAAAAAAAAAAATTATTCTGATAGTTGGTTGTTTTGAATTCAACGCAATTTGATACTTCTTAAAACGGTGTGAAACAGAAGAAGGCAAATTAGCAAGCCTAATTAGTTTTAAAGATGGGGCTCCTTTTTTGACTCTGCTTCGTCTGCTTTGTCTTTTTTTTTAAACACCGACAAGGGATATAATTACGTTTTTTAGGACATATCCTATGGCTATGTACAAGTTTCGCATATTCTCTTCCATGCTGGAACCGCTCTATCCATTCATCTTTTTTTTTTATAAAGAAATTATGAAATATGGGAAGAGGGAAGGTCATGAACTGTGTTCTTGTGCCCTTATAAAGTGCACGCACTTACTTGCTTGTGTATCTGAATTCTGAAAATACGCCAAAACTATTTTTTTTTTTTTTTCGTTGCTTGGTTCGGTGAGATCAGTGTTCCCCAAATTTACAATAATCGCGTACCCCATAAAAGAGCTTAGTCTTACGGCGTTCTCCGTTCATCATCAAAATTATCACTTTACAGCTGCTAACAGAGCATAGGCCCTCAACAAACTTATGCCAAGTCATCCTGTCTAGTGCCATCAGCTCAAGGTTCTTCTTCATCCCCTTTATGTCTGTCTCCAGTTTACTTCTCTATGTGTTCCTTGGCCTGCCTCGACCACTCTTATCCTGGTGATTCAAGAACAAGGACTGGCTCGTAATGCTATCATTAAATTTCCTCAGTGTGTGTCCTATTCATCGGAACCATCTTCTTCTGATCTGTTTTTCCACTGCCACTTGTCTGGTTCTTGTCATCAGTTCCACATTAGTGACTTTGTCTTACTATTTCAATCCTTCTATTCTACGTTACAGCTATACATTAACTTTTGACAGCATACACAGGGACAACCTATGGAAAATACTGAGGGTTTATGGAATTCCCAGCTGCATTATTTCCATCATAAAAAGCCTCTATTCTAACAACATGCAGTGTTGGACTGAGTAATCTAACTTTCGAAGTGAAAACAGGAGTACGACAGGGATGCCACTTATCAACAACATTATTTTTGACAGTCATAGACTGGGTGATGCGCCAGACAACAGAAGGCAGTCCAAGAGGAATTAGATGGACAACGTTTTCTACACTGGAAGACCTGGAATATGCAGATGACACTCCTTATTCGCACATTCACATCAACACATCCAAGAAAAAACCGATAGACTGAATAAGTATGGCCAGCAGGTTGGTCTGAACATCAATCTGAAGAAGACAGAGGTCATGACATTCAATGTGGGCAATCCTGAGCCAATAACAGTAAGGAACCAGAAGTTAGAACAGACAGACACATTTACTTACCTAGGATGCATAGTAACACCAGACGGTGGAACAAGCAAGGACATTAACAACAGAATGAATAATGCAAGAACAGCCTTTGCTAGTCTCAACAACATTTGGAAGTCTTCCCAGTACAGCACAAACACCAAATTAAGACTGTCTGAGAGCTGTGTACTTTCTCTGCCTCTCTATGGTGCGGAATACTGAAGAGTAACAGGGAAGGAAATGTCGAAACTGTCCTCCTTCCGCACAATCTGCCTAAGGAAAATTCTCCCTTAGATCACACAAGAAGGTTCTCAGCACAGTGCACGAACTCCGTAGCACCGGCGAGAATCCTAATTTGTGTATATAGGAATCACACATTCTTTAACTATTTCTGTCGTGGGTCGGTTTCTAATTTTTAAATTTTGCCAGGGCAGCGGACGAGTGACCTACTCTTTACGATTTCCAACTGCAGTGGGATTTTTAACGTGTGCAACTTACACAAGGGACATCCTATTTTTTTCGCTCTTATCCGAGAAGGCTAGGCATCCGATCTCACTACCCAGGAGACCAGGGGGAGTATGACATCTTTAGGACCACTGGTTCTGAAAGAAAAATTCCATAAACTATATTCCGTCAACAGGGAATCGAACCCGGTACCTCTAGAATTCGGGGCGGACTCCATACCTCTTAGCCACTCCAACTCTCTAAGTAGATGGGTAGATGTTAGGTAGGTAGGTAGGTTTGTCTCTCATGCGTTATTCCAGTTCTATTCTCCGTGTGTGTTTTTTATCGTCCTTTATTACTCGTACTCCAGGGATTCCAGAACAAGGACTGCCTTTTAACGCTGTCAACAAGTTTCCTTAATGTGTGATCGTACCCATCACCGTTAACTTATCCATATGGATGAACGCATTGATGGAAAAATGGATGGATTCCGGGAGGGATGGAAAGATATAGTATTTGATTGTACGATTAATTGAACCAGTATCTCATGAATACCTATAGACCATCATCACAATACCTATAGACCATCATCATCATTTTCCTGTGCGGAACAGGGAGCCACCACTGCAGTTACTCCTGAAGTATAGTGCTGCACAAAGCAGTTACATGCCCATGCAGTATAGGTTTCTGTGGCTGTTTGTTTTACAAGATGAGGTTGCCAACCTCATGCAAAACCTCATGTTAGTCGTTTAGCACGACATGCCTGAGGGTGCACTAGTCCTGTTCTTTCTGTTCCTCTTCAGAGACGACCGAGAACTATATGGGGAAATGCATATATTAATGTGTATATTTATGAAAATTCAAAGCCCCGTATAGTTCCCGGGGGACTCTGGTGAGAAAAAGAAAGAATAAGCCTACTGCTACCTCGGGCATGTCGTACAAGAAGATTATTATAAGCGTGTGTATGAGGCTGGCTACCTGTCACGGATTGCCTCCCCCTTAGCTCTGCAGTGACCGTCTCTATCAAAAATGGCTTGACAACTTAAATGATAAAATTATTACCCGCTGACTTGTTCAATTAACTTTGACATGCTATGAATCACAAGGTGAAACGTAAACAAGTCTGGAAGTGGCTAGGGAAAAAATGTAGGTGCATAAAATATGTCAATTAATAGGACGATGAGTGAGGAAAATGAAGAAATGAATTTATACTGCCGGAGAGAACGACAGTTACGAAAAGTGCATAACTGATTTCGTCACACAACCGCACCACGAAAGCAAATTGCTACAGAAACCACATCTGAGAGATCATGTAAATGCTTGGTGCAGGCTTCTTGTAAGGGGACTAGTTAGGGTGATGGCTTCATGGTCCATGAGGAGCGAATTAGGAAAAGTATGATGATGGTGTTGATGATTAGGACGACGACGATGGTGATGATGATGTTGGCAGTGGTATTAGTGATGATGATGATAATGGTGGTGGTGGTGATGATGATGATGATGATGGTGGTGGTGGGGGTGATGATGATGAAGGTGATGGTATTGGTGGGAGTGATGATAATTGTGGTGGGGATGATGGCGGTGGTGTTGGTGATGATGGCGGTAGTGAAGATCGTGATGATGATGATGGTGGTGGTGATGATAGTAGTGGTGGTGGTGGTGATGATGATCAGGTGGTGGTGATGATGATGGTCGTGGTGGTGGTGATGATGGTGGTGAGGATGATGATGATGATGATGGTCATGATAATAGTTGTGGTGGTCATGATAGGCGTTATGGTGGTGGTGTTGATGATGATGGTGATAGTGGTGGGGATAAAAGGGATGGTGATGACAGTGATGATGGTGGTGACGACAGCGGTGGTGATCGTGGTGATGATAGTGGTGGTGGCAGTTATGATAATGGTGGTGGTGATGATGATGAAAGTGGTGGTGATAGTGGTGGCGGTAATGACGGTGGTGGTGGTGAAGATGGTGATGATGATGGTGGTGGTGTCGATAGCTGTGGTGGTGGTGACGATAGTTGTGGTGGTGGTGATGACAGTGGTGGTAGTGGTGATGATGGTGGTGGTGATGATAGTGGTGATGATGATGGTGGTGGTTGTGGTAATAGTGGTAATGGGGATGATATTAGTAGTGGTGATGATAGTGGTAGGAGTTATGGTGGTGATAGCGGTGGTGGTTGTGATGATGGTGGTGGTGATGATGGTGGTTTTGATGATGGTGGGGTGGTGGTAGTTTGAAGGTTGTGGTGTTGATGATGGTGGTTTTTATGTTAGTGGTGGTGATGGTGGTGGTTTTGATAATGGTGGGGGTGGTGGTGGTTTTGATGACAATGGTGTTGATGGTGGTGGTCGTGGTGACGATGATGATGGTGATGATGATGGTGGTGGTGGTAGTGACGATGGTGATGGTGATGATGATGATGGTGTGGTGTGACGATGGTGATTATAGTGGTGGTGATGATGGTGGTGGCGACGATGGAGATGATGGTGATGGTGATTATGGTTGTTATGATGGTGATAATGGTAATAATGGTGGTGATTACGATGGTGGTGGTGGTGATAATGGAGATGATGGTTGTGGTGGTGACGATGATGATGATAATGGTGGTGGTGACGATGGTGATTATGGTGGTGGTGAAGATGATGATGATGGTGGCGGTGACGATGGAGATGGTGATGGTGGTGACGATCTTGATGATCGTGGTGGTGTCGATGGTGATGATGGTGGTGGTGACGATGATGATGGTGATGATGGTGACGATGATGATGGTTATGATGGTGATGAAGATGGTGGTGGTGACGATGGTGATAATGGTGGAGGTAACGATGGTGATGATGTTAGTGGGGACGATTGTGATGTTAGTGGTGGTGACGATTGTGATGATGGTGAAGGTGACGATGATGGTGGAGATGGTGATGATGGTGATGGTGATGATGATGATGGTGATAATGGTGATACTGGTTGTGGTTTTGATGATGATGGTGGTGGTGGTGACAATGGTGATGATGATGGTCGTGACGAAGATAATGATGTTGGTGGTTCTGGTGGTGATATTGGTGGTGATGATGAGGGTGGTGGTGATGATGATGGTGGTGATGGTGATGATGATATTGGTGGTGATGATGATGATAGTGGTGGTAGGGGTGACGACGATGGTGATGATGATGATGGTGGTCTTATTGATGAAGAGAGTGATGATAATGATGGTGGTGGTAGGGTGATAATGATGATAACGATGATAATAATGATTTTAGTGGTGATGATGATGATGATGATGACGATAATGATGATGATGATGATGAATACACCTCTATATCACAATAAAATCTTTATTCATATATTCTTTTTCTTTTCACAGATATCTGACAAGGCCTTGAACAGATGATTGTAGGAAAAAAACTTTCCCCATTAATAAACAGCGCACTCATCTTGTTTCTAAACATATCATGCAATGAGAATTACTTTTCTATCTGAGAGATCATGCAGTAGTCCACGAAGCAACACTATCTTCTTTGATATACGCATCCAGGCGTAAAACTCATTATACAGAGTTTATCTGCGGCCAAAGAACGAAGAATATTTCACCTACTTATTTACGTGATGCAGGAGGCAGCAAAATTGCTTCCAGCGCTGATAAATCAAGGAGAAAATTAGTTCATTTTATGTTGCAAATTATGCCGTTTTTTGGAACGGACTGAAAGAAATTATGGACATAGTAGCTCATTTCAAATTATGATTTACCCGTAATTTAATTTGTGACTGCAGCGTCAAATTTCAGTGGGAAGGACATAAAAAAGTCTAGAACGTTAGATTTGTGATGTTAACATCTATTTAGCCTCGCATAACGAAAACACGAAAGCCCTATATATTCGACTCATATTTCAGGCTGCATAATTGCACACCGGATAAAGCCACCTATTTATGGGAATTCCCACTGGCGCTTGGTGCACATGAGCGAGTTTTTCTTGAAATTGAATACGCCCCGGCAGAAAATCTGAGTACGCGTATGATGTTTTCATTAGAAGACTCGCTCGCACGCGCATCGCACCCAATCATTATTTAACATAATTTTCTTACAGCATTTGAATTATTCAAAGTTCACTGATTTTGTTTCAAAGAAAACGTCTGATATTGCAACCGTCTGTGATTCCAAAAGTATTCGGGTCAGGACCATTCTGGGATTAACCTTCTTTTAAATGTGTTTATGTATTTTGGTTGGTTGTTTATGTTAATGCTTCTTCATTGCCAAAAAGTATGACAGAGAGTTTCATATTTCGTCGTTCATAAACAAACAAAAACTATCAAGCTATAAGTATTAGCTTGGAAAGAACGGAGTCATCTATCTTGGAAAGAACAGAGTTATCCCTAGCTTAGAAAGAACGGAGTGATCCCTAGCTTGAAAAGAACAGTCATTTATCTTGAAAAGAATAGTCATCCCTAGCTTGGAAAGAACGGAGTCACCTAACGTGGAAAGAACGCAGTACCCTACCTAGGAAAGAACAGAGTCACCTAGCTTGGAAAGAACAGAGTCACCTGGCTTGGAAAGAACAGTCACCTAGCTTGGAAAGAACAGAGTCACCTAGCTTGGAAAGAACAGAGTCACCTGGCTTGGAAAGAACAGTCACCTAGCTTGGAAAGAACAGAGTCACCTGGCTTGGAAAGAACAGAGTCATCTAGCTTGGAAAGAACGCATTCTCCTAGCTTGGAAAGAACAGAGTCATCTTTTCCCAGAAATTTGAAACATCAAATCAATTTTCAAATTTTGCATCTATAAAAAATAGAACGCTATTGGAACTAGCCTGCCATCTTTGTTTGATCATCAATAACAGTGATAGACATTACATTCTCTTTAGAAAACAAAGAAAGAATCAAAAACTCCACACTTATAAGAAGGACATACCTTTTGTTGGTTATCTTATCAGGTTAATTCGACTCGATGATTAGTTATCATTCTTACCTTGAGGTTAACAGTATGCTTAACCGTACAGCAGGCAAGGGAGCTTATTTTGGTACGGGGAACGAAGCTGTAATCCCCCTTCATAAATTCAGTGAGGTTGAAGCCAGCTACGGAAATTATTCCGATGTGGATCAGCAACAGAACTCACTTATTCACCCCGTGCGATCTTTGCAGATTTTTCACGAGTGGTTCCTTGAAATCCATGGATACGCCAGCATCGTCGTCTGCGTGTTTGGGATTTTCACCAACATCTTTAATATTACAGTTCTCATGGCCAAAGACATGCGCACAGCGACCAATCACCTACTTACATTCCTTGCCATTTCAGACATCATGACAATGCTCCCATATATTCCTTACGCCATCAATTTCTACTGCCCGGCAACTAGCCCGGTTGAGTCTCCATGGAAGTACTCCTACGGCTGGATACTCTACATGGTTATTATGATACACCTTCTGGCTACCACGCACACCATATCCATCTGGCTGGCTGTCACCCTTGCCGGTTTCCGTTTCAACCAAATACGTTCTCCCTGTCCCAGGGGACCTCTGGCAAAAGAACGACGGATTCGTCAAGTGAAGATTGCCACTGCTATCATTTATGTGACATCCATAAGTGTACTTATCCCAAATTATGTGTCCACTGAAATCGAACGTAATTCGTTACCAAATATCAACGTTTCAACCTTCGGTATCAAGGAACTCAAACTTGGAACCCAACAGACAGAGTTAGTTGTTTTCACTAACATGCTCACTTACTCCATTTTGGCGAAGATTTTGCCTTGTATTCTTATCTTAGTCTTCAGCGGATCACTGCTGTACCACATGGGCATCAAAACATCCCGCAGACGACAAAGACTTTCTGCCTCTCGCCAACACCTCAAGACGACCCGGATGCTTCTTGTTGTGCTCGTTCTCTTCATCTTCACCGAGCTCCCACAAGGAATTCTAATCCTCCTGAGCGCTACTGTGCCCAGATTTTACGACACCATCTACTACCCTTTAGGAGACTTGGCGGACTTCGTGTCTCTCTTAAATAACGCCATTAACTTTGTCCTTTACTGCGTCATGAGTCAGCAGTTTAGGGATAAGTTCTTCAACATCTACATCAAGCCTTTGTGTGAGAGACGGCGGAGCATGATAACATCCACCTCCGAACTGCTCATCCTGAGGGAGCATGTACTTCGCACAGTCACAACAACAACACATGACGACAACATAAAAGTATGACTAAGAAGGAACAGAAAAGAGTCCCACCTTTAGACCTGATAACAGCAAAGACTGGAACGCATTCAAAATGAAGGGATGCATATAGTATTAAGCTGTACGCGAGATATCCCCATTGTGACAATGAGGTACATGCTTGGAGTACTGTCGCATTAAATTCAGATATGTGCTTGTCCAGGCGAAAGCCTATATGCGGGTAGCTATGGACATAAGACGCCCGCTGCATGGGAACACAGCTGACATCAAGATTGCAAGAATAAAGAGAGGGAAGTCATGGATGGCACAGGCATAGGACTACAGTTAGGCAGATGACCACAGTTGAAAATATATTGAAGGGTTAAGAGTGGAGTAAGTCAGGTGAGAACTGGACAAACTACCAACAAGTCATCATCAGCCTTGGCAGGGAGTTCATAGCTTAATGCAATGGGAAAGCAGGGCTAGATATTAATAAGCAGATACTCGATCATGTGAGACGTGATGATGATATTGTGTACACTGTCAGGTGCGTACTCCGTGGTGACAAATCAGGCTGGGACTTCTCGGCTTGAGTTAAGGATAGGTCGTCGCTGAACAGAGCAGAGCACGCAGAAATGATTGCAATAGCAAAGGCAGCTGGAAATAAGTACTGACAAGCTCCCTAATAAACTAACGATCCTAACAGACTCACCATCAGCAATACGAGCACTAAGTAGAGCACGTGAAGTGGACTGGCCTATGCTGTCTGATAGGGAAACAACAGAAGTGATTGCTTCATTAATAGGCCGTACTGCCCATGGTGGACTTCCGGTGTTATGTTTTTCGGTTCGCACTATTGACCTGTCATCTTAGCATCATTTTGTGGTGATGCGTGGATGGCAGGGAGGATAGTGTGATTCGCTTGCATAGCTAGGCGGGGTTGTCGCACGGAAGGTCCAGTGTTCAAATCCTGGGTAAGCCACTCATGTCTGTTGTTTTTCTGTTGTCTGGTGTTCTACTTCTTTATTTCTTACGAGTGCCTGAAAACATACCTTTATGTTTGTTTCATATTAATTTATAAGCGGCTGAACATGTCAGATAAATAGAGAGCCAAAAGTTCCATGCAGTAAAAAACTTATTAGACTACAACTAGGAATTGGATATTTTATGCAACTGTCAAGCATGTCTTGAGAAAAATACCAAAGTATGTTATGTGCTATCATGCAAGAAATATGAACAGCAAAGAAAGCCAGTTAAAGAATATTTGAAAGCACCAAACTCATCACCATCACTAGAAACTGTACTAAAAGTTGACTTACCCAGATAACCCCACAACATTATGAAATTGTATACTACCAAAACAAAAATTAAGATATAACTACTAGAGCAAAGGAGAATGGTTAAAGAAGAACAAAATGCATAACAAAATATTCATCACAAACCCTCAGTACACAATTTTATAAGATAACACAACATTACAAAACAGTGCATTCCCAATAGAAATACATGGATTAATCTCAAGGGCAGTAAATAAAATGAAGCATACAATAAATCAAAGTACAAACATCTCAAAACTCAAAAGGGAGGCGGGAGATATACTCAAATAACAGGGAAGAGATACACCAACAGATCTTAGAAAACGTCACACCAAACGCCAGAGAATGTGCAGTCTGGAAAAACAAAAATGTTGTGTAGTAGAAAAAAAAGTAAAGGTAAAGGATCCCGTTACACGCCCACTGAGGCATATTGGGAATATGGTGTTAGGCCCATATTTTCTTGACCGTCGGCACCCTAGGGGTTCATGTGGTCAGCATCACGCCGGACGCCTTAACCTTCCCAGAGTTGCTCTGGTACCCAAATTCATGAGGCTAGGTCGACCCCAGAAAAGGGAACAATATATACTCAAATTATAACCCGTATTGGGTTAAAGCGGTGTTCAATGCACACAAATAAATCCAATGTTTTGTGCAAGGTCCTAAAATCAACAAAAACAACCTCCAGCATGATAATGGAGATAGAGGCAGTTACTGTAGCCCTAAAGTGGCTGTCTCAAACTCTATCAACCAGGGCGGTTATTGTGTCAGACTTTCAGTCCATGCTTCGGAAGGTCCAAAGTGGATGGCTGCTGTATGAATGGAAACAAGTCATAGAGGCCTCGAATCTTCAGGAGCTGATGTGGATCTACTCCTCCTGGTCATGCAGGGGCACGCGCTAATGAGAGAGCTGACAGACTAGCTTCGAGAGATCTCATAGTGGGGACATTGGTTATGAATAAGGGAGAGATACGGAGGACTATTAATGATCACCTATTAGAAAACGACACTGCAGCAGATGAATCAACAATGCTAAGATGCTGGAATTTGGAATCAAACATAAGACTAGCAGGGATGGGCGTATGATAGGGTGCATCCGGCGTGTTTCCAACCAGTGTGCTACAGGAACCGTTAGCATTCATAGTAGAGATGGCTACTGTGTGTATGTGTCGAAACAATGCTTCGAAACAGCGCTGAGTCCGAAAGAACCGAAACACTCCTTGCTTCTTGTTTCGAAACAGTTTCAGTTCCTGTCTGCCTCGCTGTTTATCAAAGAGGCACACTGTCTCACTGTCTCACCAAGCGTCCGGGACCTTTGCAGTGAGAAGATAAAAGACTTTTGCTGAACATTCAAAGATAGTATGGAATATCAAACATGTCATATTTTTCAGGGATGTGTAATGAAGAGTTGATTTTACAAGTGATATTATTTTTGCTGAGAAGTTATAGACACTGGAATTTGTGTCAGTGCTGCAATTGTCTCAATGTTTTAGGCACTATGTTAAAGTTGAAAGTGTCCGTGTGTTCGTATAAATGTAATTGACACTTTATTAGCTCTGCTGATATCTGTGTACTCGGTGTGGATTTGAATCATTGTCTACCAAAACTAGTTTACTCTAGTTTGATATCATGTGTCATTATTACTGTTATTATTATTGTTGTTTTTTTATTATTTTCACATATACTGCAGCTATCATCATATCTCTGTTTTATTTCATCATAATGAAGACTTGTGTAAAAATATTGAATTGTGGTCACACGAAACGCCATAGATTTTCACACACGTAAGTCCAAGCAGACAGCACGCCATTAGCGCGCAAGAAAAACGGCAGAGATTGTCTCACACAGTTAATGTCTACTGTCTGTTGCTAGAGACTTGTCCCGACACGGGCAAATGTGCCGTTGTGTCGAAACAGTGTGTCGATACAGTTTAAATCACTGTGCCGAATGTCTCGAAACAGCGGAGTGTGTCGATTAGCCCACCTCTAATTCATAGCCTTCCACATTTGCTTGAGAGACAGTGAGCACCTAAGGGTTTGCCCGATGTGCAGTAATGTCGATTCTGATAACGATAAAATGAAAAGAGTGCCGCCTTTAGACTTTGTAACAGAAAATGAGTCTCACCTTTATACATTTTACAGGGACTGTTAACCTTTTTTGTGATATGGACACCTTAGTCGGGGGAATCCTACGGACACCTTCTTAGAGAAAATGTACATAAACGCTTAATAAAAAAACTGGTACATTTTAAATTGTAGGTTATGTTTTGGACCCCTTAGAATCCGTTCATTAACTCCTAAGAGGTACGTGGGTCACACATTAAGAGGCCCTAGAATAACAAAACTAATTTCCCGCCTTTAGACCTTATAAAACAAATGTCAACATTATAGAGACAAAAATATGACATTGCAAAAAAACAAGGAAACAATATACTTCACTCCTTTTATTTGTCATTCATTCATTTTGTCCTTTACTCTTCACCTTCCTAAGGGGTTTAGGTCATCAAACAGTCACGTGGTTTAGGTCATCAAACAGTCACGTGGTTTAGGTCATCAAACAGTCACGTTAAATTTGCATATACTGTACCATCTTTTCAAAGCCTTTCCGTGTATTTTTTCTTTCATCCCTTTTAAATCGGTCTCCATTTCCCTCCGTGTGTTTTAGGCCCTTCGTACCTTCGCTTTCTCTGGGGATTATTCCAGAGCTGTGACTGCCTTGTGATGATATCAACTGGTTTCCTCAGCGTATGTCTATCGAAAGCCAACGTCGCTTCCTAGCCTTATACCTCACTGTTATCTGCCTGGTTCTCTACATCCGTTGTTGTGTCATAGCGTACGTATATGTTTTACAAGTTCTTTCTTTTATCTATTCTTTCTTTCTCTCTGAGTTATCTTCCAAGTTATTTAGTTGATATCATTACTGGCCATCTCCGCCAGAGGTGTAAATTCCTGGATGATACTCTAATCCTTTTCTTGTATACTTCAGGTTCGTGCAGTTCCTTCTTTGATGTTAATAGTGACTTCGTATAGTGGTACTTTAAATGTACATGGCATACGATCAGCAACTCATAAAGATGGAATCAAATTCATTCTGTTCCTTCAAACAAACTGTTAATAACTTAATAAAACAACATGTATAATAAGTCATTCAAATGATAGAGTTCTCATAGAAGCCTCTATTGGGTCTTAGTACTTCAGGTTAACTCATACTTGAATTCTATGTCTTGTAACTTCCGTATTCCTCTTTAACTTATTCTTTTCTCCTGTAGACTTCCTTAGTCTTCCCAAAACCTGCTCCTATTTCCTCATATACCAATGCTCTTTATTAGCATTCCATACTTTATTTGTTACTTAAATATCTTCCTCGACGAACTGGTCAGACAGGTCTCTATAACTGCTCCTAGCAACAAAATTCATCTCATGCATAAATAATTGTATGTACACCATACTGATACTTACTAGTGAGAGCATATTTGAAATTCTTCTATAAAAGTCGACATTCACTTTTTCTTGATAATCATGTACAATACTGGACACTTCGAACCTTGTTCAATATGGCTCCTCTATAATATCTCTAGTTTCCTTCTTATGTTTACAGCCTCTTGGTTACTTTACACATAGTCGTTATAACCATCCGTTTTCTTGGTATATAGTCGTAAAGTTCTCGTAATGAACTGACAAATCGTGCTTCTGCAAGATTCCCCTGCAAACAAAATTCTATTCTGTGCAAAATATAATCTCAGTTCAATACTTACACAAAAACCACAGCATAAACGCTGATCTCCTTTTCAGAAATACACCTTAACTGTGAACTACAGCATCAAATACTATCTCCAGATAGAATAATACTGGCTAGTGAGGCTCGACTTCTAAATATATTTACACATCAACCCTATCTGTAAAACCACAGAAGGTTCATCTTGTCCGCACAGCGATCACACCTTTTTCCTGAAGCACAACTCAGGACTCACTGTCATCTAATGACCTCTGGTCATTTCGCGTGGCGTGTTTTTTTCGCCACTCTTCTGATTCGCTGACCCAAATCTTTTTACTTAAATTTATTGGTCGAGCCTTTTTTTTCTTGTTCTCGAACTTTCTATTTACAACTCAAGATAATCACTCACTATTAATTAACGTGAGCCGGTATTCTGAACCGTTGTCAGTTAGCAATATTATTATTTTCATTCATTATTTTCTATTGTGAGCTGTCATAACTGTTTATCTCACCTTAACAATAGCATGAATAATGCTTGGGCAAACCCCAAAGTGACACTACATTGGTGGTCCTACCATACAATTTCTTCTTCTTCTTTTTTTCTTCGTACACTCTCAGACGTCTACTTGAATATTTGTAAAGAAAACAGTGGTCAGTTTGAGACTACTTGTACCTCCGTAGAGTTTTTTCCCGGAATAGTACTGGTGACGGTCACATATGTTTTCTATGTTACTTATATATTGGGCATCTTTGAAGCAGATGTTAAGCAGTCACTGTATCAGGGCCACATTTATTCTTATCAGTAGTTCCTATCTTTAGCTTGTTGAATAGATCAAACAAAAGGATCCCGTTACACGCCCATTGAGGCATATTTGGAATATGGTGTTAGGCCCATATTTTCTTGACCATCGGCAAACAAGGGGTGACGTCGTCAGCATCACGCCGGCCGCCTTAACCTTCTCAGAAGTTGCTCTGGTACCCAATTCATGAGGCTGGGTCGACCCCGGACCCGTTTGCGGTCTAAAAAATCCCACCTGAACTGGGGATTGAACCATGAACCACCGAGCTAGGAAGCCAGTGCACTAACCAGTGCGCTACCGAATACACGGACCCACTATCCCAGTTTGTTGAGGCCCGGGCGTAATCCCATTTCAGTCTTTCTTTCAGCGCACGCACTTTTATGAAAGCCTGTAAATTCTTGTCGTGTTTGTTGTTTTAGATCTATACCTGGAGGACTGTCTTGACAGTCCAGTTGAAGATTCTAGTTGAAGATTCTAGTTGAAGATTCTACTCGAAGATTCTAGTTGAAGATTCTAGTTGAGGATTCTAGTAGAAGATTCTAGTTGAAGATTCTAGTTGAAGATTCTAGTTGAAGATTCTAGTCGAAGATTCTAGTTGAAGATTCTAGTTGAAGTTTCTAGTTGAAGATTCTAGTAGAAGATTCTAGTTGAAGATTCTAGTTGAATATTCTAGTCGAAGATTCTAGTCGAAGATTTTAGTTGAAGATTCTAGTCGAAGATTCTAGTTGAAGATTCTAGTTGAAGATTCTAGTTGAAGATTCTAGTTGAAGATTCTAATTGTTATGTTCAACTTGATTTCTTTTCATTTTCATATATATCCTAATTATCAGCATCATCGTCATCGTTTGCCTTTGCACACTTTAGGGAGCATGGAGGCACCACTTTAGCTGATCTCCTTGTATGACGTCTGCACCAAGCAATCACATGTACTTGCAGCTGTGGCTTCTATGGAAATTTGTTCTACATGATGAGGTTACCAGTTGCATGCACAGCCTCACATTAGTCGTCTTGTACAGTATGTCTGATGGTGTAGTAGTCATATTCCATCTTTGTCTCATCGATGTGCATCCCGGGATCTACATGGGGCTATATCACAATGTAATCAAATGTGCTCTTAACTTTTGGGTTCGTATTTTAATATCACTGCATGTCCTCCAGTTTTGCCTATTTAAAAAAAAGGTAAAGAACCCCTTTACACGCCCGTTGAGTTATATTGGGAATATGGTGTTAGGCCCAATTTTTCTGGACCATCGGCACACTAGGGATGATGTGGTCAGCCCCACGCTGGCCGCCTTTAACCTTCGCTGGTACACAATTCATGAGGCTGGGTCGACCCCGGACCCGTTTGCAGTGTAAATAACCGCAACTCAAGTAGGGATCGAACCATGGATCACCGAGCTACGAAACCGGTGCACTAACCACTGTGCTACCGCGAGTTTTGCCTATGTAGCTGTCAAAATATGCCTATAAATCCTTACAATCTTGCAATAATTTGCACCATAATATTCCCATAATCATTGCTTTTTTCTGTATGTTTTCAGACTTGGTTTTTGTGACTTCTCAAACGTATTCTCATTTTAAATAAATATCTTGTTACTATTTTAAAACACAACAGCTAGGTCAACGGAAAAATCTAGATCATCAAGGTTTTTAATATACGACTCCACTGAATTCCGTCACTAAGGGTAAGTGTTGTTTTCACTACAGTCAATAGGAAGAGAAATGGTGACAAGAGAAATCCATGCCGATTTCAAATTGTCATTCGTGTAGAATATGTTTCCTTTATTTTGCTAAAGAATTTCAGGTGGACTCCATAATGCTTTATCAGTTTCCAAAGGAATTCTTTGTCTAATCTGCCCAGTGCCAGTTCATAGTATGCAAATCCAAATTAAATCGATGAGTAATATTCCAAGCTTTGTTCTACTATTACTTTTTTTATTATATTATATGCAGTGTGGCTATCTGGTCTGTAAAGAGATCTGCTTTTCCAAAATCTCCTTATACTCCACTTGGTTGTCCGTTTATGGGTTATGTTAACCCCTCAAGGATGATCCTGGTGAATTTTTTAAACAAAATTCTTCTTCTTCAAGTACCGTGTCTGATGGCTCAGGTGATCATGTCTGTCCACAACCTCATGCCTGCACTACTGCTTATCAATTATATCGTTGTTTTTTTTCTTCCATGCCATGATGTCAATCTGCCCAGTATCGTCTCTATGTGTCGTGCTTTATCTCTTTCCCTTTCCATCGTTCATGTTATCACGATACATTTCAGCTTTCCTCTTTTCATAACATGCCCCAGGAAAATGGGTTGCTTCCTTCTAATATGGGTCATAAGCTTCCTTTGCACATTGGCCTCTTTCATGACAGCCTGGTTACTCATCTTAGCTGTCCATTTTTCTGTAAACCCACATCTCTGTCGCCTCTTGTGCTTTACCTACTTGTTTACTTACTGTCCATAATTCACTTCCGTATGTCAGGATTGGTTCTATGTAACACTGAATAACTCTTGTTCTTACTTTTATTGACAAAGTAACCTTATTCCTCTGTAACTTGTGCGCTCATTTAAATGTTCTATCCTTCGGCATTTCAACCAGATGTCATTCCTTCCAGTCTGCTCGTAGATCTTCTCTCTCCCAGACTTTACCAAGTAATACGTAAAAAAAAGCTCTATAGAGATAAAGATAAGAATATAGAAACGCTCGGTATATTAAACAGAAGTAAAAGCTTTCTTTAGACTAGTAAATTATGTTGTCACTGAAAAGGATTCTTAATAACCCCCCTTGAAGTGCTTACAATAATTGCAAGGGAATGTCATTCTATAATTTAGTCATAGTATATCTTCACTGCCGCAAAGTGTTTGAAGTCAGGAAGGCAAAGGAAAGTAACCCGCTGCGAAAAAGTAGAAGACAAATTAAAATAGAAGAAATCAGGAAACAGAAGAAGCATGCCCGAAAACTGTTCAAGAACGCAGTAGCCACAGAAAAGGAAGGGTTACGACAGGTTTGGGAGCACCTGAAAGGCCAACATAATGCCTTTTGTAGAGCAGAAAGGTTGTGCAGGAAGAGAAGGAAGACTCGAAGGGATAGGGAAAGATTCTTCAGGGAGCCCTTCAAGTTTGCCAAAGAGCTGTTTGAGCAGCCACGGTCAGGAACGCTAAACATCAGGAAAGAAGACCTGGAAGAACACCTTAGAATGACCTATTCAGATGGTCGCAAAGATGAGCCGCTCAGCAGCATGGCAGGCCTTAAATGGCCTAGTAAGCCAGGAGCTGAATTTAACACCAAGCCCCCAACGATGCAAGAGGTAGAAAGCATTGTCCAGATAGCTCGGTGCAAGTCAGTTCCAGGTCCTAATGGTGTTCCATGTGTTGTGTATAAGAGATGCCATGAGGTGATCAAACGAGAATTCCGTTTACTGAAGAGTGCGTGGAAAACCCAACTTGTAAGCAAGGAGTGGAGAAAAGCGAACGGAGTCTACATCCCGAAAGAACAAAATTCCACAGACATCAGTCAGTTCAGGCCAATCTCACTACTTAATGTGGAAGGGAAGATATTCTTCTCATTGATGGCAAAAAGGCTCACTACATACCTCCTGGCAAATGGGTACATTGACACTACCATTCAGAAAGAAGGTATCCCAGGTACACCAGGATGTCTAGAGCATGCCATAATGATCTGGGAAGCAATTCAAAAGGCAAGGTCTGACAGAACAAATCTCCATGTAATCTGGTTGGATCTAGCAAATGCTTATGGATCCGTTCCACACCAGATGTTGTGGCAGGCCCTAGAAATGTATCATGTTCCACAAGAGATTTCAGCAATGCTGAAGCTGTATTTCGCATGGTTCTCTGTCAGATTTTCAACCAGAGAGTACACAACGAAGTGGATTGGCCTTGAAATTGGAATTGCGATGGGATGTACCATTTCTCCGATAATATTAGTGATGGCTATGCAGGTAATCCTCAATGCGGCTGAAGGAATGGCTATAGGTTCAAAGCTCAGTAGAATGTGTCACATGCCACCGTTCAAAGCATTCATAGATGACACAACAATTCTGACATCAGATGAACATCAGGCCCGGAGGATGTTAGCACGCCTGGATGAACTAGTCAGCTGGTGCAGAATGAGCTCCAAACCCAAGAAGTCGAGAAGCCTATCAGTAAGGAAATGGAAGATAACAGAGGTCATATTCATGGTTTCCAGCCAAAGAATCCCTACTGTCATTGAGGAACCTGTTAAAAGTCTTGGCGGGGTGTACGATGCCTCATTAAAAGACTCGAAGGCAGTGCAACAGACAATATAAATGGCAGACAGAGGGCTACAGATCATAGACCAAAGCAGACTCCTAGGAAAATTCAAACTTTGGTGCCTCCAGTTCATGTTGATACCTAAGTTGCTATGGCCAATGCTTATAAATGAAATAAGCACAAGTACAGTGGAAGCTATAGAGCAGAAGGTCAACAAGTTCATGAGGAAATAGCTAGGGGTACCACCAGGTCTGTCAAACGTAGCTCTGTACTGCAAAAAGTCAAAACTTCTGCTTCCTTTTAAGTCAGTTGTTGAAGAGTACAAAGTTGGAAAGGCAAGGCTTACAATGATGCTACGAGAGTCAGCAGATGACGTGGTTAAGTCCATTCAGCCCACACTGAAAACGGAAAGGAAGTGGAGAGTGGAAGAAGCTGTTGATGCTACCCAAGAGTCGCTCCAACTGAGGGAGGTAATCGGATACACACAAACGAATAGACGGAGATTTGGTCATGGAAACATCCGCTGGTGTTCCAAAGCATCAAGCAGGGAGCGTAGAGACATGGTAGTTCAGGAGATACGAGGAGCTGAGAATGATAAGAGGTTGCTAAAAGCAGTGCAGCAGGCTCAACAAGGCCAATGGACTACATGGGAAGGAGCCCTGCAAAGGTCCTTAACATGGAATGATACATGGCATATGGCACCTCTTAGGCTGAGCTTCGTTATTAGATCAATGTATGATCTCCTGCCATCGGCCACAAACCTTGTGAGATGGGGAAAGTCGGATGATGAGCAGTGCCCCCTGTGACATGAGAGGCAGACACTTGAACACGTGCTTTCAGCTTGCAAGGTATCATTAGTGCAAGGGCATACACATGGCGCCACAACAAAGTGCTAAATGAGCTGGCTTCGACAATAGATCTGGCAAGGATGAAGGCAAATAGCAATGTCAGGCCGCACACCGCAAACACATACTTTTTGAGAGCAGGAACGTCAGTACACCCAAAACCGAGTAAATCAGGTAGCAGTGTACCATCTCTCCCTAACTGTGCAAATGACTGGGAGATGGCGGTAGACCTACTTGGACGAGGGGCATATCCAGAGAGTATCAGGAAATCTCGAAGACGGCGGATATTGTGCTGCATTCTTCATCATCGCTTCAGGTTATATTGATTGAACTGACCGTGTCATCTGAATCAAGATTGGAAGAGCAACATTTGTTCAAAGCGGCCAAGTATAGTGATCTGGCCGCTGACCTGAGACACGATGGGTTCACTGCAAGGGTCATGGCTGTTGAAGTGGGTGCAAGAGGGCTCGTGGCTGCATCAGTGTATGATTTATTTAAACTGTTGGGGCTGAGGGGACATTCGGTAACAAGGGCACTGAAGAGGCTTAGTGAAACTGGGGAAAAGGCATCATGCTGGCTGTGGAACAACCGCAATGGGCTATTGAACTCGGGACAGTAAATTCTATCCCCACCTGCGTTACAGGAAACATACGGAAAGTGGAAATTTTTCTAAGTCCGCAATACATTGAGTTTTTCGTTTTATTGGTGAAGAAGGGACGGTGGCTTACATGCAACACGCGGCGTTTATTATATGAGGTGTCGGGCGCAAGTAGATTTCAGTTGCTAGCGTGCAGTGGTTTCAAGCATCGATGGCTTTGCGCAGGTGGGCCGGTGTCTGTCCCTAGTCGTGGTGTGCTGTACCACAAGAATTTATTTTCAACATAAGGGTTACTTTCACAATTGCCTTCGGCTGGCAGAATTGTGGATTTTAAAGCTACAACCAAGGTGGAGAGGGTTTATTTTCTACATAAGACAACAGGAGGCGGAGACACTTGGGAGTCATGACCCAGGTGGGCCCGCCCCCCTTAGAGTGTTAAGGAGTATACAGGCCGAAACACTTGTTCGACGGGGGAACACTTCTGATGATCAGATTGCCTCCTGTTGTATCGCTCTTTATAGAATTTCTTATCTTCTGTCTCCCAGACTTTACCAAGTAATATATATAAAAAAGCTCTACAGAAATAAAGATAAGAATATAGAAACGCTCGGTATATGAAACTGAGGTAAAGGCTCTCTTTAGACTAGTAAATTATGTTGTCACCGAAATGGATTCTTAATAACCCCCCTTGAAGTGCTAACAATAATTGCAAGGGGATGTCACTCTATAATTTAGTCGTCTAAAGAGACCCTTTACAATAAAATGGATTATCTTTGTTAACAATGTAATTAACTGTCTGGGATTTTTAGTTCGGGGGTAGACTAACAGTAACTTTGATCTTCCGTGAAAAATAAACACGTCTAGCTCAGTGGTAGGCAATTCAGGGGGTGTAGGAATCTAGCTTAGAGACGCTGAGCTCTGTAAAGATCTACCATGATAAAATCTGATGAATTAGGTGGGACATCAGTTTCAGTTTTAAAATGAACATTTTTAAAATGCAGCGTTACCCAAGAACAACCACACACAGCAACAACTCTCCAAACAGCCAAATCCCTCATACGAACAACAAACAAAGAAACTTGGCTGAACAGATGGGCAATGAGAAACACCGGGAGAGAGGTTTACAGACATATGACTGGTCAAGAGATCATCGGTAACGCTCTTTCCAGCACGGGGCCTGAAAGAGTCTCGTATTGTTATTTTTCGTCACTTCATCTTCTGTGGTCCTTGGCCGATGACTGACAAAGCAATCAGTGACCATCACGCCTGGTGGCGTCTTGTAGGGCAGCAACAAACTATTTCTACTTGGCTCGGTTGACTGCCATCTTTCTTGTGGTGCCCCAGCTCTGGTTCATGTGTTGCATCTCTGCTTTCACAGTTCTCCGCCATGTGACTTTTGGCAAGCCTTGCTTCCTTCTGGAGTCCATTGTATGACAGTTCTGGTCATGGTGTCATAGTCTCTTCTGAGGATGTGGCCAATGCAATCCCAGCGTCTACTCGCTATGATGGTACGCATGTCAACTTTGTGGCTCCGAGTAAACAGTTCTTGGTCTGGGAGGGTGTTCGGCCAGAAAATTCGATGAATTTTCCTTAGGCAGGTTGTGTGGAAAGAGGACAATTTGGACATTTCCTTTACTGTTACTCTCCAGCATTCTGCGCCACACAGAAGTACAGATATTACGCAGCTCTCTTGTATTTTTAATTTGGTGTTTGGACTGTACTGGAAGGATTTCCAGATGTTGTTAGATTGGCAAAGACTATTCTTGCTTTATTCATTCGGCTACTGATGTCTTTCCTTGTTCCGCCATCTAGTGTTACTATGCTTCCTAAGTATGTAAATGTGTTTGTATTGTTTAGCTTTTGGGCCCTTATTTTTAAGTTTGCAGGATGTCTTGTATTTATTGTCATGACTTCTGTCTTATTGAGATTAATGTTTAGTCCCGCCTGATGGTTATGTTTAATAAGTCTGTCTGTTTTTTCTTGTGTGTTTTGATATGAGTGTGTGAACAGTGCAGTATCATCTGCGTATTCTAGGTCCTGCAGTGTAGAGAATGATGTCCATCTTATTACTCTAGAGTCATCCGCTATTGTCTGGTGCATCACCCAGTCTATGACAGTTAAAAGCAGAGTAGTTGGTAAGGGGCATCCCTGCCGACTCCTATTTTCACCTCAAAAGTTAGTTGCTCTGCCCAACACTGCATGTGCAATTAGCATATATGCTTTTAATAATGAAGACCATGCACTTAGGGATTCCGTAACCCCTCAGTACTTTCCATAGGCTGTCCCTGTGTATGCTGTCAAATGCCTTTTCAAAGTCAACAAAAGCCATTTTGAACACTGCTCTATTATGTTCCTGAGGGTGAAGATATGGTCTGTTCATTATTTTTTATTTTTTTGTCACGCGTGTCACTAAGTCGATTTGCTAGCTAGAAAATTCTCTTCCTTAAAAATGCTTTCTTTTTTTCCTCTCCGTCACTTTAAAGTCAACCAAATCATTCCATGTGGTCTACCCGTAACACGCCATCGACCAGTTACCAACTTCTGGTCTAACCTCTGCGAATAAAAAGACTTGGGTATTAATTTTAATTTACACAGGTGAATACTGCTTGACAATACACGACCGCTTTATTAATATTATTATTATTACCATTATTGTCTTTATAATTATTGTTGTTATTGTATATAGTTGAAAGCTAAATAAAGTAAAAATATTTAATGGTTTTGTGTTCGTGTAAAGTTAAGAATGCCTGACGTTAAAAAAAAAAAATTGCACATGTAGAATTCGCCGGGAAGGCGGGAAAGAGACACCACAAAGAATACAATGATGAAGGATATTGTTTCACCATCATCTTGTGCTATGCTGGGGGATAGACTACCATTTATGTTCACGAGACTAGTGTCCTTGCCACACATCATTCAGAACGTATCTTAAACGCAACATGCTGAACTTATCTTAAATACAACATATAGAACTTAGCTTAAACACAACATACAGGACTTATCTTACACACAACGTACAGAACTTGTCTTAAACACAACATACAGAACTCATCTTAAACACAACATACAGAACTTTTCTTAAACACAACATACAGAACTTATCTTAAACACGAGATACAGAACTTATCTTACACACAACATACAGAACTTATCTTAAACAAAACATACAGAACTTTTTCTTGACATACAGCAAAGAGAGGTAAAGTATACACACCTAATCTTTAACCTGACATACTGAACTAATCTTATCCACAAAATCTATATAATTCTTGAAATCCTTTGATACTGTGATAGAGGAACACTAAACAGGTTTCATTGCTACACTGTGGTACCGATAAAATGACTGCTGAACATCTGCTTCAAAGATGCCCCACCAATGCGTGTGGTGGATTTGATGTTATGAAATGTTGTTGTTATGTACTTTTAGTGTACTGAATGAGGTCAGCTGTGAAGGTCCCTGAATATCATAAATATTATGTTAAATTTCAGGGTACCTTTCTGCTACCACCTTTATGATCTCACTCAGACTTATTTTTTGACTAGAATGTATGATGATGATGACTATGTCTGGTGTCTAGGGTTATGTATAAGTAGTGTAATGTTGCATTAACCAACTAAACATATACACAAGTATTTTATTATCCACACAACACAACAGTAGTACAACAATCACATACACACTACACTTTAAAAGACTATCTTAAGTAAGTCAGTGGTTGAATTTTGTGTAACGTTAATAATTTTTTCAATTTATTATCCTGACTCTATTTTGTTTGAATCAGGATTGACAATCAAAAGTGAAATCAATGGAATTATTTACAATATTCAATTTATACAATGGATCTTCTGTCCATAATACAAGTATTAATATAATTAAAGTGTGTAGGTGTAGTTTTCTAAATAGGATAATACTGGTATATGTAAAATGGTAGGTTGTTGGTTATCATCACTCCCTATCGTTCATTTTCGTTTTATTTTTCACAGGTGGAATTCTTTTATTTGATAATGTCAGTTTTTATGTCTAATAACTGCGGTTCATATAGGCTGAGACTCTCGGTGCCGAACGGGCACTTAACTTCGAAGGAGAACCCTGGTAAGTCTTGTCCTAGGCTCGATGGACCATCTGGTTCACTTCATAAAAGGCAATGGCATCCAGTACATGCCCGAATTATGCAACAAAGTCAGGAATCAATCAGTTCCCACGAGCCTGGTTTTATGTGACTGTCAGGGCCACAAAACCCCTGAAATAAGAAGGTTATGCATCCTTCTTTATAATAAGTATACAATAATATTCCACAGTTAATTATAGGTACAGTACAAACAAACGCATAGGGTCAGCTCTTTATGACAACCTATTGTACCATTATATTTTGAAGTGACAATGTATACCAGTATTCCTCTCCCCTAATGGTTACAACGCCTCTGCAATTCCAACAGTAATCTTTTTCCATACAATAAGATAGGTGTTATGCTCCTTGATGACAATCATATATAATTTTGTAGTTCTACACCTCTCTGATAGGCTATCATATGATGGATCAATCTCTAGGCTTTGCCTAAGTCTGCCATCGACTCACTTACTTACAGTCGTATGTTAGTATCTCACATTCAAACTTTATTTTAAATAAAATGGTTAATAAATTCAATCTTACCACAATTTTCAATGAATATTACACACAAACAACGATGACTGGCAGATCTGGCCCAAGTTTATCACTGCCCTGTCCAGAAGTTTATAATATTTGTATTTAGAATTACACTTCTGCTCTCATCGTCTCGTGGCAAGATTTTTTAAAGAAATGGCGTCCTAGCCTAACAATTTTTCCTCAATATCAACTAAGCTGGCCAATAGAAGCAGACGACTATGAATTTTAAATCGAACTTTAAAAAAACAATTCCCAAAATACTACGTTTACTACTACAAGTATATTTTTAGTGTTAGGTTAACCAATCCTCTCTCGCCTTCCTTTAAACTACAGCCAATCAAAATCTTGGTACCTTTCAGTCCTATTTACCCAAAGCTTTTTTTCAAAATATGTCATGAAAAAAATTAAGCAGGCGTGATCTTTTTTCTCGTCAGTCCGTCTTATCATACATAATATTATTGCCATTATTTTGGTTATTTTTTCTGCTGATGTTGTTCGTCCATCACGGGTGATGAAGACCATTCTGTTCATCCAACTATGAAAGAGTGACTTTTACGCGGTGATTTGGATTAAAGTGAGGAAGAGCTGCGCAATTCGTCCACCTCACTCTCTCGCCTGGGTCCATCTCAATCCAGTGGCAAGACAAGTCAAGACGACTCAATATATTTTTTGTACTAGTGGGTAACTGACACCATATTATTGGACAGGACATCATAAGGCATCCGAATATATAATGTGTATGGCCCTATGTATTATGGTTCATAATTCCATATTTTTTCTATGTTAGTCTTCAACACTAGAAACTACCACCTGTTCCATTCTTTTTCTAACTATTTTCAACCTAAATACGAGAATCTTCCGTAGTACGTTAGAATTACGTCATTCCTTATAAGAGCTAAGGTTGTTTACATGACCAATTGACGAACATTTTTTAGTTTTGTATCGTAATTTGAAAAGTGCCCAAGGCTATGTTGCTCGAGTTGGCTTTTGTGTAATCAACGCGAGACGGCGTTCTCTAGGTTCTGTCTTTCCATCCCTCCCCTCTTTTATTCTTTCACTCTCGTCTTGGCAATTCGACTTGACCTTGCAAAAGTGTTACATTTAATCTCAAGGACGAATTTTCCGAAAAGACAGTATCTTTCATTCGGCTATTAGGTTTATCAGAATCGACAGGCGGGCGGGCGTAGGAGAATACTACACTGGACTCAATTTTTATTTTCTATCCTATTTTTGACTTTATGCACTAGAATATTATCTAATTTAGCTATTGTATTGAGAATATCGTCACATATCTCCCCACTTTAGAACAGACTACATGATGTCAGTTCAAAATTCGAAACACACATAGATAAATTTAAATCATTATGCCTGGTGACTACTCTGATTTTCATAGTATGGGTGTCTACTTAAAAAGTCTGCACCTACATTTTCCGACCCGGGGATATATTCTATGATAAATTGGTATGGCTGTAAGAGCAAAGACCAACGTAATAATCTAGCATTTTCATGTCTTGCTTGCGACAGAAATACAAGTGGTTTATAATCTGTTTGAATCCTAAATGATCTACCATAGAGATAGATTTGGAACTTTTCACTAGTTGAATATTTTTGTTCCGCTGTGTTCAGCTTACGGCTAGCATAAGCAACTGGGGTTAATTCCCCATCCAGTGAATTGGATCTTTGTAATAGGGCTGCCCCTAATCCGACGTTACTCGCGTCCGTCCTCACAACAAACTCTTGACTCAAGTCGGGCAATTTCAAGATAGGCTTGCTTGTGAGTTTTTCTTTTAACTCTTGGTAGGCCGATTCACACTGCGGGGACCAAGTAATTCTATCAGGATTTCCTTTGCGCGTTAAATCCGACAGTGGTGCACATATCGAGATAAAATTTTTAATATATTTCTGGTAAAAACCACACAACGAGACAAAAGATCTCACATCTTTTTTTTTTTTTTTTTTGTCTGTGGCCCCGGAGCTTTCTTCAATTTCTCCAAGTTCTTGGGGTCAGGGGTCATGCTTCCCTGAGATACTGTGTGTCCCAAGAATTCCAACTCTTTACATCCATTACAGCATTTGGTCGGTCTAGCCGTCAAGTTTGCCTCCCTGAGTCTATCCAACAACATATTCAGAGAGTTAATGTGTTCCTCAAATGTTTCTGTAGCAATGAGAATATCATCCATGAAATTCGTGATACATGGATTATTCAGGGGATCCAACAACTTTCGCATCATTCTAGAAAACACACTCGGAGCATTGTTCAACCCAAAGGGCAACATGTTGAATTCATAATGTCCATCCGAGGTGCTAAAGGCTAAATACGGTCTAACCACAGGTTTTACTGGAATCTGATAATAGCCTTTGCTCAGATCCACCTTAGAGAAATATTTAGCTTTGTTCAGCCTAGCAAACAGCTGATTTGTATCAGGTAATGGATCCACCTGACCTTCTGTGACAGCATTCAGTTTCCTGTAATCTATACACAGTCTGTGTTCCCCAGAGGGTTTTCTCAACAGAACCACGCTAGAACTGTACGGGGACTCACTGCGTGAAATAATTCCTTCTTTCAACAAATACTCTATCTCTTCCTTCAAAGCTGTCTCCTTTGCAAACGGGATCGTATAGGCTCTCATACAGATTGGTGTTGGGTCTACAAGTTTCATATCATATTCCAACAAATTCGTATGCCCCGGTTTGTCCGTTAACACATCTGCATGATCATCCAAAACCTTTTGAACTCTCTCCCTCTGATTTTTCGTTAAGTGTTTACTGATTTTTACCCGTGCGGCTGTCTCACAGGGATGTAGCGGATATTCATGAGAGGTGAGTGGTTCGTTTTTCATTCCCGTTGCGATGGAAAGGTTAGTAAGTGTGTCTCGTTCTGATTTTCTCTTTCCAGATATTTTTTTCAGGAGATTCACATGATAGATTTTCTCTTTCCCCTTTTTATCTATCTTATAATTTGTTCTAGACACCTTCTCTAGAACTGTATATGGACCTTGCCATCCAACCTGCAACTTATTACTACTGCCTGGTAATAGAAGGAGGACCTTCTCTCCAACAGCTAAATCTCTATCCTTCGCCTTCTTATTATAATAGGCAGCATGTTTTTTTCCTGGCAGGTCTCAAATTATCATTAGCAAGTTTCCAACCAGTTTTAAGACGAGTGGTCAGCTCGTTCACATATTGATATGATGAGGTGATATTTTCTTCTGCCTTATCATCAGTCCACGTCCTTAACAAGGCTAAATATGGACTTTTAATTTTACATACTTATTTTTCCTCTCACTTGTCAGGTCCTTTACATTAGAAGCCTTATGGTGAGGACTTTTCTTCCTAGAATCATCACTCACAAATCGTCCACTACCAATTCTTTTCTTGGGGTTTTCTCCCCACTTTAAATTCCTTGTGAGAGATCTCCTCTCTCTTTTATCTTTACCCAGTTCACATAATTCCGACCGAGGGATTGTCGGCTTATTCTGGGATACAACCAATTTTGGCACTCTATACAGAGCTGCCATGTTAATACACTCAAGTGATGACTGTGTGTGAAAGGGGGGTTCCCATTCCAATTTGTCTACATTATTAAATTTATTTTTAGACCTAAGTTTGCCCCGTGGCGTGTCTAGGTCCTGATTATTATTTTTCCCACTTGTGGGTGTTCCCTCATTCAATCTGCTACATGCTTCTACAAAATTCTCAATGTCGCCATTTATGTCGGCCAATAGTATTTGTGAGAAACTTTTTGGCAGATGGTACCTACTTTCTCGTGGTCCCCATCTTTTCCAACATGTAAGCTCCTTATTACATCTGCCCTATATGCCCTTGGAAGAACCAACTGTCCGTGACCAGTGGATCCAGTTCCGGTCTTCCTATATAACAGTTTGTTTTTCATATAGAAGTCTCCCTTGCCTGGAGGTGTATGACATTTGGGCAATTTCTTAAAACAAGGCTTGAAGAACTTATCCTCAGCCTGCGCCTTCCTCATCTCATCTGGATGGGTATTTATTGGATTTTCCTCCTCCCTTTTGGACTGTGATCTGGTCTGCACTGTCGCCATGATCACAGGTCTCTTGGGATTCCCCAAGAAGACATATCTACACCCCAATATCAGAGGGTAGATTGGTTCATTTATCACTGCTGCTTTGATGATTCCTTCCACATATCGCGTTTTTACATTTATCCTGGCGATGGGAAGTGTCATGGTCGCTACGTCCTTGGTTGCAGCTTGGATCTCCACTGTTTCTGTGGTGTATTGATCTGCTTGCAACAGGTGAGAACTCACAACGGAATCATAATCCAATCCAGTATCATACAAGCACCTTATGGTGATTCCATTACATATTACTTCTTCACACACTGGGGGATGATACGGTTCCTGCTGTTTAGTAGGGTTGGCCTTGGCTCCCTTTCTCCCCGTTTTCCTTGCAGCGAAGAAAGGAGGTTTCCAAGTACACTTTTCGGTGTTATGGTTGTCCATCTTACACCATTTACAATATAATCTACCTTTATGAAAATGTTTTCTTTCCTAATATTTTCTGTCATTGAATTGTGGGTTTTTATTTCTATAATCATTTCGTGGCCTATCAAAATGTTGCTTACCTTTGTTTCCCTGATCTTTGTTGTCAAATCTGTTAAAGTTTTGAGGAGCCTTATAATTGTCTACCTGTTTCTTTTTTGTGCCGCTACCGCTGCTTGGGCTGACTTATACCTCTCAGCGACATTGAGTAACTCACCCAGCCTCTCTGCACCTTGTTCCATGAGAAACTTTCTCAAGTCTGGAGCCATGGACTCTCTCAATTGCGCAATAAGGATCATTTCTTTAAGATCTTGGGTTTTCCCCAGAGCAGTCCATTTCTCCAAGTAGGTCTCTAAACGTGCAGAGAACTGGCGATAGGTCTCACCCGACAGTAGCCTTGCATTCCTATCTTTTTTCCTGTAAAATTCTCCATTCTTTTCATACCTTAACAAAAGAGCCTCCTTTAACATGTCATAATTGTCTTGATCATCCCTGCTCATTTTGGCAAAAACTTCATAAACTGTTCCCCTAAGCCCCTGGGATAACTTTAGGCTCCACCTTTCTCTCTCTAAACCATACGTGGTAGCCAACAGTTCAAATCTACCCAGAAAACTTTCTATGTCATCGTCTTTCTCAACAAAATGGTCTAAATGAAAACCCATAGCTGAGGTTGAGGCTCCCTGACTAGCAATGGCATCGGAGGTAAAGGGGCTGGCACCATTTTCAGGAGCATGGCCTTGTAATTCCAACTCCCTTAGTCGTAACTCGTGTTCCCTCTACAATCTCCTATCTTCTGCTTCCCTTTCAGCGGCCAGTCTCTTTTCTTCTCTTTCTGCATCTAACTTCTTCTCTTCAAATTGGAGCCTTTTAATCTCCGCCTCCCTATCCGCCTCCAATGCCCTAGCCTCTTTGTCAGCCTCAATCTGCAACCTCTTAATTTCTTTCTCAGCCTCTAACTTTCTTTCTGCTTCTTTCTCTAATCTTTTATCTTCTCTGGCAATAAATTTATCAACCTCTGAGGTTACGTACTGGACCAGCTCTGGTCCATCCATGCCCATCTCTCTAGCCGTCTGCATAGCAGCAGATCGAAACTTTGCCAGATCAGCCATTCTGTATTATGCAACCTTTTAAAATTTCTAATTAGACAAATTTCTAATTATAACTAAGAATTTCTAATATGACTAAGAACAACCACAAGCACCGATCGCTCAACCACTATTTAAATTCCACCAAAGAATACTTTTAATTTTATTTCACAGGTAATTAAAATTTCCGGGACCTGAGACCCTAATATACTTTATACGAATTTAAAAATCCCGGAATCGAGCTACCAAATATATGGGGTGGATTTGATGTTATGAAATGTTGTTGTTATGTACTTTTAGTGTACTGAATGAGGTCAGCTGTGAAGGTCCCTGAATATCATAAATATTATGTTAAGTTTCAGGGTACCTTTCTGCTACCACCTTTATGATCTCACTCAGACTTATTTGTTGACTAGAATGTATGATGATGATGACTACGTCTGGTGTCTAGGGTTATGTATAAGTAGTGTAATGTTGCATTAACCAACTAAACATATACACAAGTATTTTATTATCCACACAACACAACAGTACTACAACAATCACATACACACTACACTTTAAAAGACTATCTTAAGTAAGTCAGTGGTTGAATTTTGTGTAACGTTAATAATTTTTTCAATTTATTATCCTGACTCTATTTTGTTTGAATCAGGATTGACAATCAAAAGTGAAATCAATGGAACTATTTACAATATTCAATTTATACAATGGATCTTCTGTCCATAATACAAGTATTAATATAATTAAAGTGTGTAGGTGTAGTTTTCTAAATAGGATAACACTGGTATATGTAAAATGGTAGGTTGTTGGTTATCATCACTCCCTATCGTTCATTTTCGTTTTATTTTTCACAGGTGGAATTCTTTTATTTGATAATGTCAGTTTTTATGTCTAATAACTGCGGTTCATAGAGGTTGAGACTCTCGGTGCCGAACGGGCACTTAACTTCGAAGGAGAACCCTGGTAAGTCTTGTCCTAGGCTCGATGAACCATCTGGTTCAATTCATAAAAGGCAATGGCATCCAGTACATGCCCGAATTATGCAACAAAGTCAGGAATCAATCAGTTCCCGCGAGCCTGGTTTTATGTGACTGTCAGGGCCACAAAACCCCTGAAATAAGAAGGTTATGCATCCTTCTTTATAATAAGTATACAATAATATTCCACAGTTAATTATAGGTACAGTACAAACAAACATAGGGTCAGCTCTTTATGACAACCTATTGTACCATTATATTTTGAAGTGACAATGTATACCAGTATTCCTCTCCCCTAATGGTTACAACGCCTCTGCAATTCCAACAGTAATCTTTTTCCATACAATAAGATAGGTGTTATGCTCCTTGATGACAATCATATATAATTTTGTAGTTCTACACCTCTCTGATAGGCTATCATATGATGGATCAATCTCTAGGCTTTGCCTAAGTCTGCCATCGACTCACTTACTTACAGTCGTATGTTAGTATCTCACATTCAAACTTTATTTTAAATAAAATGGTTAATAAATTCAATCTTACCACAATTTCAATGAATATTACACACAAACAACGATGACTGGCAGATCTGGCCCAAGTTTATCACTGCCCTGTCCAGAAGTTTATAATATTTGTATTTAGAATTACACTTCTGCTCTCATCGTCTCGTGGCAAGATTTTTTAAAGAAATGGCGTCCTAGCCTAACAATTTTTCCTCAATATCAACTAAGCTGGCCAATAGAAGCAGACGACTATGAATTTTATATCGAACTTTAAAAAAACAATTCCCAAAATACTACGTTTACTACTACAAGTATATTTTTAGTGTTAGGTTAACCAATCCCCTCTCGCCTTCCTTTAAACTACAGCCAATCAAAATCTTGGTACCTTTTAGTCCTATTTACCCAAAGCTTTTTTTCAAAATATGTCATGAAAAAAATTAAGCAGGCGTGATCTTTTTTCTCGTCAGTCCGTCTTATCATACATAATATTATTGCCATTATTTTGGTTATTTTTTGTACTAGTGGGTAACTGACACCATATTATTGGTCAGGACATCATAAGGCATCCGAATATATAATTTTTATGGCCCTATGTATTATGGTTCATAATTCCATATTTTTCTATGTTAGTCTTCAACACTAGAAACTACCACCTGTTCCATTCTTTTTCTAACTATTTTCAACCTAAATACGAGAATCTTCCGTAGTACGTTAGAATTACGTCATTCCTTATAAGAGCTAAGGTTGTTTACATGATCAATTGACGAACATTTTTTAGTTTTGTATCGTAATTTGAAAAGTGCCCAAGGCTATGTTGCTCGAGTTGGCTTTTGTGCAATCAACACGAGACGGCGTTCTCTAGGTTCTGTCTTTCCATCCCTCCCCTCTTTTATTCTTTCACTCTCGTCTTGGCAATTCGACTTGACCATGCAAAAGTGCTACATTTAATCTCAAGGACGAATTTTCCGAAAAGACAGTATCTTTCATTCGGCTATTAGGTTTATCAGAATCGACAGGCGGGCGGGCGTAGGAGAATACTACGCTGAACTCAATTTTTATTTTCTATCCTATTTTTGACTTTATGCTCTAGAATATTATCTAATTTAGCTATTGTATTGAGAATATCGTCACAATGCGGAAAATAGAAAGCGCATATGACCAGCACCATTACTGGAAAAACTCTATGGAGATACTTCTTCTTCTTCGTTCACCCTCAGATGTCAACTTGAATAAGTTCAAAGAAAGCAGTGGTCAGCCTGAGGCTGTTGATATCTCCGTAGATTTTCTCCAGGAATGTTACTGGTGATGGCCATATGCGTTTTCTCTGTTCCTCATATGTTGGGCACCTTTGAAGCAGATGTTCGGCAGTCATTTTATCGGTGCCACAGTCACACTCATCAGTAGTTCCTATCTTTAGTTTGTTGAATAGATGGTATCTCAATCTGTTATGACATGTGCGAAGTCTGAAGATTACCACTTGTTCTCTTCTGCTGAGCTGGAAATAAGGATCATTTTGTGTGTGGCCTGGATGCTCTTCTTCCCACTTGTGCCTGTATCTGCGCTTAACAAAACTCTTGGACTCCTCATAGGTTATATTTGTGTCAAGTTGAGGAAGTTTTCACCCTTCCTTTGCCAATCTGTCAGCCTCTTCATTTCCAGGGATGTTGCAGTGAGAAGGGATCCACTGTATCACAACTCTTTTGTACTGCTGACATAGTCTGTGAAGTGTTACTCTTAGGTCATCCAGTTCAGCATTACTTTGACTTTTCAATGTTGTAATCACTGACAGCGCATCTGAGAAGATAGCTACTGGTCTCTCTGAGCTTTCTTCTGTCATTAGAATTTCTGATGCAGTTTTTAAGGCCTCTGCCTCTGCTCTGAAGTTAGTTGAAAATTTCCCTTTTGCGACTGCTATCTTCTTTTGTGTGCCATTTGTTAAGCTCAGGAAGACTCCTCCACCCCCATCTTCTGTTGCATTAGTTGCTGATCCATCTGTGTACGCATGGATCCAGGTGTTGCTTGGGTTATGTTTCTCTATATATTTTGTGGTTAGGACTCTCCTTTCTGTTTCATTTTGGCTGTTCTTTTTCTCAATACCAGGAATGTTTTCTATCATTTCAGGGAAGCACTGTTGTTTCCAAATTGGTAGCTTGTGTGCAGTACATATTGGTGTAGCTGTTGACATTGCGTTAATGGGGTCTGCTCTCATCTTTGTTTTGACTGTCTCTACAAAGTTGCTTCGCTTCAGTCTTCCCCTTCCAAGTCCATTTATTCTCTGGTGCATTGGGTAGTCTATCAGCCTCCTGAATTTCTCGGCTTGTTGCTGGGCTCTGCTATCTCTTCTATCCTCCATAGGTTGGAGATGAGTAATCTTTTCCAACTCTTCTATGGGCGTTGACTTCATGCCCCCTTTTATGATTCTCATTGCTTGGTTTTGGGTTTTGTTTATTTTGTCAAAGTTCGACTTGGCTGCCGTTGACCATGCTGCAATGCCATATTCTAGGACTGGTCTCACTCGTCCAGTATATAGCTTCTTTAGTACTCTCTCATCTGCTCCCCAACTCGTGCCAGCAAGTTTTTTCATGATTGCCATTCTCTGCCTTGCTCTTGTCCTGTTTTTCTCAATCTGGGTTTTCCAAGTCAAGCGACGATCAAAGGTAATGCCTAGGTAGTTTGGGTTGTCATCCAGATGTAGATTTTTCCCATTTAGCACCAATTTGGAGATCTGTGGTTTGTTAGAGAGAGAAAACACTGTGAATGAAGTTTTCCCTTCATTTATCTTTACTAGCCATGCCTTATCCCACTCCTCCAATGATGTTAGGGCTTGCTGCATCCGAATGCTTGCCGTAGTGATATATTCCTCTGATATCCACAGGGCTAAGTCGTCTGCAAAGGAGGCATTGTGGGTTCTTCTTGGAATATTCTCTGATATGTCATTTATATATGTGAGGAACAACGTGGGTGACAGGACTCCCCCTTGGGGAACACCCTGCTCCAATACCATCTTCCTACTGGTCTGTCCTTGTAGTTGGACTCTGGCAGTTCTATTCTCAAGATAGTGGCTGATCCATTTGAACATTCTCCCACACACTTCGCTTCTTTGCAGCTTGACTTTCAGTCCGTCTTTCCACACTTTGTCAAATGCTTTTTCTAAGTCCACCCAAACCACCAGTGTGTGCTTTTTTTCTTGAAAAGCGTCCTCAATTTTCTGAGTTATGTAAGTGATCTGGTCTTCAGTGGATCTGTGTTTTCTGAATCCTGCTTGCTGTGGGGCTAAGAGATGTTTTTCCTCTAGATGCCACATTAGTCGAGTATTTATTATGCGCTCCATCAATTTTCCAACACAACTAAGTAGACTGATAGGTCCCTAATGTTAGGCACAATTTACAGAACCAATCTGTGGCATAGAGCATACAGAATTAATCAGTGGCATACAGCATATAGAACTAATCCTAGACATAACATACAGAATTATTCTTACACAACATACAGAACTAATCTTGGACATAACATACAAAACTGATCTTAGACATAACATACATAACTAATCTCACACAACATACAAAACTAATCTTAGACATAACATTCAGAACGAATCTTACACAACATACAGAACTAATCTTAGACGTAACATACAGAACTAATCTTAGACATAACATTCAGAAGTAATTTTTAGACATCACGAACATAACTAATATAAAATACAACACACAGAACTAATTTTAAATATAACATACAGAACTTATCTTAAATACAACTTACAGAACCAATCTTACATAACATACATAACTAGAGCCGCGCTGGTGTAATGGCTACGACGTTGTACTGGCGACCAGGTGTTCATGGTTCAAACCCGGCCGTCGGCGTTTGAAGAAATGTTTACGACCGGAAATTTGACTGAATAACCTGAACGGCTCCTGCACATAAATCCCGTGTGGATGGGAAGGAGCGAAGCTCCTGGCCGGGTTGGAAGGAAAGTCCACTGACCCCCCAGCCTCGCAATGACATGTCATTGGGCCGAAAGAGCTGGAAAGCTCGAGTGCCGCTGGTTATAGAAAAAAAAAAAAAAAAAAAAACTAGATTTTAGACATACCTTCCAGGACTAATCTTAGACATAACATACAAAACTAATCTTAAATACAACATACATAACTAGTTTTTAGACATAACATACAGAACTTATCATTCACATCATACATAACTAATCTTAGATATAACATGCAGAACTAATCTTAGATATAACATACAGAACTAATCTTTAATACAAAATACAGAACTAATTTTTAGGCATACAACATACAGAAGTAATAGTTGTTATACAACATACGGTAGATGTCTCCATCAGTGCTTCACAAAAAAACAACTATATTTGTATAAAATGCCAAACCGGCAAGTCAAAAAGCGATGTTTGCGAGTGCCAGTTGCGACGGGTTAACCAATGATTAACTTGTGAGTTGAAATAAATGAGTGACTGGTTTTGGGTGTGTCAGTGATGGAGTACAGTGAGTGCTAGGTTTACGTGAGTGAGTGTGCGGGCAGGCAAGCGAGCGGGCGAGTGAATGAATGAGTGAGTTGGTAGATGGGTGGGTATGGTTGGGTGAATGTGTGAGTGGGCGAAGGAGTTGGTATGTCGGTATGGCTCGGTGAGTGAGTGAATGAGTGTGCAGGCAATCGCGCGAGTGAGTGAGTTAATGAATTCGTAGGTGTGTATGGTTGGGTGAGTGAGTGAGTGATTGAAAGTGAGTGAGTGAGTGAAAGTGAGTGAGTGAAAGTGAGTGAGTGAAAGTGAGTGAGTGAAAGTGAGTGAGTGAAAGTGAGTGAGTGAGTGAGTGAGTGAGTGAGTGAGTGAGTGAAAGTGAGTGAGTGAGTGAGTGAAAGTGAGTGAGTGAGTGAGAGTGAGTGAGTGAGTGAAAGTGAGTGAGTGAGTGAGTGAGTGAGTGAAAGTGAGTGAGTGAGTGAGTGAGTGAAAGTGAGTGAGTGAGTGAAAGTGAGTGAGTGAAAGTGAGTGAGTGAAAGTGAGTGAGTAAAAATGAGTGAGTGAAAGTGAGTGAGTGAGTGAAAGTGAGTGAGTGAGTGAGTGAAAGTGAGTAAGTGAGTGAGTGAAAGTGAGTGAGTGAGTGAGTGAGTGAAAGTGAGTGAGTGAGTGAAAGTGAGTGAGTGAGTGAGTGAGTGAAAGTGAGTGAGTGAGTGAGTGAAAGTGAGTGAGTGAGTGAGTGAGTGAGTGAGTGAAAGTGAGTGAGTGAGTGAAAGTGAGTGAGTGAAAGTGAGTGAGTGAAAGTGAGTGAGTGAAAGTGAGTGAGTGAGTGAGTGAAAGTGAGTGAGTGAGTGAAAGTGAATGAGTGAGTGAGTGAAAGTGAGTGAGTGAGTGAAAGTGAGTGAGTGAGTGAGTGAAAGTGAGTGAGTGAGACAGTGAAAGTGAGTGAGTGAGTGAAAGTGAGTGAGTGAAAGTGAGTGAGTGAAAGTGAGTGAGTGAAAGTGAGTGAGTGAAAGTGAGTGAGTGAGTGAAAGTGAGTGAGTGAGTGAGTGAGTGAAAGTTAATGAGTGAGTGAGTGAGTGAAAGTGAGTGAGTGGGTGAGTGAAAGTGAGTGAGTGAAAGTGAGTGAGTGAGTGAGTGAAAGTGAGTGAGTGAGTGAGTGAGTGAGTGAGTGAGTGAGTGAGTGAGTGAGTGAGTGAGTGAGTGAGTGAGTGAGTGAGTGAGTGAGTGAGTGAGTGAGTGAGTGAGTGAGTGAGTGAGTGAGTGAGTGAGTGAGTTTTTCTAACAATCCGGACATTATACCTTTGATTTACCTCTTTGAAAAAGTCGCACATCAGCAGCCTAACTCTAATCTAACAGAAAAAAAAAATGTATCACCTATTATTATTAACATTTTCTGTTGTTCTATAGAAGAATAGAGAGTAGACTAAAGACTGCTTTATAGAGCTATCAATAAGGTAGTGGTAGAAAACGTAAGAGAAGAAAAGAAATGAAAGTAATTGTTAAAAAAGAAAAAAAGAATGAGAAGTGTTTGTAGAAAAGGCAGAAGAATAACGCCTGGAAAATAGGAAGAAAGTATAGGAAATCAAAAGGAAATTGAAATAGGACAAACAAAGTGTAGAAAAAAAACGAGATAATAAGGAGAACAAAAATAAGTAATGAACAAAAGAGAATAAAAAAACACAAAACAATTACAAAGAAAGAAGAGAAATGGAGGCAAGAAGAAGACTAAGATGATGATTATGAAGATAATGATGATGATGGTGATGATGATTGATGCTGATGATAAAGGTGATGATGAAGATTATAATGATGATGATAACGATAGTTGTAACTATTATTATTTTTAACTTATATTATTTCCACCTTAAACTAAATCATATACCTGACGTAAAGTCCATCTAATGCAGACAACAAAACATCACTAGATAATCTAGCATAATAAAAAAAGGTTTGATGGCGGGAAAACTCGATTTTTCAAGAAGAAGACATCGAAGTTTTGACAGCCCAATCTGCAAACTGTTCACCTCAGGCTCGGCGGAATAATCAGGTTGTCAGATTTAGTCAGGGAAGTCTGGCCAAATTTGGGGGAAGCCATGTACATCTGGCTTTTCCCTGCCAATCTCACTCCGGTTCACCCACTCTTATCTCGTAAAGTTAAAGACTGGCATGCAATTTGGCAAATGAGAAGAATGCTGTACTATTTTTTTCTTCAGCAGTTGATGTTTCTCCCCTTCTGTTAATGATTTGATAACTGGTAAGATCTCTTAACATATGTGTGTGCGAGTGTGTGTGTGTGTGTGTGCGCGCGCGTGCGTGTGTGTGTGTGTGTGTGTGTGCGTGCGTGCGTGTGTGTGTGTGTGTGTGTGTGTGTGTGTGTGTGTGTGTGTGTGTGTGTGTGTGTGTGTGTGTGTGTGTGTGTGTGTGTGTGTGTGTGTGTGTGTGTGTGTGTGTGTGTGTGTGTGTGTGTGTGTGTGTGAGATGGGCCAGAAAAACGCAAGTCTTCTCGCTCATTGTCTTGTTTTCAAAAGTTATCTTCACGAGCCAGCCACTACGCGCGCTCTTTGCCCTGCGTAATGCAGTTACTGGGCGTATAAAAGACGGGCCCAAATAGGCAATGGTGGTAGGGTGGTGTGGAATGATGTGTGTTGTGATATGTGGTCACTTTATTTCCTTGCGGCCATTCACACTCGCACCAGACCCGTACAACAATAAAACTCATTATTCTAAAGCAGGGGTTGCATTTATTCATACAGCCCTTTCGCTTACTGATAAAGGCATTTATTACGTTGATAAGACTGGATATATAGTCTCGCCGTTGTTGCTGTAAGGTTTGTTGTACAATGAAGACAAACAAAGGTCAACTCGACCTACGCAGTGGTGTATAGGTTTGGGGTGAGGATATAAAGGTTCGCGAATGATGGCAATGTTCTGTAGAGTTGACAAAGGAACATTCTCACTCACACATGGCTGGAAGTCAGAGACGTTGATAAACTACTGTGGTCGTTTTCCTACAGTTTAATATGACACACACTCGGACAGCACAGGTACAGTTACTGTAAACAGGTTGGCACAAATCATCACACAGTTGATCAATGGTCTACAAAATTATGTGGGCATTCATGTTGAATAAAAGTACAATGTAATGTCAATAGACCAGCACTCAGAGTTCCAGTGCATATATAATTCTCAGGCCTTACTGACAAATCGCGTCAGTGAATACATAATGTTTAATAATGATTCCTAGACCGAACCTCCTCTAGCGAAGATTCCTTTAGGCAAAGTTCAACAAATATCTCTGGTAACAATGTTAAACCACAAGTAGTGGGTACTCTTTTACAGCAGTAATCTCTTGATCATCACCTGATAAGGGGGTCCTTGTTCTCTGATTGATGATCGACAAAAAGAAGGATTCCAAAAAAATGGCTTCTTCAGTGAGCTGCCGCTCACCCAGGATGCAAACTATGAAATCAAGGCGCTGATCGTTCATAGATATCCTCATAGAGCTGTATATATATTCTTCCATCAATAATACTGGTTTCACCATATCATTTAGTGCTGCTAGGTATACATGTCATCGTCATTTGTTTAATAATCATCTGGACTTACGATAATACGACTGTCCATCTCTCACACGATGGCTTAGGAAAAGTTCAGAAGAAATGCGACTTTACCTTGTCATTGAAAATCAACCTAGCACAAGCACCTGCCATTCCTTGGCAATAAGAATAAACACTGGGGAGAATCCTAATACAAGATAAGTACAAATAGACTATCTCGTTCCCCAACTAACACAGAGATAAATCTTCGGACTTCAGTCCGGTATACCATTCATCAGGACGACATGAACACGGCAGAACTGTAACGGGTGCGGGTTCCTTCAATTATGTTTGTTGGTTGAATATTAAGATCACTCTCTTGACTTGTTTAATGTTTGTTATTTTTGTTGGTTAGCTCTGACCATAAAGAAGGTCCCTTCGACGTTCTGATTTGCATATTTACAATAATTGGTCTTTCTTGTGAGAGAGTTATCGTGCTGAGAAATATAAACATTAAACAGCTGTGGAACCAAACCCGTAACGTAATGAAGATATCAAGCCTTCAGTTTGAGTCCACATGTATTGACGTTTCACATAGATAATATCCAACATTCACAAACTTCATATACAGTTCAGCATAATGATAAATTCCAAGCAATACAAGTAAGTGTCCGTCCGTGTCAATATAATGTGTCAGATGAACGTCATGGCTATGTACATGCGCTGCTGTAATCAGACAGCCAGAAATGAGCGCATGAGTTCTCGACAGCTACAAAATGAATCTTAATTCGATTCTCCTTCCATCATTTAGTTTACATAATAAATCTCATACTTCATACTATTATCCGAACTCACCCTGAGTTCTATATTGAATTCATACTTATGGCTATATAATAAGGCCTCTCATTGGAAGGAATACAAGACACGACTTCTCTGCTCGACGGATAGTATAAAAAGGGTAACGTAACCAAGTCACCAAGCGTGACCTTCCCAACGCGAACACGTCATAATCTTAGCATATATTTCGCGTTCAGTAGTCCGTAAAATATCGACATATTCTATTAATGTTATTGACCCCAAACGTTGCGCACTGCTAACCCCAGCAGACGCCGTCATTTGAAATAACACCGTAACAGATTTCCTGTCCGACGGATGAAAAAAAATCTATTAGATAGATTTTTATTTTTTTTTCCTTGAACAATATTAATCAAATTATCAAAAATATAACAAAACCCGACGTATGGCCTACGATGTTCTATCTAGAACAGTGTCGCGGTGATGTCAGTAATATTTTATGATAAAATAAACGTCATATCATACATATAACTTATATTAAATAAAGAAATGTCACTGTCATTAATTAATTAACTAATTAATTTGATGTATGTATAGACTAACTGTCGGCGTCTGTGGCCTAATGGATATGAACGCAGTTTCATAATCCAGATATACCAGGTTCGAAACCTGCTGCAGGCGGTTTGGTAGCAGATCGCTTTATGTGGATTTTTAACAATGGTATAAGCGCGGTACCGTTCAGAAAGCAATGGCAAACTACTGAATGAAAAAATTGCCTAGAAAAATCACAAACAGCCAATAAAAGCTGGGGTTGATTGCCACGTCCTGTAAAGGATAAGCAACTAACTTTATAGACTAACTACTAATGTGAGGTGTTATTAAAATTATTCTAACTAATTAAAATTAAAATAATTAATTATAATATGTACGTATGGTACTAACTAATTAATATCTAAATAAAGAAAATGAGAAATAGTATCAGAGAAAAAAAATAAAAATTGAGAAGTACGGACAATTAAAACTAAATATTAAAGTATACATTAAATTAGTAATGTGTGTGAAAATGAAGTATAAGGATAGATACCTAATTAAATTAACGCAATCAAAAAGAAGAGAACAGAAAAAAAAAATTCATACATTTTAAGTATACCTATGAAATCATCATCTCAGCCCGTAACCGGTCATGGGTCGTAGGGGTGCCATGGTGGAAGCATCAGCAGACAGGGTCCTCCACTGCTCTCTATCCTCAGCAATGCGTACAAGTGTGGAAAAACCGTGTCCTGCCCATTCTTTGATGTTATCAGCCCAGGATTTTCTCTGCCTTCCTCTTCTCCGTTTACCTTCGACTGTTCCCTGAAGGATCGTTTTCGAAAGGGAGTCATGACGAGTTACATGCCCAAACCAGGCAAGCTTTCGACGTTTCACTGTTGACAAAAGTGGTTCTTGGTGGCCTGCATAGGTGTTTATCTTCTCTCTAACATAGACATTTGTTTTGTGCTCTTTATAGCAAATGCGCAAAATTCTTCTATAACATTTATGCTCGAAAGCCTGAATCCTTCGCTCCGTATCTGCAGTGAGTGTCCAGCTCTCACACCCATACAAGAGAATAGATAATACAAGTGATTTGTATAATTTGATCTTCACAGGAAAACTGATGTTACTTTTCCAGATCACATTCAACCTTGTCATGGCAGCTGAGGCCATCTCAAGTCTTGTCTTGATTTCTTTAATTGATCTTCCATCACTGCATATAGTGGACCCGAGATATTTAAAGGTGTTAACTTCTTCTAACGTTTGCCCATTTAACGTAATGTTGGTCGGAACATGTTTCTTATGGCTATTCACCAATATCTTGCTTTTTTCTATATTAATTTCCATCCCATACGTTCTTGTTACTTTCTCCAGTCTAGAGGTAAGGTCTTGAAGTTCTGATTCTGATCCAGCTATCAGATCAATATCATCAGCAAAACGTAGGTTGCACAGAGGTCGGCCTCCAATCGATATGGTTGATTTATAATCGTAGAGAGCCTCCTGCATAATATGTTCTAGATAAATATTAAAGAGCACTGGGGACAGGATACATCCCTGCCGAACTCCTACAGTTGTTTTGAAAAATTCTCCAATGTCGTTGCTTGCAAAAACAGCACTGCTTGCGTCCTTGTATAGTGCTTCAATGATATCTATGATGTTGGTATCAAAATTGAATTTTCTCATTACTTGCCATAAGCCTTCATGCCAGACTCGATCGAAGGCTTTTGTGAAATCGATGAAGTTATGGTATAAATCGTGTTGATGTTGGAGATGTTTTTCGATAAGTAATCTAATATTGAAGATTTGTTCTGAGGTACTTCTTTTTGGTCTAAAGCCAGCCTGTTCCTCTGACAAGATTTCTTCTGATTTCTGTTTTATTCTGTTCAAAAGTATCCTTAACATCACCTTACTTGGATGACTAATAAGGCTAATGGTTCTGTAGTTCTTGCACATTTTTAGATTTCCTTTCTTTGGAAGCGGTATTACTAATGACTTCGTGCATTCTTTTGGCCATTTTTTTGTACTCCTTATCTTCTGGCAAATTGTTGTCATGATTTTTACTATATCTGGTCCTCCATATTTCAAGAGCTCTGCTGGGATATTATCCACACCCGGTGACTTCCCTCCTTTCATCGAACATATAGCCTCTTCCACTTCTTCCCGTAATATTGCTGCATTTCCGAGTTCCCTGTTTTCGCACTTAATGTTGTTTAATATGCCTAAGTCAGTGTCAAGTTTACAGTTATATAATTCTTTACAATATTCTGTCCATCTTCTCATTACAGCTGTTTTTTCATTGAGCAGAGCCCCATTGCTATCTTCTATGACAGTTACCCTGGGCTGTTGGGGTTTTGATAGTTTTCTTAATGTGTCAAAAGCTGCCTTGCTGTTACCTTTTATTAGCCCCGTATTAATGGACTCACATTGATCAGCTACCCATTTTTCTTTGGCCTGTTTCATTTTCTTCCTAATATTTTTATTCACCATACTGTATTGCCATGCTGCTTCAGGAACCTCTTTCTTAACCTTTTTCATTTCCCGCCGTGTATCACATAACTTCAGAATGTCATCTGTAACCCATGGTTTGTTTATTTTCTTTCTTTTACCAAGTATTTCTGTTGCTGATTCAATGAGCACGTCTTTCATGTTCTCTGTGATTGAGTTGATATCATCCTCCAAAAAGTTGAGAGCTGCGAATTTTCCTCCAACAGTTGCCTCAAAGATTCCCGCGATTTCTGGATCTTTCAGTTTGTCTAAATTGAATCTTAACTGAGAACATCTGTTTTGATTATAGTTCTTTTTAAGTTTAAGCTTGAGCGTCATCAATACCATGTCGTGATCACTACCAATGTCGGCGCCAGGAAAAGTCCTAGTCTTGGCTTTATTAATACTGGACTTGAATCTTTTGGATACAAGAATAAAATCAATTTGGCCATGTATCTCAGTTTTTGGGGCATGCCACGTTGTTCTTCTTGATAACTTATGAGGAAATAGTGTATTTGCAATGGTTAGTTTATAGTTGTTGGCAAATATCATCATCTAATATCTATCACCTTAATAATTAAACTATTTAAAATGTTTAATTGGTGTGATATTTATTTTTTGTCTTCATCTTTTCTTCTGTATATTTTTTTTTTTAAATTTCATCACACTTCAACTTTATTGTATTCTATATTGATTTAATAACTAGCAAATATAACAATATTGGACATGAAGATCCAATCGTTGTTACATCCTATTGACTTGTATGAAAGTTCTTTAAGAAACAAAATTCATCTTATCCAATTCTGATATGATGATCCAACCGTCGTTAATTCCTTTATTGAAATTTTGAACGTAATTTGAATAAGTCATTTCAGTTTATGTATCATCACAGTATTTGTCCAGTCTTTATCAGCAATTGTTCCTTTTTACTACTTTGCAATAGATATTGTAACGTTCAAATAAGTTACTTATCTTTTTAGCAGCAATTCAGTACATTATCTGCTTCGCCAACAGACTCGTAAGCTTGTTTGTAATAAGGAAGACGCTAGCAATTCGTTTCCTTCGTTGTTTGAGAGCTGCAAACATATTTCTGAAGGGCATTGATTGTCGCCGGCATTGCAAACGATTCATACCGTTACCAAGGGCGTGACGTCACCGGTGTTTCGTATAACAATGTCCATTTCGGCTCGTAAGGAAAAATGTTCTAATCTTGAGGTTCGCTCTTTTGAAAACTTTCAAGACCACTACTGGCCTACCAGTTGTAACGGGTGCGGGTTTCTTCAATTATTTTTGTTGGTTGAATATTAAGATCACTCTCTTGACTTGTTTAATGTTTGTTATTTTTGTTGGTTAGCTCTGACCATAAAGAAGGTCCCTTCGACGTTCTGATTTGCATATTTACAATAATTGATCTTTCTTGTGAGAGAGTTATCGTGCTGAGAAATATAAACATTAAACAGCTGTGGAACCAAACCCGTAACGTAATGAAGATATCAAGCCTTCAGTTTGAGTCCACATGTATTGACGTTTCACATAGATAATATCCAACATTCACAAACTTCATATACAGTTCAGCATAATGATAAATTCCAAGCAATACAAGTAAGTGTCCGTCCGTGTCAATATAATGTGTCAGATGAACGTCATGGCTATGTACATGCGCTGCTGTAATCAGACAGCCAGAAATGAGCGCATGAGTTCTCGACAGCTACAAAATGAATCTTAATTCGATTCTCCTTCCATCATTTAGTTTACATAATAAATCTCATACTTCATACTATTATCCGAACTCACCCTGAGTTCTATATTGAATTCATACTTATGGCTATATAATAAGACCTCTCATTGGAAGGAATACAAGACACGACTTCTCTGCTCGACGGATAGTATAAAAAGGGTAACGTAACCAAGTCACCAAGCGTGACCTTCCCAACGCGAACACGTCATAATCTTAGCATATATTTCGCGTTCAGTAGTCCGTAAAATATCGACATATTCTATTAATGTTATTGACCCCAAACGTTGCGCACTGCTAACCCCAGCAGACGCCGTCATTTAAAATAACACCGTAACAAGAACACACAACCCTTCACCTCAGTGTTCAGCTTAAAGAATATAGTCCGACCTAGACATGAAAAGATATAAAGACCAAAGACTAACTCGCCTTAAATAGACAAGGAATAAACCTAGACTCGGACCATAAACATTCCTGCATAAACCTAAGCAAGAACAATCTGTTTCTGGCTCAACAAGGAACAGACCAACGAAATCTAGATTCCTACGCCAAATTCGATATACAAGAGAGATAACCCATATAACAAAAGTATCAATAAAACATGAGTGATATAGCTTAGACTAAGGAAAGCGTTTTTGAGTCTTAAAATAAATACTTTCCCTCAGACAAATAAATACATTTTACCTTTGTATGCGTGTCAACAGTAATCTGTGCGTCCCACAAAAGAATATGTGCGCAACAGACTACCACACCCCCCGGGAAAAAAATGAAAATCATTCATTTTTTTTTCATCTGAGAGCAACATACAATAGGCTCACAACGCTCAAATACTGCGCAGATGAGAAATATCTGAAATTTATAAGCCAAATTAAGGCAAAGTCGAAATATAGATCGACTGGTGAGAATACATCTCAACCTCTCAGAGAAAGTATTTCTCTTAAACATAAATGTTTCCAGGGAGGGGCCACCAACGTATACTACAATGCTGGCAATGACACAATGCACATAACAATTTCATATTTAAGCACTATAAGTACATGATTGACAAAAAAGAAAAATCATCAACGAGTATCGGTGAATATGTATATCAATGAACGTAGTGATATTAGTGATACAATCACTATATTACAAATTACAATGTGTATTTATCTTGATATAGAAATGAAAAACTGTTGTAGAGTTGGAAGTGTAAAGAAGTCCAAGACCCAACAGTCAGGTGGAATCATGTGGGCATCTAGACAAAATGTCTGCCATCACATTATCTGATCCACGGATAGCTCGTACCGAAAAATGAAAAGGTTGAAGAGCAATTGCATATCGAGTAGACCTCGAGCTCTTCAAATTCTTACTCTGTATAGCCGTAAGAGCTTTCTGATCGGTTTCTACTATGAAATGTGCGCCTAGAAGGAATCTTTGTAGTGTGAGTATTGACAAAACCATAGCCAATAGTTCACGGTCTAAAACCGAATAATTCCTTTCTGCAGCATTAAGTTTTCTGGAGATATACATTACAGGATGCAGAGTTCCAGAGTACTCTTGCATTAGTGCCGCTCCAATCCCAGTGGATGAAGCGTCACTACGAAGAACAAATGTCTTATCTGTAGTTGGTAACACTAAAATAGGTGGTGTTGAAAACAAAGTTTTGATCTTATCCAAAGAGGATTGGCATTCCTGTGACCAGTGGACCATATTAGGCGACCCTTTCTTTAGTAGTGTAGAAAGAGGTGCCATGATAGAGGATAGATTCGGAATGAATCTTCCATAAAATTGAATAAGACCTAAGAGACTTCGCACTTGCTTTTTAGTCTAAGGAATAGAGATGTTAAGTATCTTAGTGATATTATGGTCCTCTGTCTTTAGGAAACCATAACCAACTCGATGGCCTAGGAAAGAAATTTCGCTGAAACCAATGCAGGCTTTAGAGGGTTTCGCTGTCAGGTTATACTCGCGTAGAGTAGATAGTAATTCAACTAACCCCGAATAGTGAACTTCCCAACTATCGCTGAAAAGACAGATGTCGTCAAGGTACGCGATGACATCTGATTGATAAGATAAGATTCGACGCATCATGCGTACGAATGTAGCCGGTGCGTTCATAAGGCCGAAAGGCATGAAATTCCATTGAAAAAGGCCTCTAGGTGTAGAAAAAGCCGTAATTGGTTTGGCGCGTTCAGATAAAGGAACTTGCCAATATCCTTTAGACAAATCTAGTTTAGTGAAAAAATGAGATTTAGAAAGCCTAGTAAGTAGCTCTTCTAGTAAAGGCATAGGTTCAGCATCAAACTTCGTGACTTGATTCAATTTGCGATAGTCAACGCAAAGACGTATGTTATTGTCTTTTTTTCGAACAATAACCATCGGCGAAGAATATGCAGAAGTGGATGGTTCAATTATTTTTAAATCTATCATCTCATCCAACTCCTTCTCAACCTGTGCTTGAAAATGTATAGGGATAGGATAAGGTCTGACCCTAATAGGATTATGGTCAGTTAGAATAATGTCATGTTCAATAACATGAGTTTGTCCAGGGATGTCAGTAAGGACATCCTGAAATGTTTGTAACATAGCCGAAACTTGTCGCTGTTCTCCTAGAGATAAATCAGGAGAGACAGTAACATTTTTCCATGATTCACTCGAATGAAGTGGAATCATCGGAAGCGGAAGATTAACATCCGAAAAACTTGTTTCCTCATCCTGTATTACGGACAGTGATGAGTAATGACCATGTTGGTCTGGTGAATCGTCCGTTGCCAGGAAAATAGGCTGTAAATAATCCGGACGTTCATGGAATTCCGTAAGCATATTGATGTGGAAGGTTTTATGCTTTCCATCAATATCGACAATGTAGTCAACATCGGAAATTTTCGAGATTATATCGTACGGACCATTCCAAGAAATAAGAAGTCTGTTTTCCCTACAAGGTAGTAAAACAAATGCTTTATCACCAGGACAAAGTTGTCGTAAGGTTCTTTTCTTATTGGCAAATTGTCTTGCCTTCTGTTTAGCAAATCCAGAAGAAGAAGTTGCCAATTTGCATGCTTCGATAATCTTTTGTCACAGCGCGATGACATATTCGTAAGAAGATTTTGTGTCATCGGTAATATTACACTAGTCAACAACCAAAATGTACCAGAAATGAAAATAGCTGATCTTAACTAATTTTGGTGTGCTGAAAACGAAAATGACATTAAAAAATGTTGATTGCCTCTAGTTTTCAAGATATAGGCTACTAGTTTATTTAATTACGGTCAATTTATATATTTGACGCAACTGTTGTGGGCGATTGCATAATTTTTTCTAATGACCAATAAAAATGTAATTAGAAGTTGATGATGCAATCCTACCTATGATTACATCACCTTTGTGTATAAATATCTTATCTCTGATAAAATTGTTCCATTAGTTAGTGCATGGTCCCTCCAATTGGGAAAGGCATATCAAAGAAGAAAAATTGGACTCTGGAATATCCAACCATCCCCTCTGCAATACGTCCGGTACCACATGGCGATGACCTACCAGTTCCCAAAGTGCCAGAATCATTTTCAGCTGCTTCCACTGATGAAGAAGAGGACATTGGTGGTCCTGAACCATCAACCTCAAGCGACCCAGATTTTGAGCAAACTACATCCACTAAACACAGTGGGCTGGTCACCTGCTTGCCAACCAATCTGATTACGGAAACAATGATAGATTGTTTGGTCTGTTTTTGTTCCACAAAGACGCCACTAGGCGTGGTCGAAACAGCAATAGATTGATCAATTTGTTGTTGCCCTAAGACGCCACTAGGCGTACTGGCCACATACTGCTTTGCCGGTTGGTGGCTAAGGATGGAAGAAGAAGAAGAAGACATCCACTAAACCACAAGGTGAACTGAATGATCTTGTAAGAGATCTGAATTTACTGAACAAGGCGGAGCTTTTGGGTTCCAGATTGCAACAGTGGAATCTCCTGGCAGAAGATGTTACAATTTCTGTGTATAGGAACCGCCAGAAGCTGCTTATTACATTCTTTTTCAAAGAGGGTGACCTTTCTACATGCCACAACATTTCTGGTTTAATGGCAGCCCTCAAAATCAATTTCATACCGGAAGAGTGGAGGCTTTTCATTGATTCATCCAAGACGAATCTTAAAGCTGTTTTGTTGAATAATGGTAATGTGTTAGCGTCAATTCCAGTTGTTCACGCAGTTCATATGAAAGAAACTTATGAAAACATTAAGCAGCTTTTGAAGTGTATAAACTACGATCATCATCATTGGTCACTTTGCTGTGACTTAAAAGTGGTCATTCTTTTGCTTGGACTACAGGGTGGATACACCAAGTACTGTTGCTTTCTCTGTGAGTGGGATAGCCGTGCATGAAGTGACCATTAAATCGGAAGATATTGGCCAATCAGGCAGTCATTGCAGCCTGGCAGTAAGAACGTTGAGAACCCAGCACTTGTCGACACCAGCAAGATTTTGTTGCCACCCTTGCACATTAAGCTGGGTCTCATGAAAAACTTTGTCAAAGCAATGGAGAAAACAGATGAGGCTTTCAAATACCTCATCAGAAAATTTCCAAGACTGAGTGAAGCTAAAATAAGAGGGAGTATTTGTTGGTCCGCAAATTCGAAAACTTTTTCATGATGACGAGTTTCTTTGCGTGTTGCATGGCAAGGAAAAGCAGCGTGGATAGCATTTAAGTCAGTGGTGGACAATTTTCTTGGAAACAACAGATCTGATAATTACAATAAAATTGTAGAAAATCTCCTTCTGAAGTATAAGAGTCTTGGCTGCAACATGTCTTTGAAAATTCATTTTCTGGATTCTCATCTGGATTTCTTTACGTCAAACTGTGGAGCAGTCAGTGATGAGCATGGTGAACGATTTCATCAGGACATTGCTGCTATGGAGACATGGTATCAAGGCAATTGGAGCCCTTCAATGCTTGCTGATTACTGTTGGACTGTGACAAGAGACACCTTCGATTGACTACAAGAAGCAAGCAAAGAGAGCTCGAACAGCGACTGAATAATGATGGAATGGGTTCAATTGTGCCTTTTTAAAACATGATATGTGAACTTTAATTAATGTTTTTATTTTTTCTATCATTTTATGTTGAAATATAAATTAATTGAGTATGTAACCACAATTTTTATAATGCTAAAGTAGAAAGACAAGCTGTTCACCCCAGAGAATTAAATAAGCATACATTATTTGTATTACTGTAATGTAAATTCATCATTTTTTTTTTAAAACCAGAGCCAATTGGGGAATTTCATTATGATATTTGAAATCAGCATGTCAAAATCAATAAGAAATGATATATTTAATTTCTGGTACAAATAACTTTTGAAAATTTGTTGACTAGTGTTATCAGCGGTTATGAGATCATGAAGCAAAGACATAGGGCCGCGCGGTCGCGCGCCAAAAACAAGTTCAAAGGGAAAAAATCCTGTATGTTCATTGGGGACCTCTCTGTAAGCGAAGAGGGCCGCGGGTAAAACCCTGTCCCAATCTTGAGGATGATCCTCAGTTATCTTCCCTAGTAAGTTTTTGAGTGTTCTATTTAGCCGTTCGACCATCCCATTGGACATAGGATGATAGATACTACTCATAGATCTCTCTATCTGCAGAGTCGACATCACTTGAGGCATGGTATCCGATATTAGTTGGGTGCCATGGTCTGATAATATTTCTCCGGGGAATCCCAGACGAGAAAATATAAGCCAAAGAGCATCTGCAATGTCAGCAGTAGTAATGCTCTTCAGAGGAATAGCCTCTGGCCAACGTGTGCACATGTCCACACATGTTAAGATAAACTGATGTCCTCTACCAGATTTGATCTTAAATGGACCAATGATGTCTATCGCCATTTTCTGAAATGGTCGAATAGGGATGTCTGCCGCCTGAATAGGTGCAGCATGGCGTGGACCTTTGGATTTGACTTCTTGACATACTATACAAGATCGACAATAAATCCGTATGTCCTTGTTCACAAAAGGCCAAAAGAAAGCCGCAAGAACTCTTGACTTTGTACGGGAAAAAATGTCCAGCACACTGAGAGTCGTGAGCGTGCTGCAAAATTTTAACTCTCAAATTCTTGGAAACAAAAATCTGAGAATGACTTGACTTAGTGGAGTCTTGCACCATACGTACAAGTACGCCATTCTTCATTGTAATCCAAGATTTACGCTTTGTATCTTTATTCGGATCACCTTTTGTTGCAAGAGTGAAGAATTTCTTTAGAGTCGGATCATCTTCTTGCTGTTTTATAAACGAGTCACGAGAAATTACCAAGGGATCATCTTGGTTATGCACTTCAGTAGATGAAGTTTGAGGCATATTAAGAGCCTGAGCTCTAGTGACTACAGCATTAGCAGTTTGCATATTTTGTTTTTCCCAAACGGAAATTTGTTGCGGAGTGCATTCTTTGACTCCGTGAATACGACCGATGATAAGATCAGCGATCGGATTCGGCAGAAGACATGCGTGTACATCTCCTGTAAAATAAGGAGTAGCAATTCTAATGATAGCAGTAGAGTATTTCTCTAAGGTGCCGCCAAATGTTACACATTTGACTACTTTCCCAGTGGCATGAGAAGGATCTACAAGCGACTGCCTAACACCAATTGTGGTCCATCCAGAATCAAAAAGAACTGAGACTGGATTGTCATTTACTAAACCTTTATGTAAGACAAGAGAACCTCTTCCATCATGCGCGACTGACGCAGGAAGAGCGGGAAGAGGATGGCCACAACTTAAACAATAGGACTGATTTCACATTTGAGTTGAAGATTCTTATTTTCGTGATGGATCCTATTTCTCTTGATCTCCATATATTTCCCAATGCAATGAAAGCTCCTCTTGCTTTTTGTATTCTTATTTTGATATCGCTGTCTGTCCCTCCAACTTTATCTATATTACTGCCAAGATATGTGTATGATTCTACATCTTGTATTGGCGTTTCTTCAAGTTCAACCCTGTTTTCATTACCTGCATTTATTCGCATTATTTTTGTCTTTTCCCTGTGTATTTTCAGACCCAATTGCTGTGACCTCTCATCGAGTGTTTTCAATTTGTCCTGCATCTGATTACGGTTATGGGACAGGAGAGCCAAATCATCAGCAAAATCCAGATCATCCAACTGCTTAGTCAGAGTCCACTGGATTCTATTTCTGTTGTGTGTTGTCGATGATCTCATAACCCAATCTATTGCCAGAAAGAAAAGAAATGGAGACAAGAGGCATCCCTGTCGCACTCCTGTTCTTATCCCAAATGGTTCTGTAAGCTGTCCTTCATGAAGAACTCTGCACATCATGTCTTCATAGGTTTTCTTTATTAAATTAATGATCTTCAGGGGAACTCCATAATGCCTCATCAATTTCCAAAGTGATTCTCTGTCCACACTGTCAAATGCTTTTTCGTAGTCCACAAATCCGATGTATAGTGGTGAATTCCATTCCAGACTTTGTTCAACTATTATTCTCAAAGTGGCTATCTGGTCTGTACATGATCTGTTTTGTCGAAAACCTGCTTGTTCATCTCTCAATTTCTTGTCTATGGACTCCTTTAATCTCTCAAGAATAATCCTGTTCAATACCTTTCCTGGCACTGATAGTAACATTATTCCTCTATAATTTGTGCACTCTTGTAGATTTCCCTTCTTAGGCAACTTAACCAGATATGCTTCCTTCCATTCTGCTGGTATCTCTTCTTTTTCCCAGACTTTACCAAGTAATTTATATAACATCTCTGTAGCCGTGTCGATATCTGCTTTGATGGCCTCTGCTGGAATGCCATCAGGTCCAGACGCTTTTCCATCTCTTAGAAGCTTTATGGCTTTCTTTATTTCTTCCTTCGTTGGTCTTTCACCGTTAATTTGTAGCTCTTCTTCTGCTGGCTGGATGTCCGGCGGGTTTTGTGGAGCTGGTCTATTGAGAAGGTCCCCAAAATATTCTGTCCACCTCTTCATTTGCTCTTGTATATTGCTGAGCAGTTTCCCATTCTTATCTTTTATGAGGCAACTTGTTTGCTTGTATTTCCCTGTTAGCTTCTTTGTGCTGCTATACAGTTCTCTCATATTTCCTTTGGCTGCAGCATCTTCTGCCTCTCTTGCCAACTCCTCAATATACTTCCTCTTGTCTCTTTTGATACTTCTTTTTACTTCTTTGTTTGCTTCTGTGTACACTTCTTGAGCCTTGGCTTTGGAACTTCTGGTTTTGCTTGTGTTTAACTCTTCTTTCTTGTTTTTTCTATCTTTTATCTTATTGATGGTTTCTGGACACCATAGTTTTGCATTGGGGGCACTGAGATGCTCTCCCAAAATCAAAAGCGGAACGAGCCATATTATTAGCGTCATTATTATCTTTAGTCTGTTTATAGGCTTCATGTGACTCTTGCTGTGCAGAGTTTGCCTGATAATGTGATTTATGTTTTTTGTATTGGGATCTACCTTGATTATTATTGCCTCTGTAATCATTATTGTTTCCTCTATTGTAACCCCTATTTGGGTTTGAGTCATAGTTCTCATGGTTACCATTATCATATTCATTATAATGAGTATCTCTATAATTATGATCTTGTTGTCTCCATGATGGATGACTTGGATAGTTCCTATAATGACTTCCTCTGCGGAAATTCCTATAATTATGACCACCTCTGAATCGAGGGCTGTCGGCTCGTCCCCAGTACTTCGCAGAAGAACCCTGAAATGATTGGTTACCTTGGTTTTGATAACTATTATGGTTACCCTTTTTATCAAACCTGTTTGTGGTCCCTGAAATTTGTGTGAATAATTAGGGTTGTATGGTGCTGCTGATGCAACTGGCATACTTTCTTTAACCTTAGCATTGCTAAAAGCTACGTCCGGATGTGCCGTGACGTATTGGGTACAATATTCTTCCATTTCTTTTAGTGTCTTGGGTTTACGCTCATGTAGGAATTCAAGGAATGATTTATTAACATTTGACATAATCTTGTCCCTGAGCAACAAGTCCATAAGGGCTTCATATGTCTTTTCTGTTTTGGACAACTCAATCCAACGATTAAATGTAAGACGTGTCCTTGCAATGAATTCTGAGAATTCTACCCCTGATTCAGGTACCATTTTCTTAAACAAAGTACGGTAACCTTCCTCTGTTAATTGATATTTTTTCAATAAAGCTGGTCTAATAACATCATAATTATCCTTGTCAGCCTCTTCAACCAAACTTAAACTAGTCAGAGAATCACCTTTCAAATTTTCTGATAACTGGTTAGCATATTGTGATTTATCCACATTATGAGCTCGACAAGAACGTTCAAAACGATCCAGTTAGAATGTAATATCGTCACTGGAAGGATTGAACGCTGGTACCTTGACCTTATAAGTAAAGGGTTTACCACTATTACCATTTGACTGATTAACATTACTCATATTTGTCAATTTCAATTTTTCTAACTCAAATGCTAAAAGTTCTTTTTGATGTTCATGTTCTCTCATTGCTTTTTTCTCCTCAGCTTCTGTTTCTAATCTTTTCTGCTCAGCTTCTCTGTCTAATCTCTTTTGTTCAGCCTCAGCTTCTCTTTCTAATCTTTTTTCTTCAGCTTCTAATTTTTTTCTTCTATTTGAAGCTTTCTCTCCTCAGCAGCAGCTTTTCTCTCCTCAGCTTGCATCTGCAATCTTAAATTCTCAGCATCTATCTTCTTTTGTTCAACTTCTGCTTTCCATTTATTTTCCTCTTTTTGTTTCTTTTCTTCTGACTTTAATACCATGGCAAATTGAGCAGTTGCAAACTCCTCTAATTCCTTACCAGACTTATCAAGGGATTTCCCTTGTGCAATAAAGTATTCCAATGTAGACATGATGCCTAATAATGATAGCAATCATTTGAAACAATAATGTAATCTATTTCCAAGTAAACAGGAACTGTTGGAAACAAGCCTTTAAATAAGGTCTTGTATAATCAACTGTGTACCTTTAGTAACAGCAATTAGTCATCAGTTGATTATTTTTCATAAGTTCACTACACAGCTAGTAGTGTATGATCAAATATGTTTTATATAGTATATGACAACCAACAACATAAACAAAACAATTATAAAAGACAATACGAAAACATTTGCAGAAATCAAATAAATCAAATAGGAAAATCAATGAAAATAATCACAGAATCTGTGATGACAACTGCAAGGGAATAGACACAACAAATGACGCCACAGTGTATAAATATGAATTGTGTATATAACTTAATGATAGGGAAAGGATAGACCAACAAATACAAACAAATCAAAACATAACTAAAGAATGCGAAAAAATAACGAAAACAAAACTACACATGTCGTCACAACTAACAAAATATAGCAACAGATGTCGCAGCAAATTTTCAATCAAGAACATTGCACCTATAGAACGCTATTATATGACCTCTCTACGTGGTATACCATATAATAGTCACACAGCCAACCTCCCACAACATAGACACACAAATAATATATAACATTTAACATAAATACATATAGCATAAATACATGTGTAATATAATAACATGTGAATGCGATGTGTTGCAGAAAGAATGTGTTGTGTAGAAGGCTCAGTTATACAGAATTATGGTACAGTTTCTATCAAAATTAACTACCACTTTAATCAATAATAGATTCTGGCCTTAAATGTTACAAAGTTCAACAGAATCTAGAGAAGTGCAGGAAAATCCACCGTTTACTGTTCCCAAGAATAACAAGTAGGACTTCTCGCTTCAGTAATTCTTGCTAATACAATTAATTTGCTTGCGAACGTTCTGTGTAATGCTGTGATGTCCAACGGAAAAAAAAATGTCAACAAGTGTTGACCTAGTTACAGTATTTGCTCGATCGGACAGGTCACGCTGACATCGACTGTAGAGTTGTACTGCAAACTTGTCCACTTATGTTAATGTGTGTCGTATCAGGCCACAGGAAACGGTCTGGTATCAGTTGGTGTTGACTTCTGGTCATGTCCACTGTGCAGGTTTAACCCAGAAATCTGGCCACCACGTTGATAAAGGCATTTATTACGTTGATAAGACTGGATATATAGTCTCGCCGTTGTTGCTGTAAGGTTTGTTGTACAATGAAGACAAACAAAGGTCAACTCGACCTACCGAGTGGTGTATAGGTTTGGAGTGAGGATATAAAGGTTCGCGAATGATGGCAATGTTCTGTAGAGTTGACAAAGGAACATTCTCACTCACACATGGCTGGAAGTCAGAGACGTTGATAAACTACTGCGGTCGTTTTCGTACAGTTTAATTTGACACACACTCGGACAGCACAGGTAAACAGGTTGGCACAAATCATCACACAGTTGATCAATGGTCTACAAAATTATGTGGGCATTCATGTTGAATAAAAGTACAATGTAATGTCAATAGACCAGCACTCAGAGTTCCAGTGCATATATAATTCTCAGGCCTTACTGACAAATCGCGTCAGTGAATACATAATGTTTAATAATGATTCCTAGACCGAACCTCTTCTAGCGAAGATTCCTTTAGGCAAAGTTCAACAAATATCTCTGGTAAAAATGTTAAACCACAAGTAGTGGGTACTCTTTTACAGCAGTAATCTCTTGATCATCACCTGATAATAAAGGGGGTCCTTGTTCTCTGATTGATGATCGACAAAAAGAAGGATTCCAAAAAAATGGCTTCTTCAGTGAGCTTTCGCTCACCCAGGATGCAAACTATGAAATCAAGGCGCTGATCGTTCATAGATATCCTCATAGAGCTGTATTCTTCCATCAATAATACTGGTTTCACCATATCATTTAGTGCTGCTAGGTATACATGTCATCGTCATTTGTTTAATAATCATCTGGACGTACGATAATACGACTGTCCATCTCTCACACGATGGCTTAGGAAAAGTTCAGAAGAAATGCGACTTTACCTTGTCATCGAAAATCACCCTAGCACAAGCACCTGCCATTCCTTGGCAATAAGAATAAACACTGGGGAGAATCCTAATACAAGATAAGTACAAATAGACTATCTCGTTCCCCAACTAACACAGAGATAAATCTTCGGACTTCAGTCCAGTATACCATTCATCAGGACGACATGACACACGGCTTTCTTTTCGTCTCCATCGATGCATGCGCAGAAAACACAACCCCTCACCTCAGTGTTCAGCTTAAAGAATATAGTCCGACCTAGACATGAAAAGATATAAAGACCAAAGACTAACTCGCCTTAAATAGACAAGGAATAAACCTAGACTCGGACCATAAACATTCCTGCATAAACCTAAGCAAGAACAATCTGTTTCTGGCTCACAAGGAACAGACCAACGAAATCTAGATTCCTACGCCAAATTCGATATACAAGAGAGATAACCCATATAACAAAAGTATCAATAAAACAAGAGTGATATAGCTTAGACTAGGGAAAGCATTTTTGAGTCTTAAAATAAATACTTTCCCTCAGACAAATAAATACATTTTACCTTTATATGCGTGTCAACAGTAATCTGTGCGTCACACAAAAGAATATGTGCGCAACACTTACCCAGGACTCGAACACAGGACCTTCCGTGCGACAATCCCGCCTAGCGATGCAAGCGAATCACACTATCCTGCCTGTCATCTAGGCATCACCAATAAATGATGCTTCGATGTCCTGGGTAAGAAACCAAAAACACTCCGGGAACGGAAACAGCACACTATAATTAAAAACCTGTCAAGTTTGACGGGTTATTGCTAGTGTATATATATATATATATATATATATATATATATATATATATATATATATATATATATATATATATATATATATATATATATATATATATATATATATATATAAATATATATTCATATATATATATATATATATATATATATATTTATATATATTTATATATATTTTTATATATATATATATATGTGTGTGTGTGTGTGCGTGTGTGTGTGTGTGTGTGTGTGTAAATAGTATTTCTTGGATTCTCTGGGGTGGTCGAGAGTATCGCTTTCGCCTCTTCTAAAGGTGGCGGGTTCGGTTCCCAGTACAAGGAATATATTTGATATAATTTTTTTCAGAACCAGTGTGAGCCTTAATGATTCCTTACTCCCCCCCCCCAATTTCCTGCTTAGTGAGATCGGATAAGGGTGAACAAATAGGAAGTCCCGGTGCTCGTGCACTGTGCTAAGATCCTCCTTGTGTGATCGGAAGTGGTCGGAGCAGTGATTAAAATGTCCGTGTGCATTAACTATGGTCCTTAAAAATTAGTTTTAAAAAACCCAAAAGCCAAACTTAAAATCTCTTATGAAATATACGAGTTTATGGAATACTTCTTGTATAAGTTCAATACAATAAGAGTTGTTCTGGAACATTCAATTTGACAACAATGTTCCATATAATGTCAATAAAGTGGTTATAAATTCTGGCCATGTTAGTTGAGTTCTTATATGGTTTTCATTCAAGATTTTTCATCGTGTCAATTGGTGTTGCTTTACGCGAATGCAGGGTGGGGTAGAAAAACGTGTGGGCAAACATTTGAAAGTTGCAATTATATTGAACTTGTAATTCCATTGACGTGATAAATCGGTTCATTGAGTCCATACATTTATTCACAGTGATACATACATGATGATCAATTCCAATAGGGGTAGAGCGTAAGTCCATATAAGTAATGCATAAATTAATCAACAACGTAGACTGCTGGTTATGTGTCAATGTCCGTTATGAGGATACAATGCAGTATTGTCGTCAGAACGTCACAGCTATATGCACGAGCAGATAGACATGGCTACCTGCCGACAGTGAGACTGCGAGTCTGAATATATTCATACGAATTTGACGATTATTCTTCTCCTTCTGAGAATTCTAGTTAAATACTAACCTCCATATATTTCCCTCTCATATTGAGTTCTAGGACTGACCCTGGTCCATCAAAAATACACATATAAATGGCTATATCATGCCATTGAACTGGAAGGTTAGAAAAAAACGCAGCTATTCAGCTTGGCGGTCAAGTAACAAAGGGTAGCGTTTCTTAGTTACCGACTGTGTCCTAAACAACGCTATACACGTCATAATCGATCGTGTATGAAGCGTTCAGTAATTGAAACATCTATCGCAATATATTAAATGTCTTAACCTTTACAATTGCACGTCTGGTAACCTTTAGCAGACGGCGTTAATATCATATACCGTAACAATTCCCTGTACACCGGGGGAAAAAAAATCGATAGATTTTTTTTCAATATCTATCCGACTTAACAATTTTTCAAAAAAATTTAACACAATTGTGACATATGGCCGACGATGTTCTGAGTAGAACCGTGTTGCGGTCATGTCAACTAACTATTTGTCATAGTCATCTAACATAAATCACATTATATATCAATATTATACATATTATTATATCAACTAAATAAATGTCCAATGTTAATAGTGAATGATAAAATTAAATTAAAGTAAGGTCTGTCGTATTAGTATGTCATATAGGAATTAATTTGACTAATTAAAATTAAATTAATTAATTAAACTAAGAGATAAATTATTAAGGTTCTAATGTAACGCGATGTTATGAGAGAAGAAAAAGACAAAATAAGTGAGAAGAAATAGAAAGAAATTCGAATATAAGTTTTAACTTAATTGTGTGTGTTAAGTGTTAGTGAATAATAACTATCTAATTTAACTAACTAAATAATGTATAGGTACATTGAAAAAAAATTATTAATCTAATACTTGTGTGAGATTTATTTTCTCTTTTCATAATTTCTTCTTTTAGTATTTCGTTCTCTTTTTTTTTTTGTTCTTTCATTTCATTTTTTTCTCACATTTCATTTTATTGATAATAATTCAATTAAGAAGTTAAGTTAACTAATTAATTAGTATAGGATATGATGATCCATCCGTAGTCTTGATCCTGATGAATTCTTTTAGGCAAAAATGTTCAAACGTTTACGTTGGAAAGAAATGTCATTTATCCCAGCATCCAAGAATTAAGTGCACCTAGGATAATAAGTTCGACTTGTCGTCAGATATTGTTCCATGATTGATCAATGATATTCGTATATCGTGTATGGACATTAGACGAAGTTCGAATGTCAGTATATATACCTTGATTGTCTTGTAGTTCAATTCTGTGATGCATATAGTGTATATAAAGTTTAAATTGAAGGCAAGGTTAGTTCCTTTATAGTTGATACTTCGTTCAATCCAATGTAGTGCTGATTGAAATAGTTTAAGAGTGTCAATGTTGATTATTCGTCGTCAATAGGATTACGTGACAATGCATCTGCCACAATATTTTCAGTGCCAGGTATGTGTTCAATGGAGAACTCGAATGGCTGTAGGATGATTGAATATCTGGCAAGTTTCTGGCTTGTATGATTCGATCGACGCAAGGATGCTACAGCACGTTGGTCCGTCTGTATGGTGAAGGGAGCACCAAGCAAGAACTTTTCAAGTTTGGTTATTGCCCAGATCACAGATAAAAGTTCCTTGTCGACTGTTGAATACTTTGTTTCTGCCGGCTTCAGCTTTCTTGAAATGTATAACGTAGGATGTAGAATGCCATCATGGTTCTGGAGCAGGCATGCACCAATGCCGTAGTTACTAGCATCTGTTCGTAAGAAAAATCTTTTGGAAGCATCGGGAAGTCTTAAAATTGGTTCATGCGAGAACAAATTTATAATTTTGTTGAAAGTTTCATTGCATGTACCAGTCCATGTCACCTTCACCGGCATATCTTTTTTTAAACAATGAAGACAATACAGCCGTGATGGATGACAAGTTTGGTATGAATCTACTGTAATATTGAACAAGTCCTAACAAACTCCTGACCTGTTTCTTCGTCTGAGGAACTGCTATGTTTAGAATTTTGGAGACTGTACTAGGTAACGTTCGGATATATCCCGATCCAATGATATGTCCCAAAAAGGTTATCTCATTACACGCGATTTGCACCTTTGTAGGTTTAGCAGTTAGATGATAATTCCTTAGAGTGTCAAAAACATATCTAAGTCCCGAAACATGTTCCTCAAACGACGAACTAAACAAGCATATGTCGTCAATATATGTAATAACGTCTGGTCTACCTGATAAAATTTGTCGCATCAGGCGAATGAAGGTAGCTGGCGCATTAACAAGCCCAAAAGGCATCACATTCCACTGGTATAGACCTTGTGGAGTGGAAAATGCGGTGTAGTACTTAGCCTTTTCGGTCAGTGGTATCTGCCAATAACCTTTAGTTAAGTCTATCTTACTAAATATAGTTGCGTTGGATAGACGTGGTAGTAAGTCGTCAATAAGTGGATGTGGTTCGCTGTCAACTATAGTCTTAGCATTTAATTTTCTATAATCAACACATAGTCTGATGTTATTGTCCTTCTTCCGGACAATCACTAATGGAGAAGAGAATGGCGAATTACTAGTCTCAATGATTCCCAGAGACAACATCTGTTCAAGTTCCTTAGTAGTTTTAGCAAGGAAATGTAAAGGAACAGAATAGGGATGTACACGAATAGGTGTATCATCATTGAGAGTAATGTCATGACTGATAGCCGATGTGCGACCCGGGACGTCGGTCAACACATCTGGATAAGATTGTAATAGATTAGCAATCTGTAGACGCTGTTGCGGTGTAACCGTTGAAGAGATGGTTACATCCCGCCAAGATTCAGTAGGTTGAACTACTGGTACAGGTAACGGTAACTGTACCTCAGGAAAAGAAGATTCTTCTTCCTGGATGACAGATAAGTTAGAATAATGACAAGTGGATACTGTGTTGTCATCTAGTTCATGAAAAATTGACTGTAAGTGTTCAGGACGTGTATGAAATTGCTTGAGCATGTTAATATGAAATATCTTTTTGTGTCCCTTGATATCTAAGACGTAATCAACGTCGGAAATTTTATCAATGACTTTGTAAGGACCATTCCAAGATATCAATAATTTATTGTTATTGTGAGGAAGTAACACATAAGCCTCGTCGCCTGGGAATAATTGGCGTAATCGTCGTCGACCTATTTTGTAGAGATCGAGCCTTAGCTTTTGCAGCCTCAGAAGAAGCTGTTGCCAACTGGCAAGACTCAATAATGTTCTTCCGAAGATTAATCACATATTCGTAAGATGACTGAGTGTCCTGAGTCATCTCCTCGTCAATTAATAAGTTTTTTATTAGTCCCATAGGACCTCTTGGGGGAGCACCAAAAACTAATTCAAAGGGAGAGAAGCCAGTTTGTTCATGCGGTACCTCCCGATAAGCAAATAGAACAGCTGGGAGTGCTCTGTCCCAGTCATGAGGGTGCTTAGCAGTAACCTTATGTAGTAGTTGTTTAAGTGTACGGTTAAGTCTTTCAACCGCACCATTACTCATCGGATGATAAATACTACTTAAATTCCTATCAATGTCCCAAGTTTTCATGACTTCCTTCATGGTGTCAGATATAAACTGTGACCCATGGTCTGATAAAAGTTTTCTAGGAAACCCTATTCTAGAAAAGATGAGATGTAGTGCATCAGCTACATCTGTGGTAGTGGTGGTCTTTAATGGGATAGCTTCTGGCCATCGTGTGCACAAATCAATGCACGTAAGGACGAATCTATGTCCTCTGGCCGATGGTAGCAATGGACCAATAATGTCTATTGCCATCTTGTCAAAAGGTCTCACTGAGATATCGCAAGCCTGAATAGGCGCCGTGTGAAAAGCTCCACGTGCTTTCACTTCTTGGCATGTAGTACAGGAACGTACATACTGCGAAATATCTCTTGACACCCCTGGCCAAAAGAATGAAGACAGTACTCGAGATCGTGTTCGAGTATATCCCATATGTCCAGCACAATGTGAGTCATGTGCATGTTGAAGAATGTACCGTCTAAAAGTATATGGGACCATAACTTGTTGTTTCATTTGTGATTTGTCATTAAAACATCTAATCAATATGTCATTTTTAATAACAAAACAATGTTTGTTATTATTACCTGAGGATAGATTGTCAACTTTATCAACCAACTTAAAAAATTTTTTTAAAGATTTATCCTCTTTTTGTTTGGTTGCAAATGTTTCCCTGTCAATAGGTGAATTGACTACAAATTCCTCTTGGTTGTCTGCATCCATTTTATTATCATCAACTTTCTCCATGAGTTGAGTCTGCGCTCTAGTCGTCACGGCGTTTCCAGTGCATAGGTTATGTTTCTCCCATTCTATAATCTCATCTGGAGTACAATCTTTACTGCCGTGTATACGACCAACCATCAAATCAGCTATAGGCTTTTTTAGCATACATACTTTTACGTTCCCTGTGAAGAAAGGTGTGTTAACATGAATAATAGCTGTGGGGTAAAACTCTATTGTTCCACCAAAAGTCATGCAACGGACATATTCCCCCGTTGCACAGCTAGGATGTACCAGCGACTGTCGTACACCAATCGTTGTGGATCCCGAATCCCTCAACACTGAGACGACGGATCCATTAACTAATCCCCTGTTAAAAATTAGTAGGCCTGTTCCATCGTTGACTGCAAGACCTACCTCTGGTGTAATATGTCCGCAGTTAAGCACTGTTTCTTTCGCCTTCTGAAAAATAAGATTGCATTGTTGGCAACTATTTGCCACATTATAATTAATAGCAAAACATGCAGCAGAAGACTGTGTTGTATTATTGTCAAGTGGGACCTGAGCTGTAGGGGTAGTATTATTTGTAACTGCCGCCCCTGTATTATGGTTGTAATGAGATGATCCCCGAGAATGAGATCGATTCCGAGTATAATTGTTAGAATTATCTCGTCGTCCTCTATAGTAACTATTATCTCGATGTCTCGAGCCATGATTATTACCATTCCAGTTATTATTATTATTGGGAGTATGTGATCGATTATAATGAGTGTTATGTTGACCATTGTGGTAGTTTGTTTGAGGTGAATAATTTCTATCTCGTGATCTACCTCTGTTGAACTCATTTTTATTGTTGAAATCATTATTATGTCCCTTCTGAAAGTTAACATTGTGATTTCTTTGGAACCTGCTTCTGTCTACACTGTGATGTCTTTGTTTGTTATTGTGATTGTAGGCCATATTAGACGCCACAGGTAGAGGTTCTCTTAATGAGGAGTTAGAAATGGTTGCATTCGGATGTGCCGAACAGTAGTTTAAAGAAATTTTTTCTAACTCATCCATAGTACCTGGTTTACGCTCCTGCAAATATGCAAAAAATGGCTGGCTAACCGAAGATAATACCTTATCCCGCAGTAGTAAATCAACTAATTTGTCGTATGATTTGTTGACTTCTGCCAGTTCAACCCATCTATTAAATGTATTGCGTATATTCGCAATGAATCCTGCAAAATCCTTTGGAGATTCAGGTAAAATTCCCTTAAATTTCAACCTACAGTGTTCCTCGTCCAGGTGAAACCTTCGTAAAAGCAAGGACTTAATAGCACCGTAGTTATTAGCTATTGATGGGTCAGCATTTTGAGAAGCTGTCAATGGTTCTCCAACCAAGAATTCATTTAACTTGAGTACCCATGACTCTTCAGGCAAATGGTTTGTTTTGCAAGTCTGTTCAAAACGTGACAGGAACGATGAAAGGTCGTCCACGTTCAAGTTGAGAGTGGGTAATTTAAAGTTGTAGAAATGTTTAGGTTGGCTGGATGATGATCCATTTTGTGCGTTATTATTCTGGTTTGCATCAGCACTTTGTGCTTGTAATCTTGCTGTCTCCAATTTAATACGCGCCAATTCCATTTCTTGTTGTAAAATAATTTCCTCTCGTTTCAATTTATTCTCTTCTTCCTGTTTGGCGATTGTTCTTTGCTCTTCTCTTTCACGTTGAGCAATCTCTCTCAGTCTATTTTCCTTGTCAATTTGCTTCATCTCACGTTCTGCTTCCTCTTTCTTTAATGCAGCCTTTTGTTCCTCTTCCTCTTTCTTTAATGCAGCCTTTTGTTCCTCTTCCTCTTTCTTTAATGCAGCTTTTTTCTCTTCTTCTTTTCTTTCATATTTTTCCAGTTCTGATTCAGCAAACTGACGAAGTTCTTGAGATTTATAACCATATTCCCGACCAATTTTAACGAAATGGTCTATAGTAAGCATTTTGACTTTTATCTGTAAGTAATTATTGATAATTACTGATTAAAATAGTCAATAGTAGCTTCAGAGTAATTATTATACTTACTCAACTTAGAAATATTCAATATAAGTAATCACAATAGTACTGAACTTAATGTCTAAGTTCAACTAATAGACAATATTTTGTAACAATATTGTATCTAAATAATACTATATCATAAATAGTTATGATATCTGTTAAATATAATGTAATTATATCACACAATTAATCTCAATATCCAATAATGTTGGGTATAATTCCTAGTAATTATATTGTTCAATGTACTAAGTCACTCTCTTAGTACCAGAAAAGTATATTAAATAATATACAATGGGTCTATTACCTCAAAGGTAGCTATAAGATTATTTTATTTTGTCAATATATATATTATATTATTATGCCCTAGGCATCTATTATAAATTGTAGTGCTACTTTCTTGGACTATCACTGCATAATTATGCAATGTCCCATATTAACCTTAATTATCAGAAAAAATTAATTAAATTAAATTACAAGTGTATTATTGCATATAATATCATATTATTAATGTAGTATTTAATATATATTATGAGGACAAACAAAACAATGATGCAACTAAAGGGTACAAACAATGTTAAGACGCAAACAAGACATTTTCACAATTAAAAATGAATTTATGAACTAAATAAAACAAGCGGAAATGTCACAGACCAAATGAAGGGTCAAGGTCTGACCCGAGGTCAACTGAATATTCAAAGTACACACAAAAAAAAAAATGACTGCGAAAAATGATGACGTCACAGGACTCATAACGGACGAAAATTTAACAATCATAAAATAAATGATAGTCAGAGGAGACTGGACGAATAGTAACGAACATGGTACAGAACTGAATAAAATTATTAACTGAGTACGAATAAAATACACCAGTTATCTACGGGACAGTACAGCTAACACAAATCGTCAAACGGTAGCAAATTTGGACAACAAGTCCAATGTCAAACCTCAATGGGGTTTCCAAAGGTGCAATCGTTTGACTGCCCTAAGAAACGACCGAAATCAATTCAGGCATCGTGAGAGCCGCAGAATCTAATTTCAGTTCATCCTCCCTACCTCCCACGATTAGTAACAAATACATACGATGGAAAACAAATTTAACATATATACATGAAAATACATAGACATGCCTGATCAAAGCAAAATGGACTCAGCACTGTTATTTATCGACCGACAAAGGTCACACTTAAATGACTTATCTTTTGTGCTCAGTTCGGACTCCTGTCGATGACGGTATGCACCAACGGTGTAGAAGTATGTCTGACTGTTTGCTCTTGATGCATATACAGGGTTTATTCGTTGACTTTGTTATTTTTTTTTCCTCCGTAGAAACTAGGCTTGCTGCTGTCAACTTGTATGGCATGTACACGAAACTTTGGTGACGTAAGGTTGACCTCTTGTGGTAACTATGCGTCATAGGTCATAATTCAGCACATCATGTGATCGTCCTTCAAATGTAAACAATTGTTAATTTCCGAATTTTTTTTTTTTCGATCCCCAATCAATGGACACCATCTGTTGAAGGCGATCTTCTCTGTTGTTCTGGAACATTCAATTTGACAACAATGTTCCATATAATGTCAATAAAGTGGTTATAAATTCTGGCCATGTTAGTTGAGTTCTTATATGGTTTCATTCAAGATTTTCATCGTGTCAATTGGTGTTGCTTTACGCGAATGCAGGGTGGGGTAGAAAAAACGTGTGGGCAAACATTTGAAAGTTGCAATTATATTGAACTTGTAATTCCATTGACGTGATAAAGTCGGTTCATTGAGTCCATACATTTATTCACAGTGATACATACATGATGATCAATTCCAATAGGGATAGAGCGTAAGTCCTTATAAGTAATGCATAAATTAATCAACAACGTAGACTGCTGGTTATGTGTCAATGTCCGTTATGAGGATACAATGCAGTATTGTCGTCAGAACGTCACAGCTATATGCACGAGCAGATAGACATGGCTACCTGCCGACAGTGAGACTGCGAGTCTGAATATATTCATACGAATTTGACGATTATTCTTCTCCTTCTGAGAATTCTAGTTAAATACTAACCTCCATATATTTCCCTCTCATATTGAGTTCTAGGACTGACCCTGGTCCATCAAAAATACACATATAAATGGCTATATCATGCCATTGAACTGGAAGGTTAGAAAAAACGCAGCTATTCAGCTTGGCGGTCAAGTAACAAAGGGTCACGTTTCTTAGTTACCGACTGTGTCCTAAACAACGCTATACACGTCATAATCGATCGTGTATGAAGCGTTCAGTAATTGAAACATCTATCGCAATATATTAAATGTCTTAACCTTTACAATTGCACGTCTGGTAACCTTTAGCAGACGGCGTTAATATCATATACCGTAACACCATCATGATCCCATCGACATCCAGGTCACGGCGATCAGATCCTGCTCCTCTGGCACAGCCAGCCGAGAACAGCTTGGGAACCGTCTTATCCACCGCACGGGGTGTCTAAAACCAGCCGGTCTTAACACTCTGCACACCTTTGTCTGAGGTCACCCTCCGCCCGCCCCCCCCTCCACCCCCCCCCCCCCCCCCTTGTCCCTCCCTTGCCACTATCCCCCCCCCCCCCCCCCCCCGCCCCCCCCCCCACCCTATTTTTCCCCCCCCCCCCCCCCTTTCCTATCTTGTCCTATTTTGACTCTTTCCACTCTTATCCTATTTTTCTGCCGCCTTCTAATAATATGTATGAAAATAAAATACACTGTTTTTAATATGTCTTGATTTTTTATTTCATATTTATTTATCTCCAACTCATTCTGTCCTCTTCTATTTCCAGTCCCCACTAATATTATGTTTGGGTAGTTTATTGTTCAGTTTCGTTTTTTAGTTTCGTAATATGGATTGTATACATCCGGGGATGATAGTCATTTTATTTTCCGGTTACGCCAATCGGTTTGCGGGAAGTTTCCTTCGGGTAAGTACTTAGGTTTTATTTTTATATATTTTTCTATATTTATTTAGGTTCTTATGTGTCCTATCTAGCCTTCACTTTCTTTCCTTTCCCTGACGAAGGCCTTGTGGTCGTAACGTTGGCTATTTTCTTTGTCTTTTGTCCTCGTAAGACGAATTACCTTTCTTCGATTTTTTTTTCACACCCATCCATTTTACTCCACGTCTTACAGCAGTTCCCCTCAATTTCCTCGACTTTATATTAAAACCGGTTGAGTGTGGCAAGGGACATAACAGAAAAAAAAATTTTTAGTATGAGTGAGAATTATCTCTAAAGGGAGGTAATATACAAAAATCACTAACAGTTAAACAGACCGCAACAATTTAGATTTTATGTCTTGCATATAAACAAGCAATAACTCTCTTCTAGGCCAAGGACGAAAGGGTGAGTTTTTACTGTAAATACCCTTATCTTAAGACTACAAGTTTCAGACAAAGGATATGTGGTTTCAATTCATATCTACACGAACGAAAATTCTCAGACTAAACATGTGTTTTAATAGCAACCCAGATTACACTATTTTAAACTATCTCCACACCACAAGGTATTTTGTATTTGGACATCAACCCTAATATAATCGACGGACCTTGTGTCAGGGTTGAACGGTGCTCGCTTTGCTAAAACGAGGCAAAGCTCCAAATGAAAAAAAAAAAAAGCACACACTATTAGTCGGCGTAGCTAGCAGTTTCTTTCATGAGTGGCCATTATCGGGGCTTCACCTGGCTAGGTGATGGATACTGATTGTCTTACAGGGCTTAGTACGTAACTTCGTGTTACTGGCGGATCTAGGAACTGTCCAAGGGAGGGGGGCGATACATCAGAATGATACGGCTCCGCCCACCCACCACACCCGCTCCTTACTTACACATATTCTTAGACAATTAAAACAAACCAAATAACAAATTTTGAAAAAATGTGACAACTTGATAGTTTTATAATACTGTAACTCAAAAATATTAATTTTATATATATATATATATATATATATATATATATATATATATATATATATATATATATATATATATATATATATATATATATATATATTATATATATATATATATATATATATATATATATATATATATATATATATATATATAAGAGACAAAATTTGATAACAATTCATACATATTTCCTATTACAGCATAATATATTTTTTTTAAACTTGGGATAGGCCGTCCAATAAAGAAATTATCCCCCTCTTGTCACAAAGTCCTCTGTTTTTGCAGCTTGAGTGAAGTCTCCTTGTGTCACCTGTCTGGCGCTGTCTGTTGTCTTATTGTTGTATGGCGGTTTCCTTTATTGTCTTTCATTGACCCACCACGTATTACTTGCAAACTACGTTCGTAACTTTTTTCTTATCAGTTTTCCCGTTCCAGACATATTTTAATTTTTCCGTCGTCCGACCTAACGATTACTTACATTTAAGTCCCAAGTTGTAGGAGGGGGGAGGGGGGGGGGATACTGAAGCGGTTGATGTGAAAAAAATGGGTTTTCAAAGTCCCAAGGGAGGGGCAATCGACCCGTCGCCACTCCTTTGGATCCGCCAACATAAGATTCGCGTCAATGGAGCTTAAGAAGCTATAGGAAATGATGTGTCAGGCTTTAGGTTTGGGTTGAACGTCACTTATGTAAGTTTTTTTAATGCCCCAGTAAAAATGTAATTGTGTTATGTATGCAATCAAAAGTGACTGAAACGTATTTTCAAAATAATTTTGCATTGGTTATTTCTGTACTTATTTGATATATTAACAGTATAAAAATGTTATATGAATATTACATATCACAATCATCCAGACCTAATCAGAGGCAGAATCTGTTTCAGTATCCATCGCTGAGGGGCGTGCTGTTCTTGACGGTCCTGGGTCGTGCCTTTTCCCTCTTCTCCAAAAATGTAAGGTTATATGGGTTCAATATTATTATTTGAAATTAGTTTCCTGGAAAATATGCAATAACTTCTTTAATATTTGTTACGCACAAATAATTACTTTTTTCCAAAGTCTTTGTATGATCGTTTTTCGTATGTATGATCATTATTTGACTGAAATGCATGTTATATATATTTTATGGTCAAAAGGACAGAACCCGATATATCGATACTGCTATTTTTTATGAGCTTACCTCCTCTTGTATAGAGACACGTTCGGTCTATAATGTCTTGAACGAAGCGTGACCATATCTCCTTATTTGGTAGTATCAGTCAACTGTTGTAGATGTTTGAAACCTTTCTTAACGCTTCTGTTCATGTCCATAAAAGGCGCGACTGTGTAAGACTTTTATCTCGAATGTTCTTAGAATCGTCTTATTGTGAACAGCGACTCAGAGATTGTCACTCTGCGCATGTCTCGACTGGGTTGTCGTTTTGTTGTTCCGCCCAGGTCGGGCAGTTGAGAAATGGACTGATTAGCGAGCGGACGCGACTGCGTCTTGTGATTCTCTGAGGGAAATACATTGTCTTTGTGAGTTAGTTAGCTAACTAGACTATTTCCCCGTATTATTCAAGCCTGCCTGGAGGCATATGTTCATGGTTGATTTTCCGAAATAAGGTAATTCCTCTTGTATCGAACTTTAGGCTATCATCTAGAGGTTCGTCATTTTGTCGCCTTTTTGCTCGCCTGTGTGATTCAAAATGGAGAGGTACTTTGACTAGGATTAAGTCACCGGTATCTTTATACCTGAACTAGTTATATATCTATGGGTCGCTCTAGACCAACAAGACTATTGTCTGTGTTCCAGGATTCGTTATATCAGAGATCACGTCCAAGTCAGATGGTTAGACTTAGGAAGGTTATAAAGGTCGAGCTGACCTGTAATCCATGTATGCTACTCACGTGCAGACAGTAAACGGACGTATTGTATACATCTGATCTGCTAGCATCAGGAAGGAATAATTATTATTGTCTATGAACATTAAGGATCTGCAGCGGACCACGGTTGCAGAAGTTATATGTATTATTTATCAAGCTTCGCTATGATATTTGTTTTCCATACAACTATTGAGTATTGACTTCTACATGACTGTCAGTTAACATGAGTTTGAATGCTGCATTCGTTGTGCTATGCCGATGATAACATAAGTATCATGACTGTTTTGTGGCGTGCAATAAATGGTATAAACCTAAAGCGAAGTTACCATTTTTATGACTCTACACGTCATGTTGCCTGTGGTGTACCCTGTGAACTGTTCTACTGCAACACACACAGCAACAATCTAAACCAGATAAGACACCCACATCTTGCATTGTAATACCTGGTGTCGATAGAGGTGGTAATTCGACGGCATCCTAATTCCACCCTTATCAATTCATGGTGGCCAATAGTTGGTTTATTCTGGTACCAACTCTCAAGGGGGTCAACAAACCCAGACATCATCAGCAGACTACAAGACAACATTGCAGTTGCTATTCATCACCTTTGATGAAATTTTTTGAAAGACGCAGCAGTACTGACAGTTGTTGATATTTTGAAACTACCCGGCGCTGCTCGGCGGTATTGAAGTTTGTCTACAAATAGAAGGACAAGTACCGAGCGAATGGATTTCCTGATCTGTTGAGAAGAAGGACAAGTGCCGTAACAACTGTTCCGGTCTCAGAATTACTGTTGCAGATTCAGAAGGTCAAGTTCAGAAGCTGTTTCCTGTCAGAAGCTGTTTCCTGTTAGAAGCTCATTTCCTTCGTCATGGCAGTTTACGAGAGCAGATATGGATCAACGTTGGATCATTGTCCTAAGAATGTGATGCGTGATGCCATATGATGATGGATGGTATCCGCATGTCTGGTTTTGTGTGGTGTGCAGATGTGTTCAGTCAAAACAATGTTCATACAAAAATAACAGGGCAATCCACATAGGACGTCAGTAAACTCACGACGTATAAAGTCAATGATTCTTGTAACAGCCGTTGACGTTTTTCTTCATTATTTATTGTGGACGCCACAGTGACAAAATGGTTACGCGAATATGTAGACACATCAAACAGTCATTATCACAGCAACATTCAATACAGCAATAGACGGTAGACAGCATTACAATGATGAGTCAGATGCATGTTATATTTCATAGTGCTGTAAATGTAGTCAGGTGAAAAAACTCCATCCTTTTCTATAACAGCCAGGAGATAACCAGATGTATGAGATCAGTTCACTCTCCTTAGTCTGACTTCAGCAAGACAGACACGTCTGCCGAAGTATAAATAATGTCCTCAAAAATATCCTCTAGATAACAAAGGTTTTTCAAACCTAGTTCAGGTAACCAAGTAGCAAGTAATAGTCCTTGGGACCTGCATCAACCGATGCAGCACAATACAGCGACATGTGAGCTAGGAAAACATCTCGTGACGACGACTTTCGAAGACAGGCTATGAACCAGAAATCGTTCACGACCAAAAATCGATAGAGTTAATGAAAATGTTAATTTACCTTGCCTTCCGGAAATACACAGAAATATTATGCCTCCCGGCATGTGCAAATACACTAGAGGTATTATCTCGAATAAACGAAATATCCATTAAGAGGACTACACATCCCTGACAGAACAAAAAATAGCGGAGATCCCCTCTTCAACGAGGCATCTCTTTCGCCATTCCAAATCGCTCACTCCACTAGTGGTGGGCGGAAACCGATCGACCAAGAAGCAAGACAAGTCATGCGCAGTCCAGCGCAAAATGACCACAGCTCAAAACTTAACTGCATTCGATACCAACGCGAGAAGACAAATGCTTACCGAGAAAAGTAACTATAAATTTCAAGCAGTTGTTGCCCTTGCGTTATAAAATAGATATTGTAATAAAATGATGTTGCGAGAATTTATCACGCAACATATCACCACCTCCTCCCGATAAAAAAAAAAAAATGTGGAACATATTTTTTTTTTTTAAATATCAAAGAGCATGCGATAAGCGGCTCAAAACGCACGAATTATGCGCTGATAATTAATTAAATTGCCAACATGAGGCTAATTATAGAGTGTCTGGTGAGGATATACCTCAACAGAAAAATAAATATGTCTCAAAAAATATTCACATCGGGGAGGTGTCACCAACACACATCACGTTAGCATGTAAACACAATATACGTATGCAAGTTACCATAATCCTCATTAAACAGCATACTCTAATATTGTCTTTAAAAATGGATGTACAAATCTGATAGGAAAATTTAAATAGTACATTCTATTTGA